>CM054806.1:20711116-21278616 GCA_028984105.1 Lavandula angustifolia | reverse complement strand
CGTTCACACTTCTCTCTCTCTCTCTCTCTCTCTCTCTCTCTCTCTCTCTCTCTCTCTCTCTCTCTCTCTCTCTCTCTCTTTCTCTCTCTCTCGCTCTCTCGCTCTCTCTCTCTCCCTTTTCTCATTTCTCATCTCATTTTGCCTTCTCTCTTTCCTTTTCTCATTTCTCATCTCATCTCTCCCTCACTCTCTCTCACTTTCTCTCTCTCTCTCTCTCTCTCTCTCTCTCTCTCTCTCTCTCTCTCTCTCTCTCCTCTCTCTATCTCTCTCGTACTATTTCACCTTCTCTCTTTCCTTTTCCCGTTTCTTATTTCTCATCTCATCTCATCTCTCTCTCATCTCTTCTCTCTCTCTCTCTATCCCTCTCTTACTTTTTTGCTATCACTCTTTCCTTTCCTCACTTTTCTCACTTTCTCGTTTTCTCTCTCTGTGTCTTCTCTTTCTCTTATTGTTTGTTCTTCCTCTCTCCTTCTCTCTCTCTCTCTCTCTCTCTCTCTCTCTCTCTCTCTCTCTCTCTCTCTCTCTTTCTCTCTCTCTCTCTCTCTCTCTCTCTTTCTTCTCTCTTTTTCTTCTTCTTCCCCCTTTCTTTCATACTTCTCTCTCTCTCTTCTCCCTCACGCTCTCTCTCTCTCTCTCTCTCTCTCTCTCTCTCTCTCTCTTTGTTGCATTGATTACTTTTCATACTGAAATTATCTTTCAAAATCATTCAACTGAGTTTCAAAGAAAGCTTAAAAGATTGCACTAATATACTTGAAACAGCTTTTAATAAAAAACGTTTTCAAACTCAACCGAATTGGGCCTACACATTTCCGCACTCTACTGAACTCTTACTGAACGATACTGAATTCGACATCGGTCGCCTAGCGAGCACCTCAATATAGTCGGCCACTCGTCCACGCGATTCGAACAGCTTATCTGGTCTACTGAATATATTCAGCAAGGCACTCTCCTGAAAAGGACTATTCGCGTTTTAAGTTGAGAAAGTTTTCAGGTGTATTTACCTCCCCCCCCCCCCCCCTCTATACCTGAACGTTTATCTCGGGACCAACAGAAGAGTTCTGCAAAATTGAAGGAATAGAGCATGAGATGTCAGCTGCACACGCACGCCTCAACAAAATGGGATTGCTGAAAGAAAGAATAAAACACTCAAAGAAGCAGGATCTGAGGACATCAGTAAACAGATACAGGATCTAAGCTTAAAGGATAATGTTGAAAAAATCAAGCTTTGTTGGGATGATGATTCAGAAGAGGATAATGAAATCAAGACTACTGAATCACAGCCAGCAGCAGTTGTAGCTGAACAGATTGATTCTACTGAACATAATCAATCCCAGGTAACTCAGGTCGATGAAGAAACCCAAGTTGTAACGGAGACCTTCGTTTTTGTACTTAGTTATTTCTGGCCAAAAAGTGTATTAATTGGCCAACCAGTGCACTCGCAGGACGAAAATGTAGGTTGTTAGGTGTTGACGTGGCAAGGTGATGAGGATGCTATTTGATGATATTTCATGATGAAAAGGCACGAGAATACTGACGTGGATGCGGATTTGTAAGGAGGGAAGTATCTTGAAGATATTTTGTGATGGATAAGGAAACATATTATTTCCTTATCTATCCACATCCTTTTCCTTATCAAAGAGGGATTTTACCTAACTTGGGGATAAATAAAGGGAGTATATAAAGGAAGGGAAGGGCACTAAAATCAGACCCTCAACTCCATACACGCCGTTACTCCATTCCAAAACTGAAGAACCCTAATCATTGCCGATCCATTTCCCGACACCGCCGACCGCCGATCACACCGCCGCCGTTCCATACCGTAGAAGATTCCAGGCATTCGTTTTTATTAGTTAAAGAAGAAACACTTTTATTTCCATTGGTTTGATCGTCTTTATGCTTTCGATGTTTGAATTCTAGTTTTTAATTCCGTTCGTCGTTATCGTTCTAATTTAGAAATCGGATTTATGTTTGAAACTCTTGTTCTAGTTTAATTCGAATATTTCGTTCAGTTTCGTAGGTTAAATTATTCTATTATTTTGTGTTCATTTGTTTTAAATTTCGTTCATACTAGATCTAGGGTTATTCATGTTTATGTTTTTGTTCTGTAACTATCCCATTTGCCCAACCGAAGCGTCTGAATGAGTAACTAAATCTTTTAGGGTCCAGCAGAATGTAAATGCACACGTGAACAATATATGAGGCTTAGGTTCGAATAATTAATTAAGAGGATTTCTGGTTAATTCTGAATTAATTAATCTTACTAGTAATTTAGGCTTGATCACCTTAGGTTGCGTAGTCTGTAGCTAACTTAGTACTTTCATCATTTCTCGTGGAACAAGGCTAGGTAAGTAGCGAAATTATTCATTAGAATAATTGGATTAAACCGATAGGAGGCTATTAGATGTCCAACATATGAGTAGGCTCCTATACTAGGCTCCCTTAGTTCGATAAAGCTATCTAGCTATTAAATCTATTGATTGTCCAACAACGTAGCTAGGTTAGGGAAGTAGCCGTTTTGATTCCCAACATGTCGGTTACCGACTAAGTAAGTGGGAGTGAGGGTTGTGTCAGTTTTATTACGACAATCTATAACTAGTAGATTCTTGAGATTAATTCATATTAAGTACCGAGGATTAGAATTACGTGTGTGTGAATATTCTGCTGGACCTGTCTCTCAGTTGCCCAGTTCATACAGTTTTCAATTCAGTTCAGTTTTTATAATTTCTTAGTTTAGTAAAAATTTAACTTGCGTGGTTGCTAACCAAAACCATAGATAAGTAGGGAAATAATGCATCTAGTCGTTCGTTCCCTGTGTTCGATACCCTATGAACTATACTGATATAATTCTCTAGTTTTGCAGGATTATTTGGTGCAATACAACGATCACAAGAATAACAACTCAAGGGGAACAAATGACGTTCCTGAGCTCAATGCCCTGAACTTGATGACTCAGTAGACCCAACTCTTGTCACTGAATTGCTTCAATCTCAGAATAGTACAACTGAAATGCCCAACTCACCTACTATCTATGTTGAACAAATTTCAGATGAAGAGATAAGACATCATCGATCGTGGTTGGATGCTCACTCTTCAGACCTTATCATTTGAGATCCTTCAGCAAGTGTAAAGACAAGATCTAGATTCTGTCATGGAGAAAGTGCTCTATATTCTGCTTCTTGTCTACTGAAGAATCTCAGTCAAATGAGGACGCGCTTAAAGATACTGACTGGATCAGTATTATGCAAGAGGAGCTAAATTAGGTCACTAGGAACGACTTATGGGAGCTAAATCAGTTCACTCGTGGCCAAAGGCTACTGTCAAGCCGAAGGGATAGATTTCGATGAAACATTCGCGCCAATTGCAAGATTGGAGGTCATCAGACCATTCCTTTCCTACGCAACACATCAACACTTCAGAGTATATCAGATGGATGTGAAGTCAGCGTTCCTGAACGGCATACTGAAAGAAGAAGTCTATGTTGAACAGCCTCACGGCTTTCAGCAGGGACATCAAGTGTATAGACTCAGAAAGGCTCTGTACGAGTTAAAACAAGCACCCAGGGCTTGGTACGACACCCTGTCTGAGTTTCTTCTTCAGAAAGGTTTTCAGAAAGGCACAGTGGATCGCACACTGTTAATCATTCATCTAGGCAACGACATCTTACTTATGCAGATCTACGTAGATGACATTATATTCGGTTCGAAGAATGTTATTATGTGTCAACAGTTCGAGAAAATGATGAAGGACAAATTCGAGATGTCGATGATGGGAGAGATGAATTAGTTCCCTGGATTTCAATTCAAACAATTAGCGAAGGGGACGTTCATCAATCAAGGCAAATACACTCGAGACCTCATCAAGAAATTCGAGTGCATATCCGGCAAACCAATCAAGATTCTGATTAACACGAATATGAAAATCGATCGAGACAAAGTGGGAGTATCAGTAGACCATACTGAATATCGTGCAATTATTAGTTCTCTATTATATCTAACTGCTACTAGACCTGACATAACTTATGATGTAGGTGTCTGCTCACGATTTCAGGCGAATCCCAAGTAGAGCCACATGGACTCAGCAAAGAAGATCCTCCGCTATCTCAGAGGAACACCTGACATGGGTTTATGGTATCCAGCAGATGATAATATTTAAATCACTGGTAATTCTGATGCTGACTACGCAGGTTGCAGGATTGACCAAAAATCAACTTCAGGAACCTGTCAGTTCCTCACCAGTAAGCTCATTTCATGGTTGTCAAAGAAACAGCACTCAGTAGCCACATCAACTACTGAAGCTGAATATATAGCTGCTAGAAGTTGCTGCGCCTAAATCCTTTGGCTGAGACAGCAGCTACTCGACTATGATGTCATTCAGAATGACGTGCCGATCTTCTGCGACAGCTCCAGTGCCATTGCGATCACTCAGAACCCTGTTCTTCATACTAGATGCAAGCACGTGGACATCAGATACCACTTCATTCGTGACCATGTCGAAAAGAAGGATATCCGGATGGAAAAGATCCATACTGACAATCAAAGGGCCGATATACTAACCAAGCCTCTAGCTGAAGCTAGATTCAGAGAACTTTCAGTAGAGCTAGGTCTACTGGACCCTACTGACTCAAGTCAGTAAGTGGATTTAGGGGAGAAGCATTCAGTAAGGGGGAATGCCTACTCTCAGTACTGGACTCATTCTGTACATAGAGATTCAGAAACCAACTACACGAGGTATCAGCTGAGTACAATGTTCAGCTGACAGGTTTGCGTATCTCTTTCAGTAGTCAACCCAGTAATTAATGTTGTTATGATATTGATTCAGCATCGTATTCAATGCCTTAGAGAATGTTATTTATTATAAACGGTATCATTAAATGCACGATATTCTATGCTATGTTTGCTGAACTCTGCTTTGCATTAAATGCAAGTCATATCAACTTACTCATATAGGCTAAATACAACTGGACTTCATCTAGGCGGCTAAGTTACTCATTGTTTTATATAATATCGTATCCTTGCCGTCTATCGTTTATAGCGGGATTTAAACTGAAACTGCCATTTTCGCTATGCTAAAACCCTAAGATCTCTGATCTAAACTTAGATTTTCTACTTGCTTCTGCATCTACATTCCTTCAGAGATCATTACGGTAAATTTTACGCTTATTTGCACTTAAACTGATTTATTATATTCTCTAGTACTAATACGTAAATTCTGCAGATTAAGTCATGGCAAAACCTAGCAGTGTTTCAGTAGTCGTTCCCGTAAACATAATCGAGATCCTGGAAAAGGATCGCTTCTGGTGAGAGCCGATTATGGAGTTCGACTCCAGCGGCCTGGATATTTTATACGAGGTTTTTGATGCTCTCAAAGCATCAGGACTCGAGAGTTTCCTGTAGACGAAGCCAGCGGACTTCCTCCTAAGGCAGATTTCAGAACTCTACCTCAATTATGAGGAGGTATAAGGAGACATTATTAGGGCCTTCACGATTCATCATGTCGCTGACCCATCAAGAGCCAGTGCTGAAGTTAAACAGATATCACTTAGGCAGGCTCTTCAGCGCAGTTTTCAGTTGCCAGACAGTGGCATCAGTATCGCAGGATACAAATATGTCCTCCTAGATTAGTAATTAGAAATTTTCTGCGGGGAGCCGACGTCATTAAAAGCTATGTTTCCCAAGAACTACATGCTCCCACAGTATCGTGCTCTTGTGTACGTAGTTACGCGGATCTTGACAAGCCAAGCAGGCTCTTTTGATCAAGTGTCCAGACCCAAACTGCAGATGATGATGGCTATCTACGACAGAGCCAAGATCAATTGGACTGAGTTTTTCTTGAAAGAGTTTCAGACACGAGCCTCTAAATTTGATAAATCTACTTGGTGTCTGAGTGCCAAGGGCAAGCTCTTATACGGGATGAAGTTGTCGATTATGATTGCAGATTTTTGCGGAGATGATAACATAACCTATGCTAATAAAGGTTACTTCAACCCGAAGAAGATCCGTTTCCACAGCAAGGCTGCTGCGCTTCAGCAGATAGGCGCAGGCGCCGCTGAGGAAGGAAAAGGGAAGAGGAAGACCTCCACTCCCAGCAAGAAGGGGGCTACCCCTCAGAAGAAGCTGAAAAAATCTTCTGAGAAGGCCGTGGTAGTACCACCATTAAAGTTGAGGGACGACTAAGACTTCCTCTGAGAAGACGATCTCAGTAGTAAAGGTTGCGTCTGAGAAGGCAACCTCAACTGAGAAAACGGCCTCAGCAGAAACAGGGGACCGCACCTGAAGTTTCTACTCCAACATCTCAGTCCCCTCTAGATGTTCCTCTACTCAGCAGTCTTCCATCTGCTGAGAAGACTATGTCTCCAATTGATGTGGACGATATGGAGACAAGCACTGAAGCAGAGACCATCGAGTAGTAGGCTGATGCACTTCAGGATAGAGCCACCCGAGAAGTCTCTGAGGCCATCCCAGAAATCACAAGTCACTATGACTTGGTGAGCATTGCTCATAAGGCCAGACTTCAGATGCTCATCAGATTCCAGGACTGGATCATCCTCGATCGCCCTATCCGATTCAAGTCTGCGAGATTCTGAATTCTGAGGAGCTGGAGAGCGGTCAGCAGAGAGGCTATTCTGAGCCTGCTGACCTCAGCTCACTCGACGACTTAAGGGCGGCTATACTGGCTACCGTATACCCTCAACAGCCGCGCCTTTAGAGGGATCTGATGCTGACGATCAGGACCCACCCAGTGATGCAGGCCCTGAGAAGCCTGCTGAGGGTACTCAATAGGAGGAGGGAGCTCAACCCTCAGCTGACCTACCTGTCACATCCCTCCCTCCTGGTTCGGCGGCAGCTGGATCATCAAAAGTATCAGACTCTGAACAACTTTTGTTGCAGTCTGCCTACGAGGTGCGCCCAGTGCCAAAAGTTGAAGATCTCATTCAGTAGCCAAGTCTCTTAAGAGTCAAGGGACACAGAACTGCCTCTTGGCGAAGGCTGTCCACAAGAGTTGGAAAGGGAAGAAGTCAGTGACTGGGACACACATAATCTTCTGCCACTGACCCCTCAGAGACTGAAATGGGTAAGGCTCAGGGTGTCTCCAGCATAGGTGATGTAGGTGTTGAGACTGGCCCAAGCGGCTCAGGACCCAAGTGTTGGGTTATGAGTCAGTAGATGGTACTCAGCTGTCTAGTGGTTAAAAGAATATTGGGGGAAATCATAGTAGTACTATGGAATTGAAGATCCCAAAACCCAGTGTTATCGGTCGTGCAAGGTGTGTCATAGGATTAGATGATGTATAGGTTAGACTTGTTTATTTTGATTATCTTTTGTCTAAGTCCTGTACGGGGTAAACTGTTGGACTGATCTTCTGACGAAGTTACTTTCCAGAATCCCACGTCATCTTTGTAAGAGCTTGCGTTCTTCAGCCAGCAGCTGATCTTCACCTCAGTAGGAGACAGCCCATCAACTGATAAGCCATCAGCATAAGAACATATGCAAAGCTCAGTACCTTCCAAGGTGGCAACGTGACCTCTCGCATAATATATTCCTTGTCAGCCGTCTCAGTCGAAGAAGATAGAGACTTATCTAGTCTACTATGTCCGACGGAAAATGACCCAGTCGCACAAGTCTTTTCGAAGTTCAGCAGAAGATCTTACGAGGTTGTTTGAATAGTCAACTTAACTCTGACACATTCTCACCAACCACAAACCTCGACCAATGAGAAGCCGACAGCGCCATATCTCGCTCTATACAAGAAAGTTTGCTCTCATGTACGGTAATTAACCGCCCTGCTGCAACAAATTCGAAATTATGGCCATTTTCTTTGGAAGCTTGTGACACGTGGCATCGTCGTCTCCAACGGACATATGCCATAGCTCACAACTATAAATAGAGAAGAAATTTGAAGCTCCACGTACGGGACTCATAAGGGAAAAAGCTCAAGCTCAAGAACACTCTAGCGAACTCAACAGATTATACAGAGAAGAACTTGCTTTCATAGAATATTTGTAGTTCTTCTCTCTAGAGTATTTAGATCCCTCTCTTCTCTAGACTAAGCTCATTGCCAGATTTATAGCTTAGATTTCGAAGGAGTTCACTTTTAGTGAATTGTTCTTATTGTAAGAACTCCTTCTTAGTTGGAGATTATTCCCTCCCTTTCGAACTTCGGTTTGAATTGTAAAGTCGCTAAGGACTATAACTTAGAAGGATCGCCCAACGGCACGGATACTGCCGAGGCTTGCTCAGTATAATCAACAAGTTATCCTGCCATTGTCAGGACCGTGGACGTAGGATCTTGCGTATCCGAACCACGTTTAATTGCTTGTGTTCCTTACTGTTTTATTGCATATCATAACTGTTCAAAATCATATGTTTGCATAAAACTTGTTTCAAAAGTGCACAGCCAAAAGAACTTGATTTGTGAAAAGCGTTTTTCAAAACTGAGACGAATTTTCAGGCCTGACACTTATCCGCACAAAAAACGTCTCCGACTGAGTTTCGAATGACTGACTCACGTCAGTAGGAGAGCTCAGTAGCTGACACACTCTGACCCGTGATCGAAGGTTACTATTTAGCACTGTTCATCAGTTACACTAAACAGCTCAACTGTCCTTCGGTTCGAGAAAAAGAAACTTCCATCAGGTGTATTCACCCCCCTCTACACCTGACTATCGTAGCAATGGTGTTCAATTGATCACCTGTTCTGTACTACTGGTCTTCTCGAACAGATCCTTGAAAACGTTTTCACTGCACAAGCATCTCTTCTTTCATCCTTATACCCGTTCGCATAATGTCTGACATGTCAGGTATCAGGATGGTGCCGATGTTTTTTAATAGAAAACTTCACGGTATGGTGCGTGAGAATGGAGTCACACCTCACATCGCTGCACGACAACATGACGGACGTCCTGGAGACTGGACCCATCATTCCCATGATTGACGGCTTCGGTTCCATCACTGCGCGGAGGTGTAGGAGCACAGATTGGTGCTAAGGTTCCCAAAGACAAATCAGCCTTCACGCTTGAAGAGAAAAAGCTGCACAACCTCGACCGAGTTGCGCGAAACGCAAAACTGACAACGCTCAGTGACTCTCATCTCGGGAGGGTGCAGGACTGCAAAACGGCAAAAGAGCTATGGGATGCTTTAGCTGTACTGAGCCAAGGAACCCCGCAAATCAAAGAAAATAAGCTCGAATTAGAGCTTCAGAAGTTCGAAGCCTTTGCAATGGAGCCCAGTGAGACCATTGACGAGCTAAGTGTTAGATTTACAAACTAAGTCAATGTCATCAACGGGCTGGGGAAGATGTTCACCAACAAAGAGATGAACACAAAGATCTTGAGAGCGCTACCTCGACAGAAGTGGCTTCCATTTGCTACTTATTTACGTCGCTCTGATCTAAATGCTCTAACTCCTGATGTTATATTTTCAGAACTAAAGACGAAGGAATTTGAGCATAGTCTACCTAAAAGGTGTTCCAGTGCTCCAGCTGACACACAGATCGATCATGCTTTTAAAGCAACTGTCAGCAAAACATGATCCAAACCGATTTCCTCAAGCAAGGCAGTGGCCACTATCGAAGCAAAATCTTGTGAGACTTCAGGCACTACCAGCTGGCTGTGATGGCTCTCAAATATCAGAGAGAAAAGGAGAGAGTCAGAAAGCTGAGTAAATACAAAAGAGTTTCTCCCTCAGGTAAGGAAGATTATCAAAAAAGGGAAGAATCTAATCCTTCTACTGAATGCAGGAACACAGAGCCTGCTGCGAGTCCATCCAAAGCTTCAGCTGGAAAAAGCAGTAGAACATCCACCTGTTATAACAGTAAGAAGGAGGGACACTATCAGTACGACTGTCCCGAACTCTCAGCTGCTCAATGAGCAGAACGGCAGGCCAGAAGAGAAAAATTTGCCCAAAGAAGTTAGGCCTACATAGCCGGAGAGATATCCGACAACTCACTTGAGGAGGATACATTTATGTATTCCTCTGAGGACGAAGTTGCATTTGTAGCAGTTGAGGTCGGAGAAACGGTTCCTCGAAGGAACAATGAATACCGTCTCGATGGCCGAGAGAAGAGACCGAGGTAAACTCCAAACTTAATATAATCTCTTCTTCACATAGCACACACGACACGTGCTCGGTCACAGATGATCCTCAGGATGTGGTACAAGCATACGACGATCTGCTAGAGGAACAAATTCAGTTGAGCAGAGAGTTCAGCAGAACGATCCAGGAACTGGAGATGGTAAAGGCTGAAAATCAGAGACTTTCTTCTGATTGTCAGGTCTCTACTGAGTCAGAGAATCTAGTTGCGAGACTCAAGGAAGAGATCGAATCTCTTATGACTAAGTCTCAGCTTTAAGAGACTCAGATCTCAGTTCTGACTAAGGACAATTGTGAGAAAGAGACTGAAATAGCCCAGCTCAGTCAGAAGCTCTCAGACGTACAGAAAGATTATAACTCACTCAGGAGGAGTGACGAGGTCTGGCGAGGACTGATGACTGAACAATACCTGGGAGCTAAGGAGAAGCTAGAAAGTATGCTCAGAGCACAACGGCCAACTGTCATGAAAGAAGGACTTGGCTATACCCACGAAGCTTCTACCTCAAAAAGCTCAGAAGCGCTGGCTGATAGGTTTGTCAGAGGAAAGGTGCAAGCTGCTGAACAAACAGAAAATGCTTACAGAAAATACCTCAGGCGAAGAACAAACAGAAAATGATTGCACCTCAGTCGAGCAACAACAAGTAGCTGACCAAAGGTTCCAGCCCTAGGACACCGCGATCAAATTCAGGGGGAACCAAGAAGGTTAGATGGGCAGAACAGTACCATGAGCCACTGTACGAGCACCCGGCTAAGTACGGCTCGTACTATTATGAGCCCGGGGTCGGGAGAAGCGCAAAGACTCGAAGAAGAAAGCTCCCGAACCCAAAATCATCGCCAGAAAAGTCGGATCTCCGAGTCCTCGTGGAGAAGAAAACGACAAGGTTCAGAAGAAGAAGTCTCAGACTTCTAAGGTTCCGAGGCAGATTTGGGTTCCGAAATCACCCACTAACATGTAAGGACCCAACTGAACCAAAGGGTACCTAAAAATGCTTCTGTTTTGCAGGTGCATAAGGACCCATGGATAGTGGACGGCGGTCGCTCAAGACACATGACGTACCGAAGAGCCTCGCTAACCAATCGTATACAAGAAGATGGTCCCGGACTGAGTTTGGTGATAACTCGTAAAAGGCTATACAAGGGGATATGGAACGCTGAATATTGGGACTGCTTCAGTTCCAAGAGTAACATATGTTGAAGGACTTCAACATAATCTCCTTTCTGTTAGTCAATTCTGTGATAATCTTAACAGAGTAATCTTTGACGCTGGTTTCTATGATATTGTTGATAAATCTAAAGGGAAAACAGTGTTATCAGGTTCTCGGAAGAAAAACATATACGTTGCTAACTGGAATACCGCAGAACCTGAGGCTTGCTTGCTCGCACAGACGAAATCCAATAACAAGTCAGGATGGCTATGGCATAAGAGACTCAGCCACCTGAACTTCAAGACTATGAACAGGCTCGCCAAGAACTCTAAAGTCAGGGGACTACCCAATGAATCGTTCATCAAAGACAAAAATTGTGAAGCATGCTTGAAGGGAAAGCAGACAAGTGAAAAGCAATCCACCTATTCCTTCACCTTCCACTGATGGAATCCTTCAGCTGATGCACTTGGATTTATTTGGGCCAGTTTCTCCTGTGACTATACGAGGCAAGAAGTATGCCCTTATCGTTATAGACTACTACTCGAGATATACATGGGTAATCTTCATCGCCAACAAATCTGATGTCATGACTGAGTTGCCTAAACTACTGAAAAAGCTCAGTGTGGAAAAGGACATCAAGATACAAAGAATTCGCTCGGACAGAGGAACGAAATTTCTCAACTCGCAGTTAAAGAGTACTGCGAGAAAGAGGGAATTCAGCACGAGACATCAGCTGCTCGTACTCCTCAATAGAACGGACTTGCTGAACGCAAAAACAGAATGTTGGTCCCGAGTGTACGGTCAGGTGTAGAGGGGGGGGTGAATACACATGACTCCGATTTTCTCAACTTCGAACACGAACAGTCCTGTTCAGGAAAGTGCCGATCTGAAATAATTCGGCAGACCAAATAGCTATTCCCGAATCGTGTGTGGCAAAGAATCGACTCTACTAAGATCCGCTAGGCGACCGAGTCGAGTCCGTATCAAACAGTAGAGTTCGGCGGTGCGGAAAAGTGTAGGCCCAAATCGGTTGAGTGGAAAAACCGTTTTAGCAAGTCTCGGTTCGGTAAATAGACGAGTTCGATGCCGAGACAGTTGTATGATTTTAAAGTAGGTTTTCGGTATGAACAGTAAAATCAATGCAACAGTAATCAAAAAGCAATAACAAGACACAGATTTTTAAAGTGGTTCGGATATCAATCGATCCTACGTCCACTATCCCGAAAAGTTCAGGGAGGCTATTATACCGAGTTAGTCTCGGTCGGCTTGTGCACGTGACAAAGCCGTGGCTTGGGGATTATATCGAGCAAGTCCCGGGCTTACAAAGGCATCAAACTAAAGTGTTTGACAAACTTCTCCAACTATGAAGGAGTCCTTTTACAATAAGGATTGGGTTCAAATATGAACTCCTTCGTCTAAGCTATAAGTATATTCTATTGAGCTTAGGGTTAGAGGGATAGGGAATGAGAGAGTGGCTTCTAGATCGACGAACAGCTGAAATAAGCTTTAGGTTCGTGTATCGTCGATTTGGATACTAGAGGCTCTTCTAACAGTTTAGCTTGGTTCCCTATGAGCTGAGAAGGTAGTCTTTCGTCGGAGATAGATCTTCAAGTTCTTGCGGAAGACTTAGGGTTTTCTGGTTCTAGCTCGTTTGAATGCTTGTGTTTGTTTTCGTCGTTAAGCTTATGCGCATTCTCTCTCTCTCTTTTCTTGAAATGTCCCTCTATTTATAGAGCAGAGATTGGAAAAGATCCGTTGGAGACGATCTTCCTTTCTCTTTCTCTTTTGGTAGCTAACGGCTCTTTTTGAAGGATGTACAGTGTCCTTTCCCTCCTTTTCTGGAAATAAGTTGACTTGCAGCTTTAGTAGGTAGAGACACGTGTATACTTGTCATTTGTCGAGGATTATGGAGTGGTTGAGACGGAATAGACTTCGAGGCATACTGAAGCTGACTTCTCTTTTCCTCGTACTTGACAATACTGATTGTATATTCAAAAAGTGTCTGACAGTTCGAAGACTGCTGCCGTCGTTGCGGAGTCGGATCTTCATTCGGTAGAGAGACACTGAGGGTACTCTACTGATTGTCGGCTCGACTTCGATGAACTACTCCTGCTGAGTTCGGTTCTACGAGTCCTTCGATATCGCTCCTCTCGAGTCCGGAGAATACCGAGTCTTCTACTTCTGGTGCTGAGGCTGATAAGCTACTGACCGCCTTAACATGAGCAGAGTGTCTACTGAGTCTGAAACCTCAGAAACAAAACAATTACACGAGAATAGTTCATCAATCAAGATAGGGTTTTGGGATCTTCAAATCTTCAGATAGGTACAGAGCACGGGGCTCCTGAGCTTACGATCAGTGCTGAAGACAGAATCATTTCCCACTAAGTATAACAGTGCTGAGGATAAAATCATCACCCAACACAGAACACTCAAAGAAGCAGCAAGGACGCTCCTAGCAGACTCTGGGCTACCCTCTAAGTTCTGGGCAGATGCTACTGACACAGCCTACTACACTCAGAATCGCTCACTACTCACACAGCAACACATGAAGACACCATACGAATTGTGGAAAGGGAGAATTCCTTCTATTTCTCATTTTCATATTTTTGGTTATCCGTGCTTTATCCACAATAACGGGAAAGATCGGTTGAAGGTCTTTGATAGCAAATCTGATCAAGGGGTATTCTTAGGATATTCCCGAGTCGGTAAAAGCCTTCGTGAGTCTTTAACTATCGGACTCTTTGCGTGGAGGAAAGCCCTCATGTTGTTTTTGATGAGTTTGTTACCGAGAACAGGAAAACTACGAGAGACAAATACTGATGATGTCAGCAGCAAGCTACAGGATCTCGGACCGACGATAAAATTGAAAAGATCAAGCATTGTTGGGATGATGAGTCGAGATGATGAAGAAACTCGGACTCAACCAACAAAGCGATGTAGGCGACTCTGGTTGATTCTACCGAACGTAATCAACTACAGTAACAACGGTCGATGAGGAAGCCCCAGTGGTAGCCGAGACCTCTACCGAGAATATAAACTCGGGGGAACGATTAATGTTCCCGAGCTAAATGCCCCCGAACACTCGGAAACTCGGTAGATCCTAACCTTCTTACCGAACCTGTTGCAATCTCCGAACAGATTACTGCGAAATGCCTAACACTCCTACTGATTCTCAAGTAGTATCAGAAGAAGAAGCCAGACTCAGATGTACATGGCTTGACGCTCACTCTTCAGATCTCATAATAGGATATCCATCAACAGCGATAAGAACAAGATTGAGATTAAATCAAGGAGAAAGCTCACTTTATTCTTGTTTCTTGTCTACAGAAGAACCTCAGTCAATAGAGGACGCACTTAGCGATGCTGACTGGATCATCGCCATGCAAGAAGAGCTGAACCAGTTCGTCAGAAATGAAGTTTGGGAGCTTGTTGATAGACCTAGACATCAGCATGTGATCGGTACTAAGTGGGTCTTCAAAAACAAGCGTGATGAAAACAACATCATCGTCAGAAACAAAGCTCGACTAGTTGCCAAGGGATAGAGTCAAGCAGAAGGAATCGACTTTGATGAAACTTTCTCTCGAGTCGCAAGATTGGAAGCCATTCGCCTTTTCCTAGCCTACGCAACGCATCAAGGATTCAATTTATATCAGATGGATGTAAAGTCGGCTTTTACGAACGGCGTGCGAAGGAAGAAGTCTACGTGGAACAACCGCCCGGCTTTCGCCAGGGGACATCAGTGTACGAGACTTTGGAAAGCTCCGTATGGGTTAAAACAAGCACCCGGGGCTTGGGTACGATACCTTATCGACTTTCTACTTCATAAAGGTTTTCGAAGGGGACGATAGATCGCACCTCTTCAAGCATAAAGTCGAGAGATGACATCCTACTGGGTGCAAATCTATGTGGACGACATCATTTTTGGGCCGCAGTAAACGAGACCATATGCCGGCAGTTCGAGAAGATGATGAAGAAGAAGTTCGAGATGTCCATGATGGGAGAGATGAATTATTTCCTTGGATTTCAAGTGAAGCAATCACCTGAAGGAATCATCATCAATCAAGCTAAATACACTCGAGATCTTCTCAAAAGATTCGGCTGCGATTCGAGCAAGCCGACCAAGATCCCCATGAACTCAAATTTTAAAATCGATCTGGACAAAAGAGGGAGCTTACATTAGCCATGCGATTATAGAGCTATTATTGGTTCTTTATTATATTTAACAGCTAGTCGACATGACATAACTTATGTTGTAGGTGTATGTGCAAGATTTCAAGCGGATCCCAAGCAAAGTCATCTAGACACAGCAAAGAAGATTCTGCGATATCTAAGAGGAACACCTGACGCTGGGTTATGGTATCCTGCTGATGATAATCTTATACTGACAGGTTATTCTGATGCTGATTATGTAGGATGTAGTATGGATCGAAAGTCGACTTCCGGAACATGTCAGTTCCTAGGCAGCAAGCTGATATCATGGTTTTCAAAGAAACAGCACTCAGTAGCAACGTCCACTACCGGAGGCGAGTATATGGCTGCCTGGAAGTTGCTTTGTGCCCGAATCCTTTGGCTTCGACAACAACCGAGAGATTATGGTATCATTCGAATGAAGTGCCCATCTACCGTGACTCCACAAGTGCTATTGCAATAACTCAGAATCCAGTTCTACATACGAGATGCAAGCACGTGGATATCCGACACCACTTCATCAGAGACCATGTCGAGAAGAAGGATATCAGAATGGAGAAAGTCCATACTGACAAGCAAAGGTCAGACATACTGATCAAACCACTAGCTGAGAACAGATTCAGAGAACTATCGGTTGAGCTAGGTCTCCTTGGATCCTACCGAGTCACGTCGGTAGAGGACAACTACGATAACCGCAATTGGCAACAATTGGTATCGGACGGAAGGAACCAAGATGACAAGTCGGATGATCGATGCAATGATTCAGTTGGGAGAATCATACTGCATACGGCAAAGAGGGGAACGTGGTCTTCAAAGACATCAACCATCCTCCTAAGTCTTAACGGTAACCACTGATCGTAAAAGTTCAGCTAAAGAGGTTTGCGTAGTATTGAATACTTAACGTTTTTGTTGACATGCTTGCATTTATTATATCAGTCGCTTGCATTCAGTAGTTAAGAAGCATTTATTTCCCGCCATCAATTTCTTAAGGAATGGTCAGTAGATACCGTTCTCATTCAAATTGATTTGGTAATTAATGCTTCCTGCATCGCATTTAATGCATGTCTTCTCACTTACCCTTATTACGCATCATCCTCGTGGGTCTATAGTAGAGGCGGCTTTGTAATCATTCTGTTTACAACATTTAATCTCAGCCGCAGATAACATTGAAAGATTAAATCCTGACCGTTCGATCTAAACGGTTATTAAGCTTGATCTTACAAAACCTTTCAACTTCTCTACTCGACTCATTTTCCGCCATTTCCAAATTTAGAGCTCCTTCTGCAAATCAGTATTTTCTTCAAAATCTCTAAACCAATCTGATTTCTAGCATCCACAAGCTCTAAACTACTTGGTAATGTATTAAATTCTGCTTACAAATCTACTGACTCACTCTATTTTCAAGTGCTAACAAGTTGTTTTGCAGATTTTAATGGCGTATGTTCATGAACCCGCTGATATGAACGAGATCATACTCTCACGGATTCAGTTCGAACCCACCATGGCGCTTCGCCAAGTGGATCTTCCATATCTTGAGCCAGTCTTCGAGGCGCTAGAGCAATCTAGACTTAGATGGCTCGTACCAAGCAGCCTAGGGCTTATCTGCCGAGGCAAGTTGCGGAAGTATACCTCAACTGGAGGACTCTCGCGTCCGGAGGAGAAGAATCTTCCTTCTCATATACGAAGGAGGTTATCCCAAACTCGTGGGATGTGAGTCAGCACGTCTTCAACATCTGAGATGCATTGGGACTGGCGTTTGATCTCCCAGACAGTGGTGTTTCTCCCATTGGCTACAAGGAGAAGGAGATGAACAAGTATGTTCAGAAGTTCTGTGGGAGGCAGGACATCAGTTTCAAAACTGCTCTACCAAAGAACCTGCTACTACCTCAGTACAGGGGGCTCACCTACATTGTGTCACATATTCTGACGAGCTTCGCAGGGTCTTATGATCAGCTGTCTAAGCCACGTATTCAGCTGATGATGGCTATAGGCGATGGAGTCCAAGTGAACTGGACAGATTATTATGTAGCCGAGCTGAAGGCTCAGGCGCAAAAGTTCACCATCTTACCCACTGGTGAGCGGAAGAAGATTAGCGTTGGGAAGCTACTGTATAGGACCAAGATGTCCATACTGATCAAGCAATCAGTAGCGAGGAATTCTTCATTTGCCGACGCCAAATTCTTCGACAGCAAGCTAATAAAATTCAAAACTAAAGCAGCTGCCGAGAAGTCTGTTGGGCGAGGGCCACCTCGATCGAAGAGAGAAAGATCGGCTATTGTTTTGCCCCCTCGCCGACCCTCCGAAAAGGAAAAGGCCGACTAAAACTGGACTCGCTGAGGTGCCGGTAGAACAAGCTAAACCAGCCTCTCCTCCTCCTACTTCGAAGAACACATTCTTGACTCCGACACGGGAATGGAGGGAGCCACACTTAAGGATAAGGTACAAGTGATCAGGCTCCAGGAGACTCGGTCGGACGTCGGGATTCCGACCGAAGTGACTTCCTCCGAGTGGACGACCATCCACTCTACTCGCCTCCAAGCCACAAGTGAAGTCCACTCACAGATCCCTGAGATATCTGATCATTCAGATCTGGTGGAAATAGCCATAAGAGCTAGAGTTCAGATGCTGCTGAGGTTCCTGAGTTGGGACATACTCGAAGAGATCAAAAGGACTCAGACAGCTCTTTCATTACTTGCTGAAGAGCAAGAGTTGCAGTCAGCAATTGGGTTGGGGAACCAGCTGATCTGGCAACATTCGAAGATTTGAGGGCGGCAATACTCTATCTGCTAAGCTTGCGCACCTCAGTGCCCGGTGACAGTCATTCGCCACCATCTTCTCCTGATAATGAGAATAATGGAGATAAGGATGAGGAGATAGAACAGGCATCACCCAAGGATACAGAGTTGGGAGGCTCTGCTGAGGGTCCCACTCCCCGCGAGAAGGGCAAATCACCACCTCGTCCACATTAGGTGATGCCTCGGGTGCCTCAAAGCGCAGTCGAGAGCAACTACTCGCGACTTCTGAGCAGAGGATCGGATTAAGCTCGTATCAGATATAACCAATTGGTTCCGTCACCTCTAAGTCGGTGAACAAGGCCATAAGACGTCAGGGGGACAAAAATCGCCTCCTAGCCAAAGATGTTCACATAAAATGGGCTCAGTATACCAAGGCCCAAACGGCAAGTGTAGACCGACTGGCTGAAGGGGTGAAGAAAGTCTCAGAAGCTCCTACTCCTCAGTTGAATATTCAGGAGAAAATTGAGACTACCTTAGCCACTCAGAAGGCAGATTTAGAAATCTAGAGTCAGCAACTACTTCACACTCAGCAGAAGATTTTCTCTGAGCAGCTGGCTCAGGCTCTTGCTTCAGTCAAGGCCGAAATGGAAGAAAGTAATAAATTGGCCACCTCCTGCCTACAAAATGCTATAAAACAACAGGCAGAGGCCCTTAAGGCCATTCAGAAAGAAATGACAGACTCCCACGATCAGGCTCTACTGAAACTCCGTCAGGAGTCAGCCGCGCAGCTTAAGCAATTCAGAGTTGATCAAGGAAAAGATTAGGAAATATACTGCGACCTCGTCAAAGACTTTGAATCCACTGCCACTCTCATTAAAGAATCAGTCCACAATGTTGAACGAGAAATCAAAGCCATCCGCTCTCACCTCTCTAACGCAGATGATGCCAAAAAGGGGGAAGAAGGCGTAAAGGAAGAAACTGAGGCGGAACCGGCTGTGGTTGAACTGGTGGAGGAAGGAAGTAAGGGGGAAGGGGCCAGCACAGCTCAAGGAGAAGGGTCAGCCGCTCAGGCTGGACCCAGTTTAGTTGTACTCCTGCTGGAATACACCCCTCTCGGCAGGCGAGCGATGGCGAGGCAGTCCCCATCTCATCTGCCCAGCACATAGATGAAGTTGCACAATTCCTGGATCAAGAAGAAGTAGAAGAGCCTCAGGTATTGCCCCCGCAGAGATCGGGGAAGGAGATCGCTACTGAACCCACTTCTCCATCTTCCCCGGCTCGCAAATTCAAATCAAAAGCGGAGCAGGAAGCCTATGATCTTCAGATTGCTCAACAGCTTCAGGATAAGCTTGATCATGAGCATCAGCTGGAAGAGGCTAAGATAGGCAAGAAGCCAAGGAAAGTTGCAAACAGCGAGGCCAAGAAGGCTGAGGTTGAGAAGAAAGCTCAGGAGGAGCTAGCCAAAGCCTTAGTGTCTGAGGTCCAGCCAACTGCACAGAGTTATTACCCGACTAATCTCACACTTGAGCAGGAGGCAGAGGACAGAGCTACTTGGGAAGCTACGCTGTAGGGACTAAATCTCAGGAGAGGAGATACAAGGGCAGCGGCTCTTAGAGAGAAGAAGAGGATAGCTGATATGGCTAAAATAATTAGACTATCCGAAAAGCCAGCAGCTGATCCAAGGAAGCAAATTCTACGAGGATCCAAATTCAGAAGGGCACCTTATATCAAGAAGGAGCCTACACCTCATGTGGATAAATGGGTGCCAGCTGAGCTCAACGAGCAGTGGGAGGAACTGAAAGAAGACTTTATTAAGGGATACTATGTTTGGGGGTATCTATGAGGCCGACAAATTAGCTGATCAACACTTTGATGGACTTATCAGTCGATTCGATATGGATTTCAGAAATCAGATCCGCCAGATCATGGAGAAAGAGAAAATACCCTTCAGAGCTCCAGCCTTCAGGCGAATCCCTCCTCCTCTGACTACTCGCGGCGTACTGTGCACAAAAGAGATTGAGAGAGAAGTAGAAGAAGCTGCTGTTCATCTATGTCTGAATATGAACGATCCAAATGATTATGAGGAAATCCAGGTTCTACGCTCAAGAGTCTACAAGTATTACTACCTGGACCCTCCAGCTGACAAGTCTGCTGACTTTAAGAAACGCACGAAGAATTTCAGAAGTCAGACTTGATCTCTTATCTCATATTTGTTGTAATAGTAATAGGGCCCTTGTACTCTTTGTCTATATATATATTGGTTCCTATTGCTTGCCTGACAATTACTCATTGTCTCATGGCTTTTGTTTGTGTTTTCTCACAACTGATCACTAAGTTATCTGACACACACTCACATAATTGTTCTCTGATTTTGCCTATATCTCGCCTACTGACTTTATGTTTTATTGATCATCTTGATTGTCTTCAAGGGGAAATTGTTGTCAGTAGATTAGCTCTCCGTTCCGTATTTTAGAATAGAGGCTAGATGGTTAGAAATAGAGGTTTTGGCATCATCAATTAGGGGGAAATTGTTGGGTTATGAGTCAGTAGATGGTACTCAGCTGTCTAGTGGTTAAAAGAATATTGAGGGAAATCATAGTAGTACTATGGAATTGAAGATCCCAAAACCCAGCTGTTATCAGTCGTGCAGTGTGTCTATAGGATTAGATGATGTATAGGTTAGACCTGTTTATTTTGATTATCTTTTGTCCAAGTCCTGTACGGGGTAAACTGTTGGACTGATCTTCTGACGAAGTTACTTTCCAGAACCCCACGTCATCTTTGTAAGAGCTTGCGTTCTTCAGCCAGCAGTTGATCTTCACTTCAGCAGGAGACAGCCCATCAACTAATAAGCCATCAGCAGAAGAACATATGCAAAGCTCAGTACCTTCGCAGTCGCCAGCTGACCTCTCAGTAAATATATTCCTTGTTAGCCGACTCAGTCGAAGAAGACAGAGACTTATCTAGTCTACTATGTCCGACAGAAAATGACCAAGTCGCACAAGTTTTTTTGAAGTTCAGCTGAAGATCTTACGAGGTTGTTTGAATAGTCAACTTGACTCTGACACATTCTCACCAACCACAAACCTCGACCAATGAGAAGCCGACAGCGCCATATCTGCTCTATACAGTAAAGCTGCTCTCATGTACAGTAATTAACTGCCCTGCTGCAATAAATTTGAAATTATGGCCGTTTTCTTTGGAAGCTTGTGACACGTGGCATCGTCGTCTCCAACGGACATATACCATAGCTCACAACTATAAATAGAGAAGAAATTCGAAGCTCCACGTACAGGACTCATAAGGGAAAAAGCTCAAACTCAAGAACACTCTAGCGAACTCAACAGATTATACAGAGAAGAACTTGCTTTCATAGAATATTTGTAGTTCTTCTCTCTAGAGTATTTAGATCCCTCTCTTCTCTAGATTAAGCTCATTGCCAGATTTATAGCTTAGATTTCGAAGGAGTTCACTTTTAGTGAATTGTTCTTATTGTAAGAACTCCTTCTTAGTTGGAGATTATTCCCTCCCTTTCGAACTTCGGTTTGAATTGTAAAGTCGCTAAGGACTATAACTTAGAAGGATCTGTCCAGTGCACAGATACCTGCTGAGGCTTGCTCAATATAATCAACAAGTTATCCTGCCATTGTCAGGACCGTGGAAGTAGGATCTTGCGTATCCGAACCACATTAAATCGCTTGTGTTCCTTACTGTTTTATTGCATATCATAACTGTTCAAAATCATATGTTTGCATAAAACCTGTTTCAAAAGCACAAAGCCAAAAGAACTTGATTTGTGAAAAGCGTTTTTCAAAACTGAGACGAATTTTCGGGCCCCACACTTATCCGCACACAAAACGTCTCTGACTAAGTTTCGAACGACTGACTCAAGTCAGTAGGAGAGCTCAGTAGCTGACACACTCTGACCCGTGATCGAAGGTTACTATTTGGCACTGTTCATCAGTAGCACTAAATAGCTCAGTTGTCCTTCGGTTCGAGAAAAAGAAACTGCCATCAGGTGTATTCACTCCCCCCCCTCTACACCTGACTATCGTCTACGGACCAACACCAAGGAATCAGCAACACAAACTTCAGCTGAACACATCAAAGAAGTTGCTGAGTTCCTTGAAGAGGATTCTGAAGAAGAGGAAGAGCCTCCACCAGTGTCGGGCAAAAGGAAGAAGCCACTGAAGGTCCCCACCCTACTGATGAAAGGCATAAAGAGATATATAAGCCCAACTGAGGCTGAAGCTGCAAACAAGCCTAAGAAGGCTCCTGCAAAGGCCGAGACTAAGGTTCCAGCAAGGAAACCAGCTAAAAGGCCTCCTCCAAGAAATCTAAAACTCAGCGATGAAGCTGATAAAGAAAAGGAGAAGGAGCAGGAAGCTGAGAGGACAGCTACTGACTCTCAGCAGCAGCAGCAACAAGAGAAGAAAAGAGTTGAGCCAACCATTGATGAGATGATAAACTTCAGTATTGTTGCTCTGGACAAGAGAGCACAATACTATCAGATAGAAGAGTTTAGACGGCAAGAAGCTCTGGAAAAGGAGAAGGCTGCTGAAGCAGCAAGGGAAGCTGAAAGACTGAAGCCTCGACCTCCTCCGCCGAAGGATATGGTGATCCCTTATAAGTACAGACGAGGCAAGAGACCCATTGATCAGAAGATTCACAAATTTCCTCGGGTTGATAAGTGGATGCCATGGGAGAAAACTCAGCTTTGGGAGACACTGAAGGCAGAATTTATAAAGTGGTATTATGTCTGGCACTTCTGGCCAGAAGCTCGCAAGAATGACGCTTTTGCTGACTAGCTCTTCAACTGTGACATGGATATCTATAACTTGGTTGAGAAAGCTATTGCAGACAAAGAAGACTTTCAGACTCCTGCTTTCAGACCATTGCCACCACCTCAGAAGCTGGATGGTTCTCTCTACACATGCGTGATCGAAGGAGGTCATGAAGGCAATCTTAGGTTTGGAGCTTGATCCCAACGATCCTGAAGACAAGATCTAGAAGCTCAAGGGGGATACCTTCAAGATGTATGGACTCCCTCTGCCTGAAGATAAATCCAAAGATTTTACGGCAAGGATTCAATAGTTTAGAAGATAGTAGTCTTGATAGGTTCTCTGTTTTGATAGAATATCAAGAGATGTAACTGTACTGAACTTCCTTATATATATGCATGCATCTTTGTTGTTTGGCCTGACAACATCTTATTGTCTCTATTGCCTATTTACTTTATTCAACACTCAGAATCACCTAAGTGATTACTGACTCACACACTCACTGCTTATCTGTGTTTGTCTGTTTTTTCTTAGATTGATAGATTCTATTTGAGGGGGAATTTGTTGAATTAATTGTGTATTCTTTTATCCCTCAGTAGATTAGAACAAAACATATAACTCCACTGATTTTACTTGTAATATTTGTGAGTTTGTATCTGATAGTTTGTAGTGTTAGGTTTTGCCATCATCAAATAGGGGGAAATTGTTGGGAGATGATTCAGCAGTAGATTGTTTAGAAGTTTTGGCTGATCCCAAAACCCTAATTTGATAGGTGAACCATTCCTTTGTAATTGTAACGCCTCGGTCTCTGAGAGTTTTAGACTTAGTAAACTTTCCTTCAGCATGGTCCAGGCTGAGAAGTTATGTCTGTTGTACCCTCAGTAAACTATCCACCTCAGTACATGGTGAGAAGACTCAGTAGTGTTGGACTCAGCATGAGCATCATACTGAGAGGTGTTCAGATTCAATAGTGTTGGACTCAGCAGGAGCAGCATACTGAAAAAGTCAGTAGAACTGGACTCAGCAGGAGCAGTTCACTGAACTCAGAGTTGACCTTCAGTAGAGTTGGACTCAGCAGGAGTGTACTACTGAACCCCAGGTCAGACTCAGAAAAACGGCCTGAAAGTCTTCTTGATTGTCAGAAGGTTCTCGACGTTCAATCAGTAGAGTTATCTGAGGATGTACACATCAGAGAAGTCAGCTTCAGTATCTGCCTTGAAGTTTGAATGTCTCAACAACTTTCTACACCTCGACCAATAACAAGCAGCTAGCTGTCAAAGTTCTGGTAAAAGCTGCAAGTCAACTACTTTCCTGAAATAGAGGAAAAGACTCTGTACGATTTCTAATAGAGCCGTTAGCTACCCAAAGAGAGTGACACATGAACAGTTCGTCTCCAACGGATCTATCCATAGCTCATCTCTATAAATAGACGGAAAATCAAATCGAAGAATATATAGAACATGAACTTATGAGCATTGAATGAACAGATCACAAGCTTTCCGCAAGAAGAAATACTCAACGCGAAAGGCAACTACACTGGTTTAGGAAACCGAGCTTAATAGAATCAAAGCCTCTAGCATCCAAGTGATAGAACACAAACCCCAAAGAGATTATTCCTCATTATTCTTCACTCTAGAAGACTCTTCTTGTTCCCTTTCCCTCTAACCTAAGCTCCACTGAAATATCCATAGCTTAGAATCAAAGGAGTTCAGATCTTGAACTGTTCTTATTGTAAAGAACTCCTTCATAGTTGGAGAATCCTTCAAACATTCTTGTTTGATCCTTGTAAACTGGGACTTGCTCAGTATAATCCTCAAGGCCGTGTTTGTCCAGTGCACAAACCAACTAAGACTAACTCAGTATAATAAAATAGCCTCCTGATCATTTCGGGATAGTGGATGTAGGATTGTTGATATCCGAACCACTTTAAAATCGTTGTGTTCATTTACTGTTGCATTGATTAACTGTTCATACTGAAAACCGTTTACAAAATCATACAACAGAGTTTCAAAAATGCTTAACTAAGCGCACTAATCTACTGAAACAATTTTAATAAAGGCGTTTTCAACTCAACTGAATTTGGGCCTACACTTTTCCGCACGCTACTGAACTGTTACTGAACGGTACTGAATTTCGACATCAGTCAGCTAGCAGTCCTCAATATAGTCAGGCACTCTGTCCATGCGATCCAGAACAGCTTTCCTGGTCTACTGAATTTGTCCAGCAGACAATCTCCTTAATTGGACTGTTTGTGTTCTAAGTTGAGAAAAAGTTTTCAGGTGTATTCACCCCCCCCCCTACAACTGAACGTTTACCTCGGGACCAACAGCGTGTGTGCAGCAGACGTCTCACGTTTGATTCCTTCAGTATCCCAGAACTCCTTGACCATTGAGTTCAGAAACTCAGTACCTCGGTCAGAACAGATCTTCTTAATCTTGATGTCCTTCTCGATACTGAGTCTCTACAGTAGCCTCGGTAACGCTGTCTTGATGTCAGATTTGTTGGCGATAAAAGTAGCCACGTATATCTTGAATAGTCATCAATCACAAGTGTGTACTTCTTGCCTCTGATCGTCGTTAGAGAAACTGGCCCAAAAGGGTCCATGTAAAGAAGCTAAAGGATTCCCGTCAGAAGATGGTGACAGAATTGAATAATGGATTTTCTTTGTTTTCTTTCCTTTCAGACATGCTTCACATTCTTCTTCCTTTTTGAATGCTCGCTCGGGTAGTCCCTTGACAAAAGATCCATTAGCTAGTTTGTTCAACACCTTAAAGTTGAGTTGACTGAGTCTTCTGTGCCAGAGCCACTCAGTTCTGTCTTCGTTCCATGCTATCAAACAAGCTTTAGGCTCCACGGATTTCCAATTAGCCACATAGATGTTCTTCTTCCGTGTTCCAGATAACACTATTTTACCTGTAGATTTATCCAATACATCACAAAAACCAGTTCAAATATCACTCTTTTGTTGTTATCAGAAAATTGACTAACAGAGAGGAGCTTATGTTGGAGCCCTTCAACATAAGATATTTTTGGAACAATGGTGGTTCTATTATTTAGTGTTTCGTATCCTCTCGTGTAGCCTTTGGCGTTGTCGCCAAACTCTATCCTGGGTCCATCTTCAGTGATGTAGTCTGTCAGCCGTGTCTTCTGGTACGTTATGTGTTTGGTACATCCGCTATCTACGTACCATGGGTCTTTTTGTACCTGCAAAATAGAAAAATACACTTAGGTACCCTTTCTTTTTCTTTTGGGTCCTTCGGAGTTAGTGGTCTCGCAATCAAAATCTGTATGACTACTTTTGTGGTCTCAGACAGTTTCTTCCCTGACCCGTCAATGTACTTTACTGAAGGGCTCAGTGATGTTGACTCCTTCTGCTTTAGAGGTTCAGCAGTCATGATCTTCTACTTAGCTGGACTCTTAACCTTGTGAGCGGATTCAATTGCTTTCATCTGGACCTTTGGCGCCTTCTTGACTACTGGCTTGTAATAGTAGCTTCCGTACTGAGCTGGATCAGTCAGAGCCAGATGCCCATGTTGATCTGCCCAACTCACTGAAGTCCCCCATGCTTCTAAATGGGAGGTTGTGAGCGAGATCTACCAGACTTCTGATAGGTGGGATGAGGTACATTCACTTTTTTTTTCCTTGTGTCAAAGGTTTCTGGGGTTCTGAAGGTTCAGTACACCCTTTGACAAACCTATCAGTAAGCTTCGCTGCTGAATCCTGTGGAGCTGAGGTCGAAGCATCATAAGTATTGTAGCCTAACCCTTCCTTATGGATTACTGGCCTTTGACTTGTGAGCATAGCTTCGAGCTTCTTCTCTGCTCCAAGAAATCTGTCGGTCATCAAAACTTTCTAGACCTCAACACTCTTCTTGAGAGTTTCATACTGTGTCTGTAGTTCTTAATATTCCTTCTTCAGTAGACCTAGTTCAGTGACTTTCGTCGCCAAGTCCTTGGTAAGTGCTGAGACAAGTCTTTCTTCCTATTGAGACTCGGTCATCAGAGAATCATTCTCCTCTTTCAGTCTCTTGGCAAGTTGAGCCATCTCAGAACCGTCCTACCTAGACTTAGAAAGTCTCCTGAAGGGTCTGACTGAAATCCAAACTCATCTTGATCTGCTCGTCTAATAGGGCTTCATAGCACAGTGCAGATTCATGATGATCACCTGCAGTAGATAATGTGTGTGTGTGTATGGTGAAGAGGGTATATCAATAGCATAGGAGTTTACCTCATCCTCTTCTCCAGCCATGAGACACTTCTCATTGGCTTCAACCTCTATCGCGATGAATGAGACTTCATCATCTGATGAGTCCATGAAGTTTTCCGCCTCTTTTGAGTCATCTGAAAGCTCTCCAGCAATGAATGCTTAGGGCTTTTTGGCGAACTTCTCTCTTCAAGCTTGTCGCACAGCTCTCTCGGCTTTTCTCAGCTCTGGGCACTCATATTGGTGGTGCTCATCCTTCTTGCAGTTGTAAAATGAAGAAGGTCTACTTGGTTTTGATTCTGATTTTTCAGGCTTCGAAGTAGATTCTTCATTCCTGCATTCAGAAAGTTTCGAGTTATGATCTCCTTTGGAAGGTGATTCATACTTACCTCGGGATTTCTGATAGGATTTCTTCAGTTTGATCCTCCTATCCTTCTCTCTCTGGTATTTAAGGGCCAACAGAGCATATCGTTAAGCCAAGGTTCCTTCAGTAAGAATCGAGACTGAGCTTGTCGACGTAGTCTGGTTGCTCACTGCTGCTTGTGGAGTGCTGACTGATGCCTTTACGGAATGATCATGTGGGGAGTCAGCTCCATCCCTTAACTTTTGAGGTAGACGGAACTCTAACTCCTCTGCATTTAATTCAAAGAAAATATGACCAGTAGAAATAGAATCAAGGTTAGAGTGTCAAAAATACGTGGCGAATGAACTCCACTATAGATCCAGTCAAAATACGTAGATCCAGTCACGATGACGTTCACTATAGAAGGACAAAGTGATAGACAGATAAATTCATTCAGCTAAAATCCTATCGAGCTTAAGGTCATCTACATCACTGGAATCTTGATTCTCCACTTAGGTCTGTCAGGAGAATACATCTCACTATGATCCGTCAATTCACCTTATGTTTACCACAATAGACAAGTAGCCAAGACACGCTACTTGTTATCTAAACTACAGATTAAAGCGACAACTCGTCCTAATGTTATCTTAGCTGTGAATATTATTTATATCTCATTAGTTCGAACAATAATGCACTGTTTTGTGATCTTCAACACACTACATAATCTTATGAAATAATATGACAAAAACAATTGCAAACATAAATTTAGATAGAAGAATTAAATAGTGGAAATGAATAACATTGTATACATGATAAAAAATATTTTCGGTATTAAATCCCAATAGTTGCTGACATCCTTGGGGTAAGATGATCCAAGATAGCCGAAAAAAGATGTTGAGCTTATCCCAGGCATCTTATGTTGATAGTGTCATTTCTCGTTTTAGCATGCAAACAACCAAGAGAGGACTACCTTTTAGGCATGGTGTTTTTCTATGCTAGTATCAGTACTCTAAGATGCCTGAAGAGATAGGGGACACAAGGGTTTTTCCATATTATACCATTGTCGGTAACGTCATGTATGCAATGTTTTGTACGAGAGCATATATCTCTTATGCCGTAGGCATGATCTCAAGATATCAGTCTAGCCCTAAAAACCAGCATAGGACTATGGTCAAGCATATTCTCAAATACCTGAAGAGAACTCCAGATAAGGCTTGTTTACCAATCAGAAAGTCTAGTACCTTTAAATCGCGATGAGAAGAAGACCACCTCGGGATATTTCTTTAGCTTGGGAGGTAGAGTCATTTCAAGGAGTAGTGAAACACAAAATGCATTGTAGACTCTGCCATGGAAGTAGAGTATATAGCTGCCATAGAAGCCTCGAAAGAGGCTGTTTGACTCAAGAATATCCTCCAAGATCTTGATATCGTTATTGATTTCCCTAAGACTATCATAGTTTATTATGATAATTCTCGAGTGGAGTTAAAAACTCAATGGAACCTAGATCCCACAAGGCGACTGAACACATTGACAGAAAGTACCACATGTACGAGATTTCGTAAAATGAGGATACGTGGTGATAGAGAAGATCGGAACTAAAGACAACCTAACTATCCCTTTAACAAAGAGCTTGCCTATCCGCGCCACGAGAAGCTTGTTCGCAGCATAGCATTATGTGAGATCTCCCCAACTTAGTACTGCCGAAGCTTTTATACACGTGGGATAGAAAGTGTTAGTAAGCTGAGTTGTTTGTTATTTACTCGTGTGTACTTGAATAGAGATAATGTATACTAAAAGTTTGCATTAGTATAAGTGGGAGAACTATATGAGATCTTGTATAATGTAAGCAACTTTACTCTTGTATTTCATGTTATTAATTTCCATTATTTGTGTGCTATCTAATTATTATATTGGTATATGTTTAGTTTTATTATCTTGTATAAAAGTTGGATTATGTAGTTTGTTGTTGATCAGAGACGACTACACAGTTGGTTGAACTAACAAGATATAAAAAGATATCACAATCGAGACAAATTTAGGATAAGTTGTTAGTTTAAGCTGCAATTTAGATAAGAAGTACCTTGTCTTGTCTTGACAATTTAGGATACCAGATGTATTCTCCTAACTAGTTTAAGTGGAGAACTAAAGATCTCGATTATTAGATCAGAGATGAATCTTCATGTATAGCGGGGGAGGGGGGGGGTTGAATGGACCTGAGTACAAGTTTTAACTCAACCGCGAAAGTCAGTCTTATACGGAGGATGCTTGTTAAAGAATTTAGTTCACCAAGCAAGCTTTCTGATCGTGTCGGCAAAGTAATTCTTATTACTAAATACTGTTCAATAACTGAAGTCAGTTGATAAGAGTTTCGGTACAAGAGGTTGTGCGGAATAGTGTAGGCCTTATTTTAATCGTCTCTTTAGAAGAAAAGCACTTGTTACTTTAAACAATTTCGGTTACTGCTTGTATCTGAACAACTTTACTCAAAATTTAGAGTTATGATTTTTCAAAACAATATGAATACAAAATGAACAGTAAGTGATAAAACAGTAAGGTGACACACAGTTTTTAAAGTGGTATGGATACGCAAGATCATACGTCCAGTGTCCTGATTAACAGGAGGTCTTGAAAAGATTATACTTATCTGGTCTCAGTGGATCCATGTAGTGGATAGATCACTAGTTATAGATCAAGTCTTAGTGACTTTACAGGTGTTCAAACACGACAAGGTTTGAGATGTTTCCTAACAATGAAGAAGTTCTTACAATGAAGAAGAAGGTCTATAAGCTTTATGATATGAAACAGAAGGATTAGATTATAGAGAAGGGGACCTAGTAACTCTGATATCTGCCACTTTAGAGAGTTCTTCCCTTTGTATGCTTTGAGTGTGGTAGAGCTTGATTGCTTTGCTTTATGCTTCCGTTCAACGCTTTAAGATCGATTTCTATTTATAGTCTTGAATCATGAATAGTTCTGCTGGAGGGTACCTAGACACATGGCAAGAACGACAAGCATAACGACCATTTTTAATTTGAATAATACTGTACAAATTCTCTCTTTTTCAGCTTGAGCGCAGCTTTATGTCATTGCAAGTACAATGTTGGTAGCTCCTAATTGGTCGAGGTTTGTTGGTAGGTGATGCTTGTTCAAACTCCAAGTCTGATACTGAGTTGATTTCCTTTGATACCTTGGACACTTTACTGAGCAGTCCACTATTGACATTCTCTGAAAGCGTTAGCTTGTTGGCAGATGCTTCGTACTTACTCACTACACCCATTTATTAGATTTGGCTGAATCCTACTGAGTATTCTAGTATAACTAAGTCCCAGTAACTGCTTATTACAATAAACTACTAAATTTAGCATCAAATACTGAACTCTATCTAAGCCACTGCACTCCTAACATGCTGAGCTCAACTAAGCTATACACAAGGATATTGTAGGTAGGGTTTTTACAAAGGAAGGGCATAATTTTCATTGAACAAATATTCATTATGATAAATCTAAAAATTTAGGTTTTACAACTGACCACGACAAATGTTTCAAATCATTGCACATTAGTTTATTAGTTTCCGAGTCCATCTATACTCGTCCATACTAAATTATAGTTTTGCAAATTCAAAATACATAGTAGAATGAAGGAAATCAACATTGAATTTCATGAGATTTGGGGGATTTTTTCGTAATTAAGGTTTATAACTTAAAAACAATTCTAGTAAGCTGAAATACAAACATAAAGAAACAGAATGATTGATATATCATATGATTTTCTAATTTACGTTAATAGGCAGTTTATATATAAATCATAATACATATCATAATATATGGTATTTTTTAAATGCTATATATATAAATTACGTAAATAAAATCAACATCAAATATATAATGTATATTTTATATGTTACATACATATGGAAAGAATAAGAGTATGTATATTATATATGCATGGTATATTAATATATTATATATCTTAATAATTTAATGAGGAGATGTATTATTGGCATTTCACATAAAAAATCAAGGCATGGCATTTGCCGTCCCTTGCATCTATGTATATTCGTTCATGGCTATACATGTATTACATTATGTTGGTTCATCACTCAGCTAGGGATTTTGAGATTTTCAAATTTTACATTAAATCATCACCCAACAGTTGAGTTTAAGCTTGATAAGTCTTTAGCTTAGTGCATGTAGCTATCTTATCACTTTCACCTACTATGGTCAACGTCATTGCGATCAGATCTACGTATCTTGGGTGAAATTTGTTATTTGTCATAACTGTCTCTTGCATCCGGATCAACAGGAGCTCGTAAGGATTATAATATTAAACTACAGGTTGATTAAACTGACGTGTGTTAATAAAGTCGAGTAGTACACATCAGGATAAGATGCTAATTAAGTTATAATATAAGTTTTAAAAGATCCCAAACCACTATTGATTGATGATGAGCAATCTGATGTATTTTGATAGGTTTTAGGATGAGTTTGTATAGTCAGACTGATAGCTTTCTCAGATTACGTTATCTCAGGTTATGAATTTTCCGCTAGTGGAATTCGCTAGGTCTATAGCTTTGACAAGCTGACTTCTCCAGGCTGAACCCTTCGGTAGATAAGATCCTTCCCAATCTGAACTGAAGGAGTCAAATATCAAGACAATATGAGGTATGAGGCACGAACTTCAAAGAAGATGGTCAACGGAGGAAAAGACAAGTACCAGGTCAACATTGACTAATACCAGACCGCCATGTCAGCCCAAGTCAAACGGGGACAGCACAGTACCTTAGTACTCTATCTACAGAAGCAAGTATAGCTCGACACATGTTTATGCATTGAATGCAGACGACCGTTTGTAATATCCCGAAATTTCAATTAAGTTAAGTTAGAATAGACGAGTCTAATGAAAATGAATAATTTGTGGATTAAAATCTCAAAAAAAATATAAATAGGAATTATTATTTAAGTATTCATGTCCGAAAAGGAAATCTCTTAATTACAACAATGAAAATTAAGTTCTTTAAATAAAGTTCATAGTAATTCTAGAATACGAATTTTTCATAATAGTTGAATTGTTATACAAATGGTTTTATGAATTTGATATAGTGTATAGTGGTGAGTTGGAATCATATTATCAAATACGTATATAAGCTAAGGCGGTGGATATATATATATATGTAGGTATATGGAGGAATAATAGGGTTTACAGTAAGGCTACCTTCCTCCTTGTGTGTTGTCGCGGCTCCGATTGTTGCTCCTGTGTCAGATCTTCTGATCTGTGTCCCGGCCTTTTTCTCCCTCTGGGTGGTCAGAGATCTGAAGAAAATAAATTTATTCTCTCTCTAAACTCACGCCACTCTCGATTTTTATGAATCAATTGTATGAGTTTCTGAACGAATACTAATATATATAGGCTTCAAAAAACCTATATAATATTAATATATTTGTAGCCCATTAATTTAATTATAATCCAATGGGCTTCTATTAAATCACCCATAATATAATTAATTAATTTATTGGGCTACTAATATTTATCAAGTAATTGGCCCACCAATTAATTCCGATAAATAACATTATTAAATAATGTAAAATACATTAATCCATTAATAATGAATTCGAGAGATAATAAATTACTAGGCAACTAATTGGGCGGATCGGGGATCCAATACAAGAAATAAAGTCGGGCCTCCAATTAATTAATTATCCATGCTCAGCCCGGAGCAAAATTAATTAATTAACACGGATTCATTCCACTAGAGAATCCGTCTTGACTTACCCCTTTATCCCAATTTGAGCAAGGGCTTGTATTTTAGACTTAATCGATCTCCGTATTTAAGATAGAAATATCCGTTAATTAATTAAGCTTACACTTTGCTTAAATTAATTAACATCTTATATTCTCGAGTAGTACCACTCGACCTTATTAACACACCCGAACTTAATCAACCGGCCGGGTTTAGTGTGCTAATCCTTTCGAGTTCCTCGGGGATATTATCAACCCATTTTACTAGGATACGGATGCAAGATACAGACAACCAGCCTCGAGCCACAAATAACTACTAACACCCAAGATACGTAGATCCGGTCGCTCATTGGACGTTCACCATAGTAGGTCAAAGTGATAGATAGCCAAATGCACTCACTGAAGTCTTACCAAGCTTAAGACTAGCTAAGTCACCGAGATCTTAGTTCTCCACTAAGGTCGAGTTAGGAGAACACATCTCACCGTGATCCGTCAATACACCACCTTAAGTGTACCGGTAAAGGACAAGCAGCTAAGACAAGCCACTTCTTATCTAAAATGCAGCTTAAACCGACAACTTATCCTTAAGTTGTCTCAGCTGTGATAACTGTTTATATCTTGTAAGTTCAACCAATTTGTGTTGTCTTCTGTGATACCCGACACACCACACAAATCTAACTTTTATACAAGATAAAGGATAACATGTGCAAATATACATATTTATCAGATAGGAGAATAAAACAAATGGTAAGGATAAAAACACATTGTATACAAGCATAAAAAGTGCTTCCAGTATACAAAATCCCAACAATTCTCCCACTTATACTAAAGCAAACTTTTAGTATACAATGTGTCAGTTCTAGGTACAAACTAGTACCCTGTTATCTATCCTATCTATCACGACATCTTCTCCTACTTATACAAAAGTTTCTGTAGTCCTAAGTGGGGGCATCTCCACCATCCCAAAGCCACAAACATGCTTCTCGTAAGCCGGGAGTGGTAAGCTCTTCGTGAAAGGATAAGCTAGGTTTACTTCGGTTCCAATTTTGTCAATCACCACGTCACCTCGATTTACGAATACTCGTATAATGTGGTACTTCATGTCTATGTGTTTAGACGCCTTGTGAGATCTAGGTTCCTTTGAATTTGCCACTGCACCCGAGTTATCACAATAAATTGTGATAGTCTTAGGCAAGTTCAGAATAATATCAAGATCCTGGAGGAAATTCTTGAGCCAAACTGCCTCTTTCGAAGCTTCTGAAGCAGCCACATACTCTGCTTCCATGGTTGAGTCCGCAAAGCATTTCTGCTTTGCACTCCTCCATGAGATGGCTCCACCTCCCAAGGTAAACACATAACCCGAAGTAGACTTCTACTCGTCTCTGTCAGCCTAGAAATCCGATTCTGTATAACCCAAAGACACTAGACTGTCTGACTGGTAAACAAGCCTATAATCTCTAGTCCGTTTAAGGTACTTGAGAATATGCTTGACCGCTATCCGATGTTCCTTTCCGTGGGTTAGGCGATATCTTGAGACCATGCCTACAGCATATGAGATATCTTCTCTCGTACAAAGCATCGCATACATGAGGCTACCGGCAGCGGAAGCATATGGTACTAGCCTCATACTTTCTATCTCTTCAGGCGTTTTTAGGGCACTGATTCTTGGATAGAAAAATGCCATGTCTGAAAGGTACTGAACCTATCTTGGCATTTTGCATGCTAAAACGAGCAATAACAGTGTCAATGTAGGACACTTGTGACAAGCTTAACATCCTTCTTCTGGCGATCTCGAATAACATTGATCCCAAGGATGTAAGCAGCTTCACCTAAGTCCTTCATTTGAAACTGCTCGGATAACCACGTCTTTACGTCTGATAACACTTCAACATTATTGCTAATGAGAAGGATGTCATCTACGTAAAATGCAAGAAACACCACTGATCTGTTAACACAAATACGTTACACACACCTCGTTAGGACAGGATACAAATCCATAGGATTTGCCTACCTCGTCAAAACGCTCGGTGCCATAACCGGAATCTTGCTTAAGTCCATGAATAGACTTCTTAAGCTTCCAAACTAGATGCTCTTCGCCCTCCTTCACATAACCATCCGGTCGTTTCATGTAGATGTCCCTACCTTTTTCAAGGTGACCGTTTAGGAATACGGTTTTGACATACATTTGGCGGATCTCTCGGTTTCATGTGAGCTCGATATGGCAAGGAGAATCCAAATGGACTTGATCATTGCTATAGGCGAGAAGGTCTCTTCGTAATCGATACCTTGTTTCCGGGTAAAACCCTTCGCCACTAGCATGGCCTTAAACGCCATGATCTCTCCATACGGTCCTCTCTCTTTCTCTTGTATACCCACTTACTACCAATAGCATTGCAGCCCTCAGGTAGTTCGGTGATCTCGTATACATCCATATCGCTTATGGACTCAAATTCCGAGTCCATGGTGATTCTCCATGAATCTGCATCTACATCTCCCACTTTGCTTCGTTGTAAGTCCAGGGGATCCACGGTATCTTGTTCATCTACCGGGAGATAATTAAACGTCTCCCTAGTGAACATATACCGATCAGGTGTAAATATCACCCTCCCACTACGTCGAACAGTGTCAGGAGCTGTGTTAACAGATTGTGCAGTTACTCGTGGAGTACTATCTTGCACAACTGGCTGTTCAAGTGGAACTCGACCACCTTGTAATTCCTCATGGATGATGTCGACTCGAGATTTATGATTACTAATGTAATCCTCTTCTAAGAACCGAGCGTTAGGGCTAACAACGATCTTCTGTTCTTTAGGATCATAAAAGTATCCACCCTTCGTTTCCTTCGGATGCCTTATGAACAACATCACTTCTGAACGTGATTCCAATTTGTAGGCCTGCCTATTCAGCGCATAAGCAGGATAACCCCAAATCCTTAAGTGGTGCATACTGGGTTTGTGCCCGCTCCACAACTCAAAAGGAATCTTTTGTACCGACTTGGAATGCACACGGTTCAGCATGTATGCTGCAGTCTCTAGGGCATATCCCCGAGAGGAAACTGGCAAAGTTGCATAACTCATCATCGACCGAACCATCTCTAAGAGACTTCGGTTCCTTCTCTCTGACACACCATTCTGCTGAGGCGTGCCCGGTGCTGTTAATCGATCTCCGTATTTAAGATAGAAATATCCGTTAATTAATTAAGCTTACTGACTGCTTAAATTAATTAACATCTTATATTCCCCGAGTAGTACCACTCGACCTTATTAACACACCCGAACTTAATCAATCGGCCGGGTTTAGTGTGCTAATCCTTTCGAGTTCCTCGGGGGATATTATCAACCCATTTTACTAGGATACGGATGCAAGATACAGACAACCAGCCTGAGCCACAAATAACTACTAACACCCAAGATACGTAGATCCGGTCGCTCATTGGACGTTCACCATAGTAGGTCAAAGTGATAGATAGCCAAATGCACTCAGCTGAAGTCTTACCAAGCTTAAGACTAGCTAAGTCACCGAGATCTTGGTTCTCCACTAAGGTCAGTTAGGAGAACACATCTCACTGTGATCCGTCAATACACCACCTTAAGTGTACCGGTAAAAGACAAGCGGCTAAGACAAGCCACTTCTTATCTAAATCTGCAGCTTAAACCGACAACTTATCCTTAAGTTGTCTCAGCTGTGATAACTGTTTATATCTTGTAAGTTCAACCAATTTGTGTTGTCTTCTGTGATACCCGACACACCACACAAATCTAACTTTTATACAAGATAAAGGATAACATGTGCAAATATACATATTTATCAGATAGGAGAATAAAACAGTGGTAAGGATAAAAACACATTGTATACAAACATAAAAAGTGCTTCCAGTATATAAAATCCCAACAGTATATATATTAATTAATAGGTTAATATTTTAAAGTAAGGAAATACTACTTTTTCTATATATATCCAAGTATGGTAATATACATGCTGTGGGTTGGTCTACTGACTTCTAGAAATGGGAAGACAAATCTTAGTTGCAAGGTAATTACGTGTCCCTCTATTATAATTTAAGAAAATAACTAAAATTGGAGGTAAGCCTAGACTAGGTGACTAAGGTTGCCTATATCTACTTCCATTATTTTAATATCTCTCTCTTTTAAATACTAGTGGATGTTAAGGAGATATTCATTTTTAGACAATTATCGTACATCTTCTTCTCTCTTTAGTCTCTGCAATTTTACCACCAAAAAAGGTAGAGTTTATCTTCTATAAGTTCTTCTCTTAAATTGATGGGATAATAACTCGATGGTTTACGCAGTTAATCAAATCCTTTTCTATAGTCAATTTAATTGTTTTGGTCAAGGGAAGTTGCATGATGTTGTGGAGGTTGTGTTGAATTGTTGTAGATGCTTAGATGGAGTTGGAAAGCTTTAGTAATTTAAGGGAAGTGGTATTATTACACTGATTTTATATCAGGTGATGAAGTAGTTAAATTCTAAAATTTTGGTACATCGTAGGTTAGTTTGAAGTGTTAATATGGATTATAAATGCTTAGAAGTTGAAGGGATTTTCAACCTATTTTAACCAAAGCAGTGGATACACATATGTACATATGTATGCTTAGATTTGTGTTAAATAAATTAACCGTGTAAACTCTTTTAGATTATAAGGTATGATTTCTTTTGTCAATGGGTGTGATTCCTAATAATAACTAATTAAATGAAGTGATGTATACATATATACACATGTGGACTGTACGGGTTCTGCATATAAGAGTATTAGGTGGAGATATAGAATTAAATTAAGTATAAGTTAATTATGTTGAAATATCGTAGGTAATATATTAATATATATTGATAATAAATAAAATTTATAATGCATTAATCGCCCTGTGGCCTATAGGTGTAGTTAGTAACATAATTCCAATAATCCATTCCTTAATATCAAAAGTTATTAGAATTGTTGAAGAGTAAGGATTTGAATTACAACAATGTTTAGGATTCCTATTGTAGGCCCTGCTGACGGAGAACGATAACACTCTACTTCATCAGGGACGTTATATTATGGTACAAGCATAGCAGTAAGGTGGGTTTTTACTAACTAAAATTATTTTGAGTTATTAAGCTCTATTAAATGCTTATTTATCCATGAAATATATTTTTGTGCGTTCTACAAGTTTAATGCTCTGAATTTAATTGATCGAGGTTCTTAACTGACCTAACACGCTAGTTGAGGATTGTGTACACGTATGTTAGTAGTGCAATGGGTTGATCTCCATTGTGTGCTAACCAGTTGGAGAGGACTTATGGGCTTCAGCTTTAAGTCTAACGGTTGGTATCTCTGGGTCAAGACCCGAGATTAGATATTTATGGGACTCACTGGGTTGTAGCTCAAAGTCCGAGGGCAAGGGGAATAGAGTAAGAGTAACTGTAGAACTTGACAGCGCGCGCACAGAAAGAAGTGAATATTTGTATGTTTGGAAGTGGTTTTTATTTTTAAACCTTCCAAGTCATATGGTTTATGCATGGATAAACTTATTGTGAAATATATTTATAAACTGTTTCACCCACTGAGTACACTAGTGCTCATTCCCAAATATTTTCAAATGTTTTCAGGTTGAGGGACTAGTGAAGACGGGCAGAGCTGAGGCATGGGTTTTGTTATATATAACCATAGCTTCCGTTTTAGCTTGTTTTCTTCTGGTGAGCACACTGAACATGGTCTTGTGTATAGTTGATGATGCTTTTGATGCACCTTTACTCTTTTGCTATCAATTTGCCATGACCCGAGCTGTCTCGAGTCATACTTTGAACTCGTAAATAGTAGTATGTGAATTATTATTGTTTAGTTATGTTCCATCTTCTTGGTGAGGTGTTCCTTCAGTTACTCGCCTTTTTCATAATATAGTTTAGTTTATTTATTTCTCATTTCCTTCACTCTTCTTTTCTCAAACCCTTAATCGCACCCCGACTTTAATGCGTTCCCTCGGGAATTGGGGTGTGACAAAGTGGTATCAGAGCATATGTTCTTGGCTCTGTGGCCTAAAGTTGTTTGTCTTGAGTCTAGAATAGTATCTCTAGACTTGCAATTGTTTATGGTATCCCTCAGCTTGCCGTCACACTGCCCTCAACAAAAAGGTATGTCTGAAATTCTATTTTAAAGCTATGTATGAAGGTGTGCGCGAATGGTGATTTGCTAAAGGCAATCACGAGATGAGAATGTTGTCGTGTTCGAAAAGTCCACTCGACTGAGGAATATGTTTTCTTGATGAATTTCTTTGGGATCATGATCATGTTGAAAAGTATTATTGTCAAGTTGGACAAGTCTACTTGACCAGTGCATATGTTTTTCGTTGAGTTCGTCTAAGCTCAAGTGACGAAAGTTTTGAGAAAAAAAGTATTTGATATAATGTTTTGAATTATTTGAGTACAAATGTTATGTTTTGTTATATTGAGAACTTTTGTGCCAGTATGACTTGAAATAGGTAAAGTGGAAGAGACGAAAAGTATAGTGATATTTTGTTATTATAATGGTGAAAGATGATGAAATTGGAAAAGAAATGATGAGACACAGAGTGATAGTGTTTTTCTCTTGCACTGCGGGAGGACGAACAAGTTGTTTAATAAGTTGATGACTTTATAGCTTTATACTAGGACACGTTACAATGATAATGGTTTAAGTACCCATGCTCAAACATAGAATTTGTGCCTTCAATTTACTTAGATGCTCTCTTACGTGAGGGATTATTTTCTTATACAACATTTTCATAATATACGGTTTCATTTGGTGCACTACCGAAATGGGTAGGCCACCTCGTACTCGACAGCAATATGAAGGTTGATTTCACATTGTGAGATGGTTTTGAATCATAACAATTCGGATTTATAGGGCTCTACTTTGTCGATTAACGTAAGACTAAAGTAATCGTCACGGACCTTGAAGCACTTCATTATCTTATAGAAAGAGTATTTCCGCATTAGAGAGCAGAAAGCAATGACAAGATAAATGTTATTCTAGATTTGTGTTGTAGAGAAATGCTAACCTATTCAGAGTTGGAGTTTGTTATACCGGAGTAGTCACAGACAGTTGATAATGATTGAGATGCTATTGACAGTACACGTGCAGATAACGACGATCGATTTGCAGACGAAATGCAAGAAGTATGGGTGATATACTATTATATTCTAATTATGTATCCACAAATATCTTTTCTGAGAATAGATATAAAAGATTTTTCGACACATAAGAGAGATGAGTATGGGGGTTAAAAAATACCGAAAAATCGGTATACCGCCCATACCGTATCGAAAATATATCGAAATACCGAAATTTTTTGTATACCGAGATTTTCGGTACGGTATACCGAAGTTTTTTGGTACGGTAAAGGTATGGGTTTTCCTATATACCGATAGATACCGTTTGAAACCGAACCACCAGTATGTACCGATGTTCCGACACATACCGTTTACAAAAATATACCGATCACGGTATATACCGCATACCGAAATGATACCGAATGTCGATCTATACCGATCACGGTATATACTGCATACCCGAAAATATACCGTATATATCTTGTAATATAGTATCTTTTAAATGCAAATTTAATATTTTAGAATTTAGATACATTAAAAAGTGGTACTTTACTTACATTAGTCATTACGAAAATTATAAAGAGTTCATAAAGTATTTCATGATATTATTATAAAACTATGATATAATATATACTTTTGTATGAAATGATCAATTGAAATTACTTTTTAATTTTTGTGTCGAAAACGGGACACAAAAAGTCTACTACGAAGGAGGAATTGAAAATATCATGAACAACTTTGAAATATAATAATATAGATATATAATTAAAGAAAAAAAGAAAATATGACCTTTTCATATTTTCCGAAAAATGAGTTCGTTTTTCAAAAGAAGAGATCTCTACTTCCTTGTTTCATAAAGAGTTCATATTTTATTTTTTAAAGGTATAGTTATATTATAAAGTATTACATGATATTATTATAATACTATGATATAATATGTACTTTTGTATGAAATGATCAATTGAAATTACTTTTTAATTTTTGTGTCGAAAATGGGAAACAAAAAGTCTACTACGAAGGAGGAATTGAAAATATCATGAAGAACTTTGAAATATAATAATATAGATATATAATTAAAGAAAAAAGAAAATATGACCTCTTCATGTTTTCCGAAAAATGAGTTCGTTTTTCAAAGAAGAGATCTCTACTTCTATGTTTCATAAAGAGTTCATATTTTATTTTTTAAATGTATAGTTATATTATAAAGTATTTCATGATATTATTATAAAACTATGATATAATATATATACTTTGTATGAAATGATCAATTGAAATTACTTTTTAATTTTTGTGTCGAAAACGGGATACAAAAAGTCTACTATGAAGGAGGAATTGAAAATATCATGAAAAACTTTGAAATATAATAATATAGATATATAATTAAAGAAAAAAGAAAATATGACCTCTTCATGTTTTCCGAAAAATGAGTTCGTTTTTCAAAGAAGAGATCTCTACTTCTATGTTTCATAAAGAGTTCATATTTTATTTTTTAAATGTATAGTTATATTATAAAGTATTTCATGATATTATTATAAAACTATGATATAATATATACTTTGTATGAAATGATCAATTGAAATTACTTTTTAATTTTTGTGTCGAAAACGGGATACAAAAAGTCTACAATGAAGGAGGAATTGAAAATATCATGAAAAACTTTGAAATATAATAATATAGATATATAATTAAAGAAAAAAGAAAATATGACCTCTTCATGTTTTCCGAAAAATGAGTTCGTTTTTCAAAAGAAGAGATCTCTACTTCTATGTTTCATAAAGAGTTCATATTTTTTTTAAAGGTATAGTTATATTATAAAGTATTTCATGATATTATTATAATACTATGATATAATATATACTTTTGTATGAAATGATCAATTGAAATTACTTTTTAATTTTTGTGTCGAAAACAGGACACAAAAAGTCTACTACGAAGGAGGAATTGAAAATATCATGAAGAACTTTGAAATATAATAATATAGATATATAATTAAAGAAAAAAGAAAATATGACCTCTTCATGTTTTCCGAAAAATGAGTTCGTTTTTCAAAAGAAGAGATCTCTACTTCTATGTTTCATAAAGAATTCATATTTTATTTTTTAAAGGTATAGTTATATTATAAAGTATTTCATGATATTATTTTAAAACTATGATATAATATATACTTTTGTATGAAATGATCAATTGAAATTACTTTCTAATTTTTGTGTCGAAAACGGAATACAAAAAGTCTACTACGAAATAAATAATGGTAGTATATTTAATAGTAGTTCGTTGGACGGAAATTGTATGTTTTCTGCATTTGTTCACCGGTATATTCTTATTTTTAACAGATTTTTTTTCCAGTATACTTTATGCTTCGGTATACCGATGTTCTTTCGGTAAACAGTTGCTTTCGATATACCGATATGCGGTAAGGCATACCGCACGGCCGGTATGGCAACGGTATGAATATTTGCTCATACCGCACTTACGACATACCGATCAGTGGTATACCGCAATGACCGGTACGGTAACGGTATGCAATTTCTCATACCGCACGTTTTCGGCACGGTATGCGGTATGAGAAAATTTGGACGGTATGCCGTACCGTAACACCCCTAGAGATGAGGATAAAAATAAGGATTCTTAGGGATCGACATTAGATTTTAAATATATGGTTATGATGATTTATCTAGGGTTATTTCCTTTGACTTGTTCAGTAAGTTGTCAAGTTTTCCTTTCGACATGAATCTCACAAATATCTTGACAACGGAGTTGGGCCTTGTTTTTCTATAGCTCAGACTCGAATTGATAACTATATCATTTTATATACATTGTGAGGTCCTTCTCAAAGGAGTCTTGTTGTGCATAACAGTCGTCTATCAACATGTTCATCTTTATACTTGGTATGTTTGAGACGATTAGATCAAGATTACACGATGTCGATGCTTGACGCGAAGATAGAGACATGAGTAACACCACCATCATTTCACACTATCTTAATACATTTTGGAGTATGATATTTTTGACACTCGATTCTGAACTATGAGATACAAGATTTGATGAAGACTAGAAGAAGTAGATGCACAACTATTTAAACTAGCATATGATTATTATTATTATTTAGTTACATGGTTGGGAAGTTTAGTCCTTAGGTTGGATCCTTCAATTCACTTTCTTTCGACTAAACAGTTATGCCATTTTGGTACTATAATTGCCGAAATCCATTTCGATAGTTCATCTCAAGGGATCATTCTGTACTTGTTTAAACTCCATTGAAAGTATCATTTGATAAAATTGTGATTGTCAATATTATCCAATTCCCTTTGATCCCCAAATTTTGTTTCTGACTCTATAATGAGTTTTTCTCTATATCGATTATATAGTGCAGTTTTTAGTCAAACTGACTGGGTATAGTAATCTGGTCATGACTTTCTCTAGAGATATTTGTCTCAAATCTAACCCATTTATCGCTTCAACAATATATTATACATGTTCAGGCTCCCAATATTTCAAGGATTGTGATTTACCGAAGTTGTCTAATGAAGTAGGAAGGTTTCCAAGAAGTTGAAAGTTACTCTCTTTGGTCCTCTATATTCATCAAATATTGAATCTTTGTAGCCTCTAAATAATTGATCTTACAGTGATTAGAAGTGAGATCATTTTAATTGATTTCATCTTGATTAAGATTGGGAACAACGTTTTCATTTTCTTGTTTCTATCAAATTTGGAAGACGAACTTTACATTTCGTTTATTCCATCCACTCCATTTACCAGCCCTCAGCAATTGGTCATAGTTCATCTCGAAACTTGATCTCTGAGGATTATTCCATATATCTGTTTCTAACCTCGATGAAATATTTGTTTGATTCATACATTTATGAATAATATTCTTTTTCCCCTTCGACGGTATAGTCGGACTCATTTCATATTATATTTTCCTAAGATCCATCTTGTTACTTGGCCATCAATACTTATAGTTCCATCTATTCGTTTTAACCTCATTGAACATATCCTTTGAATGGCGGAAGTATGAAACTTCTCTTTTGAAATATCTCTATTATGTAACTTGATTCTAATAAAGGTTACTCAACACCCGTAATAGCTAAATCTGCCCGAGGATGACAAGTATGAGCGGAAATAAGGAGATGAATTATTTTTAGAGAATATAAGTTCTCGATCGATTAATGATTTTTCGGACAACAACAAAGAACTCTCTTATGGTTGGGAAGGGATTGCGTGTCAGAAATTAAAGGGCGAGACCAGAAACTCGTAATACCCGATATACAGTCTACACATGAGATACTAAAACGCATCCCGGAGTGAAGTAGAAGAGGATTTCTCCGCATTGATTTCACGATTTTACTGATGATTGGTTTATCTTTTATTTTTTCTCATTGGTAGCAACATTCCAATCTAATGGCAGGAATGTAACTTGGTTCCAGAGTAGTTGGGTTACTTTTATATAATGCGTGCTGATGGAAGCGAGGAGACTTCTTGCAAGGAAAGGCATCACATAATCAGTCTGACTCTCCACATATATATTGTAGAACGCGCACGTAATTCGTAGCTTCAATAACTGTAGTTTCAGACCATGGCTAGCACACGGACGAAGAAATTCCTTAGTTGGAACAAATGAAGAAAGTGGTAATTTTGCTCGTGTAATGTTGCTTAATCTTTCATCGTATTAGGCGCTATACAAAAGACTATATTGTTGCAGCCCTACGAAATTCCTAAGAAAAGTTCAACGTATTGTTATAAGCTTTATCAGCAGAATAGAACACTATTACGTGGGGCCAAAGTTAGCCGATAGATAAAGCCCACGAGTTTCCTTTAATTCGAGTCACGTTCCGATTGGGTAGATTAACATAATGTTACCTCAAGAAGATCTTAGTGTACGAGGCGTGCGGATTGTCGATTATCTCAGATTGTGATTCCAGATTCATCTCAAAATGCTAGAAGAGTTTATACGAAATGATCAACGAGTAATTGAGTATTGGTTCAGTTCTCAATCCGTGAACTGTATGGAAAGTTAGAAGGGAATAATTAAATTCATAATAAATTTGGAAGATATTTTTCTCCAAGTAGAATACATCTATTATGAAAGCAATAAGACAATGATTACCGTTACGAAAGTGTATATTGTCGAGAGATGAAGATACTGGAGAATGGTTAGTCCAAGAAAATGCAGGAAATCTATGGTAATAAGGAGAATTATAGTGATGAACGTTAAATATTCTTATGATTAATTGTTTATAATAAAGAGTGAGCTGATCTAGCAAAATAAATTGAGTTCATAAGAAATTCTCAAAGCACAGAGCAAAATAGATAAAGTTCTTTATGGAATTGCTACATGGTTCAATAAACGTATGTGGCGTCTCTCATGTTCAAGAATGTTGTTGCTGAGTTTCAACACGAAGTCAAGTATGATGAAGTGGTCCTAGGTTCGGACTAAGTTGTGAAAGAAAGACTCGATCATATGCGTAATTGCAAGCCTCGTGTATTCAGGACGGAATCTATGCAAATTTCGAGGACGAAATTTTTTTTAAGGAGGGAAGGATGTAATATCCCGAAATTTCAATTAAATTGAGTTAGAATAGACGAGTCTAATGAAAATGAATAATTAGTGGATTAAAATCTCTAAAAAAATATAAATAGGAATTATTATTTAAGTATTCATGTCCGAAAAGGAAATCTCTTAATTACAACAATGAAAATTAAGTTCTTTAAATAAAGTTCATGTCAGAAATATATATGTAGGTATATATATACAACAAGAAGATTAACATAATGTTACCTCAAGAACTGAACCAATACCTCAAGAAGTATTCATGTCCGAAACATTATGTCCGAAATAATAAATAGGAATTATTATTTAAATATTCATGTCCGAAAAAGAAATCTCTTAATTACAACAATGAAAAAGGAAATCTCAAATACGTAAATAAGCTAAGGCGGTGGATATATATATATATATATATATATATATATATATATATATATATATATAGGTATATATATTAATTAATAGGTTAATATTTTAATGTAAGGAAATACTACTTTTTCTATATATATCCAAGTATGGTAATATACATGCTGTGGGTTGGTCTACTGACTTCTAGAAATGGGAAAACAAATCTTAGTTGCAAGGTAATTACGTGTCCCTCTATTATAATTTAAGAAAATAACTAAAATTGGAGGTAAGCCTAGACTAGGTGACTAAGGTTGCCTATATCTACTTGCATTATTTTAATCTCTCTCTCTTTTAAATACTAGTGGATGTTAAGGAGATATTCATTTTTAGACAATTATCGTACATCTTCTTCTCTCTTTAGTCTCTGCAATTTTACCACCAAAAAAGGTAAGAGTTTATCTTCTATAAGTTCTTCTCTTAAATTGATGGGATAATAACTCGATGGTTTACGCAGTTAATTAAATCCTTTTCTATAGTCAATTTAATTGTTTTGGTCAAGGGAAGTTGCATGATGTTGTGGAGGTTGTGTTGAATTGTTGTAGATGCTTAGATGGAGTTGGAAAGCTTTAGTAATTTAAGGGAAGTGGTATTATTACACTGATTTTATATCTGGTGATGAAGTAGTTAAATTCTAAAATTTTGGTACATCGTAGCTTAATTTGAAGTGTTAATATGGATTATAAATGCTTAGAAGTTGAAGGGATTTTCAACCTATTTTAACCAAAGCAGTGGATACACATATGTACATATGTATGCTTAGAATTGTGTTAAATAAATTAACCGTGTAAACTCTTTTAGATTATAAGGTATGATTTCTTTTGTCAATGGGTGTGATTCCTAATAATAACTAATTAAATGAAGTGATGTATACATATATACACATGTAGACTGTACGGGTTCTGCATATAAGAGTATTAGGTGGAGATATAGAATTAAATTAAGTATAAGTTAATTATGTTGAAATATGGTAGGTAATATATTAATATATATTGATAATAAAAAAAATTGTATAATGCATTAATCATCAAATGCCCTGTGGCCTATAGGTGTAGTTAGTAACATAATTCCAATAATCCATTCCTTAATATCAAAAGTTATTAGAATTGTTGAAGAGTAAGGATTTGAATTACAACTATGTTTAGGATTCCTATTGTAGGCCCTGCTGATGGAGAACGATAACACTCTACTTCATCAGGGACGTTATATTATGGTACAAGCACAGCAGTAAGGTGGGTTTTTACTATCTAAATTTATTTTGAGTTATTAAGCTCTATTAAATGCTTGTTTATCCATGAAATATATTTTTGTGCGTTCTACAAGTTTAATGCTCTGAATTTAATCGATCGAGGTTCTTAACTGGCCTAACACGCTAGTTGAGGATTGTGTACACGTATGTTAGTAGTGCAATGGGTTGATCTCCATTGTGTGCTAACCAGTTGGAGAGGACCTATGGGCTTCGGCTTTAAGTCTAACAGTTGGGATCTCTGGGTCAAGACCCGAGATTAGATATTTATGGGACTCACTGGGTTGTAGCTCAAAGTCCGAGAGCAAGGGGAATAGAGTAAAAGTAACTGTAGAACTTGACAGCGCGCGCACAGAAAGAAGTGAATATTTGTATGTTTGGAAGTGGTTTTTATTTTTAAACCTTCCAAGTCATATGGTTTATGCATAGATAAACTTATTGTGAAATATATTTATAAACTGTTTCACCCACTGAGTACATTAGTGCTCATTCCCAAATATTTTCAAAAGTTTTCAGGTTGAGAGACTAGTGAAGACGGGCAGAACTGAGGCATGGGTTTTGTTAGATATAACCATAGCTTCCGTTTTAGCTTGTTTTCTTCTGATGAGCACACTGAACATGGTCTTGTGTATAGTTGATGATACTTTTGATGTACCTTTACTCTTTTGCTATCAGTTTGCCATGACCCGAGCTGTCTCGAGTCATACTTTGAACTCGTAAATACTAGTATGTTAATTATCTTTGTTTAATTATGGTCCATCTTCTTGGTGAGGTGTTCCTTCAGTTACTCACCTTTTTCGTAATATATTTTAGTTTATTTATTTCTCATTTCCTTCACTCTTCTTTTCTCAAACCCCTAATCGCACCCCGACTTTAATACGTTCCCTCGGGAATTGGGGTGTGACACCGTGGTAAACACGGAGCAAATAGGAAGCCGATCTTTGCACAACGGATGTGTCGCAAGCTGTCCTATATATATAAAAGGCCTCTTACCCTTGAGAGGTTAAAGAACAACCCTTAGCCTTCATATTCCTACTGTTCCGCAACTTAGAAATTCCATTTTGTTCGTACTCCAAGGCCCCGTTTGGTTGTTAGGAAAGTAAGTAAAATTACTGAGGAATTTGTCTCGTGAGTTCGTGGCTTGCGGTAGTGTTTTCTGGTTAGGGTTCAGGTTGGGGTTGTGGTGTTGGTGGTTGAGTTTTGGTGTCGGCACTCATGGCAGATCCCCTAGGAAATATTTTGTTCGTATGTACGAGGATTTTGAGGCACAAGTTGGACCAGAAAACAAATAAGAAGGGGGAGGGTATAGACACAGCCTGGAGCATTAGCTCCGATTCATAATAAGAAGAAGAAGCTGGCTGTTTCCAGTGCTGTCGGTAGGTTACAAGGTTACATGATAAGCAAGTTAGAAGGTGATTGGTTCCCGTCTAGGAAGTGTTTATGTGGATAATCAATCGGAGAGTGGGCGTTCAATTACTGAATTGTTGCAAAGTCTGGAGGATTTTGACCAAGATGATCTTTTGATGGAAGATACTGGGACGCCAAAATCGCTACTTCAGGCTGGTTCCTCTTGTGAAGTTGTATCAGATGCTGTGTTTATTGAGCGAATTTCAAAGGTGGCGCCGCCAGGTGGTGGTGGAGCAAATTCACTACCGACGTCAACACGTCAGGCTGATCAGGTTCAAAATTTGAACTCGTTACCAACTTCTCCTATTTTTCAGCCAAACTCTACTTCCCTAAACAGTATTGCTTTAACCACGTCCACCACTCCACATATTTCTCAACCTCCTCAACCAAATATGACACATCATCCTCTTGATATTTTGCCAAATCAAAAATTGAATCTTATCCTTCCTATTTCGGATGCCACGTTGGTTATTCAGGAAAATAATTCATTCTCTATTTGTTCTCATAAAAATTCGAACCTGCCACTCATTGATACAACATCTGATCATAATAATTCACAAATCATACCCCCTACTCACCATTCGAACCTATTACCACTCAGTTCCTTGCCCAAGTTTAGTATTTTTAATATTATTACTCCCTACCAGCCATTGAACCCGCGACCTAGTCACCTCGGTGTCTAATCCTTTCACTTCCACACTGGAAAATTATGCAAGCACTTTAATACCTCCTTCTACTAAGAATCCTTTTGCTAATTCACATGCATACATGCATGAAGGTGATCAGAATAACTGTTCTACATCGAATGTAGTTGATGTGTCCCGTTCGTTGGTATTTGGTTCGATGGTAGATCCTACTCCGGCGGAGGCAGCTAGTTTAGTGCCTCGCCATGGCAGCAAGCGACTTCATTGGGATTCTCTTTCCCAACATATTAGCCAGGGTTACCAAGGTGATTTTGGATGTGTGGATGCTACTCTTGGGACTAATACGTTTCATGCTACCTCAAATACTCAAGGCCACAATGGTGTTAATTGTGCTGCGACAATGAATTATGCTTTTCTTACAAACAGTGATAATGTGTGGCATAAGATCACAGGTGTTGGTGACAATTTCGTTCGTGAGTCTCGTCGATGATCAAGATTCCCTAGTGCTAAAAAATGGCTGGGAACCATTAGTTCTCGAGAATTGAAGAGAGTCTTAAGTTTTTCAGATGCTGATACAGATCAGCTTGCTGGTCATATGGAATATGCCTTGGTGTGGAAGTTTTCTCATCTTATTCCTCGCCCACAACTCATCTTGACATCCTTCGCCAATTTGAAGCTTAGAGGTAAGATTTCTTTGAAATTCTTTAATACGCGACATATATTTATTCTAGTGTCACATGCGGATGACTATGCCCGATCGCTTGTTGGTGTTCATGATTTACCAATGTGCTATCTTAAGGGATGCCCTATGCGTATTTTTAAGTGGACTCCATATTTTTCTCCTTCCGTTGAAATTCCAATTATCGTTGTGTGGAACAATTTTCCTTCTCTTCCTGTACATTTGTATGATCCCTATGCTTTGTATAGAATTAGTTCCTTGTTAGGTACACCAATTCAGATCGATCATGCTACAACAACTATGGAGAAAATTTAGTTTGTGTTGAAGTGGATGTTTCCAAGCCGATTTTGGATGAGTTTGTTCTGAAATTTTGTGGTAAGTTGTGATTCAAGATGGGATCGAATTCCAAAGTATTGTCGGAGTGCAAGCACATTGGTCACTCCCCAGATTCTTGTTATCCCTATAGTAAGTTCCCGAGGCTGCCTACGAAGGCTGCTCTGCAGGCAAATATGGGTGTTAGGCAGGCTCCTCCAGCTGGTTCAGGACAGCCTTCTCAGACTACTCATTCTTCGTCTTGGGGAGTTAAGGGTGGTTCAGATTCTACTCCGTGAGGTCGGCCGCAACATTCGAATCTCGTCGTTAAGCTTTATATGGCTAAGGCGTATGATCGGGTTTGCGTGTTTTGGAGCGGAAGGGGTTTCCACCGGTTAGGATTAGCATGATTAGGTGTTGCATTTAGAATTGTTGGTTTTCGGTGATGGTGCCGCACATGCGGGTTTTTATCCATCTACTTGTGGTTTGAGGCAAGTTGATCCTCTGTCTCCATCATTGTTTGTCCTTGCTACTGACTATTTATCCCGATCCCTGAATCGGTTGATTGAAAGAGGGCGTGATCTGAGGTACGGGGCGCGGGCGTGGGAGCCGGGTTTCACATCTTTGATATGCGGATGACATTATTGTTTTCATACATGAGCCTTATGCTTTGAGGTTGCAGTCCCTGATTGAGCAGGCTACGGGCTTTCGGCAGGGGAGTATACTATTCACATACTTGGGGTTTCCTATCCATCAGGGGTTTTTGAGGTCGACTACTTTTGGTGATTTTAGGGCAAAGATGAGTGCTCGGCTACATGGTTAGTCTCATCCCCATCTTTCTTTTAGTGGTTGACCTTCCTTGATTAGGAGTACGTTGTCTACTATTCCGCCGCATGTTCTTCAGGTTTTAGGGCCTTCTGGGGAGTTTCTCCTCAAGCTTGAGCAGATGATAGCTTGATTTTTTGTCAATCGTCGGAGGATGGGGCGGGTAGAGATTGGATTGCTTGGGCGAATGTTTGTTTGCCTCAAGATGAGGGGGATCTTGGTCTTCACCAGCTGTTTGATGTTATGACTGCCTTCAGCTACAAGTTGTTGTGGCGGTTACAAGCTAGGGATTCTCTTTGGTCCTGGTTCATGTGGGCTAAGTATTGCTCTCGTGCTTACCCACAGTTTAGGGGTCGTCTCCTGGATAACCAAGTCAGATTTGGCGGCGGCTAATGAAGAGGGGTATTCAGGGTCTAGAGTACATCCGATGGTGTGTGGCCAGTATTAGGGTTAGTTTTTGGCATGACTGATGGGTTGCTGACACTCTATTGCCTTCCTATGTACATTCATATGCTGTCCTGCCTCCTATTTAGTTTCGTAATTGTTTCCATGATCAGTTGCGTACATGGTTGCATGGGTATTTGATGCAGTTACGGGATACTTGTGTTTTATCTTCTAAGAGGACATTGATATCCTTCGAACTCTAGTGGGGAGAGGAGGATGGGATGCGATGGCCATTGACACCGCATGATGAGTTCACTTTGACTTCTGCTTGGCAGCAGGTGAGGGAAGAGGGACTAGACAGGCTATTTATGGCTCTATTTGGATCTCTTGTTTGATGTCGTCTTGCTCTCTATTTTGTGGAGGTTGTTGAGGTGGAGGTTGCCGGTGGATGTTCTTTGGCAGCATCGGGGTAGTCACCTTGCGGCTGTGTGTCTATTGTCCTATTGAGGTGCGTGCAATTGAGTCATTTGAACATTTGTTTTGTGGGGTGCGCTGCTAAGAACCGTCTGGAGTCATTTCTCTTCTGTGTTCCCCTATGCACACACTTTTCCACATACGAGCACTAACTTTACACTTAGATTAGGGCACTGGCGGTCATCCCTTCCAAGGGCCTTCACCACTCACTCATCTTTCATTGTTCCCTGCTTGGTGGTTTGGCGGATTTGGCAGGGGAGAAATTATGCTATCTTTAGTGGAGTTTGTTGCCTATCGGATTCCTTTATTTGGCAGGTAGAGCGGGAGCTGAGGTTTCTTATGGCGGCAGGGAGCATTCTTCCGGATCAGTGGGCGGGGTACTTCGCCCATGTTTCAATTTATGCCACCAGACCGTCCGTTCCTAGAGCTTTATGTTCTGTGATAGTTCAGTGGATACCTCTTGAGGCACCTTTGGTTGGGCAGGATATGCATAGTTCATTTGAGGCGACGACGGGTTGGGCAACAGGCGGCGGGTTGCTAAGGGATCACACTGGCTATCTACTCACATCTTTTTGTCTTTCGGTGGTGGCGGCTTCTATCTTTGAAGCTGAATTGCTAGCTCTTCATTAGTGTATCTTGCTAGCAGTTAAGTTCTCTTCTCACATTTGGATTGAGATGGATGCGGTGGCAGTGATCGCATTGCTTTCTATGGGATGACATGACCCTGCAATCAACAGACACACTTTGGCAAGGATTCGGCTTCTATTTCGTGGTTGTCGAGTTCGTTTCTCTCATATTCACAGAGAGGGGAACAAGCCGGTGGATTATTTGGCCCATTAGGGGCATTAGGCGGCATATCTTTCATTGTTTGATTCTATGACGGCACCGAGATTTCTTCAGTCATTGGTTAGGATGGATAAGCTTGGTTATTCTAACTTCAGATTTAGATTTCGTCCTCCTTTAGATCAGGATGCTCTAATTATTTAGCAACTTTAGAGTTTATGATTTATTAGTCTAGTTTGTTATTTGTTGACCATCTGTTTAGGCATTTTTATTTTCATTTTCGTTGATGTCTTTCCGGCGAAAAGTAACTTTTGGGCTTTCCCTCGCTTTGTACGTTGGTTTACTTTATGATATGGCATGTAATTTCTCTTGAAATCGTATCAGGACTAACAATTGGTATCAGAGCAGTGGTCAGACTGACTGCACATTTTATCATTTTGCACCTCTGCTTCTCAACCATGTTCTCTATTGCTGCTTACGATATATGAAGCATGAGAATAGAGTCTCACTTATCGTCTATTCACGGCTGTAAGTGGGACGTTATCACTGTTGGTCCCGTCGTCATCACTATTTCCAGCATAAGAATGCTGCAAACTGACTCCAAGAGCGGAAAATCCACAATTACTGATGACGAAGTCCCTAAAGCAAAAGTTCATCTTAATGCTGAAAAAAGGAATATAATTAAACTGGACAAAGTTTCCAGAAATTAGATCCTACTGACTTTGAGTGATAGAGATCCTGGAGGGTCAGAACATGCATAACTACAAATGAGATGTGGGACACGCTCAAAAAACTAAGCGAAGGAAATGAAGAAAATGTGACAATTATGAAGAATTGGCACATGAAGAATTACAGAATACATTACTGAAGGCATTTGTTCTTCTCTAAGGAATTTCTAAAATAGGTGACGAATGCAATAATGGGAGGAAGGATAAGTCCAAATATTACTCAAAGTCCTCTCTAAGTGGTATAGACCAAAAAAGAAAAGGTGAAATCAGAAAGGCAAATGAAGGATCATCTTCTCACAAGAAGGATACAAGAAGAAAGAAGATGACCCAAAGCCATGCTATATCTGCTAGAAAACTAGACGTTATCAGTATAATTGTCTAGAACTCAACTCCAAAGAACGAGTTGAACGTAGAGCAAAGCGAGACATCTTTCTCATGGAACGAAAGTCGTTCGTTGCTGAGAATGGTACTTTATCTTATCCCCTTCTGACAGTGAATCTGAAGAAGAAAAGAAGAGCAAAGAAAAGTTCAGCGAATCTGATGCTAATGAAGGATATCTTGTCGTGCATGCTGGAACTGAACGTGACTCAGAATCTACATCAGATCCAGCTATCTGTGTGATGGCCAACGATGAAGACAACGCAAATTCTGGTTGCTATTCTTTAAATTCATCTACACAGTACACACAGGATGCATATGACGCGTGAAAAGCTGAACGAAAACCTGATACCATATCAAACTGAGAAGATGACATCAAGAAACTGACGAAAAACTGAAAGACCAAATGAGTGAGCTGACAAAAAGGAAAGCTAAGCTGACAGTTCTAAACGAGAACTGAAACTAAAGATCTCAAATTAAGGGAACTCAACCAGAAGTACTCCAACCTTCATATCAGCCACGATAAACTGGTAAATCAAAACGAGATCGAAGAAGTCTTACAGACAAATATGACGTAACGCCCGAAATTTTTGATATAAAATGCATTGCATATCTATTCATGCATGTTATCAAGTGTTTTAGTTCTGTAAGTCGCGCCCTAGAAATTTAAATGAAAATTAAAGCATCTATCATATTTGTCATTAAATCATTTTTATTATGTAAATTTATTTTGAACTTGAATGTGTTTATTTATATCATATTATGATTATTTTGTTTTATTGTTAAGATGTAAATCAAGTTAGAATTATGAGACAATAATAATATTTATTTAATTTGGATTTCCTATTAGGATTCATAAAATGATATAATATTTTATAGTGTATTAAGTTATTAGGAGATAATCTGAAATTATATTTTGTGAATAAAATAGATATTATATTTGTGATATACATGTTTTAGGAAAAAAATCTAGTTGTATTTATCCATATCCTAATTTATCAATGATTGAATCTCTTATATGGTGAGTGATACACTAAATTATATATAAATTATATAAATATACGAAAATAATTATAGATAAAATATATTGGATACCTTATCTGATTAGGAATCTTTAGATAATGATTTCTAGGCCTATAAATATACCCTTAGTCGTCCATAATTTAGTTTCACATTAGATTTTTGAAAATCTGTCAGCATATCTATGAACTGTTTCAAGAATTATTCACACATCTTCCCGTCGTCATCTCTTCGTGAAAATTTAGGGTCGTCTTCCTAGGTATGTATAGTATACTTTACTATGTTTGTATAATTTTCCAATCATCATAAATATTTGTTAGAAATTTTTATTTGTAACCTGCCAGTTTTTAACAACATGTCCATGAGCTTGATAGAAAAATTATTTTTTATGTTGTCTTTGAGTTATTTTTGACCTGTTGAATTTTAATGAGATATAATATATGTTAGGTCATTCATGTTAAAAATATAGAATTTGTAGGATACGTTTACTATTTATTTGTTAATTTGTTTCATGATGCGCCAAATTATTTTGTCAACATGCATGTAGATTAAAAAATTAAAGTTTTCAGGTTACTATTTAAATGAATTATTAATAATGATGAGTTTTATTATGATAAAATAGGTAATATATTATTAATGTTAGAGATTTAAAATTTTTAGGACAATACTTTTATAATTTTATTCATTTATTTGATGACTAGTCGAATTACTAAATCCACGAATAAATTATAAATAGAAGTAAGATTTTGTTTAATATATTGCATGTTAATAAGTATATTATCTATAATATAGATTATTTGATAATTCTGAACTATGCCCTTTTATGAGTTATATGAATTATTCATGCATACATAACATTCTTTACACAAGTCATTAAGATAACTTTTCATGTTAGGATTGGCGCGCAGGATTTAATCATTTGATATCCATAGTTTTTCATTCAAAATCAAGGTTAAGCTGGGGAAGTATTTTATGCTCGATATTTATGAGTTAATGCCAGGCATGATAAGGAAGGATCGAAGTTGATCCGCGATCGAAGTTGATCCGTATAAAGGTTTATGGTCGAAGTTGACCGGATCGAAGTTGATCCACGATCGAAGTTGATCGGTACAAAAGTTTATGGTCGAAGTTGACTGGATCGAAGTTGATCCATTTTAAATGTTAGAGTCGAAGTTGACTCGGTAGTTTGTGTGACTACGTAATTCTTACATGTTCTAATTTTCCATAATATATTGGTATATTATATAGTTTGGATAAGTGTATTTTCCCACTGTGTAGTCGTACTCATCCCTATTATTTTAACATTTTTCAGGAAATGACTTGGCCGATGTGTAGAGATGTTGGTGGTGATGGTCACATGAATAATTCATCCTACTTAAATTATTACTTTTAGTTTATGAACTTTTCGTTGTTTCTTTTTGAAATGTTAGACTTGGGAAATTTTTATTTAAGACTTCCGCTGAGTATGAAAATAAATTGAGTTATTCAATGATTCTTTTCCATGAAAATATTTTGAAAGAATTAAGATATGCATGTTAAGTATGAAGTAGCATCTCTAGTTAAGTTTTGAAAATTAGGGCGTTACATATGACGCTCCACAAAAGATATTTGATCAAATGCTGCAAAATCAAAGACATCACAGACATAGAGAAGGAATTGGATACAACACTAAGACTGATGAAAAAGTATATGACAGAGCTTAGAATGGCTCTAAGATCACTCGAGTGACTGATTTACAAGTCAAATTAACAAAAGCGACCTACGAACTTGAACTATCGCAAAGACTGCTGACAAGGGCAAAGGAAAGGAAACTGAACATGTCTCGTATGAGAAAGCAAGCTCAAGTCACATACCAAACAAAAGTCAGAATAAACCTAAAACTTAGTCTAGAATTCAGATCCCACACCACTATCAGGCTGAATCCGCAGTCAAGAGGAACTCAGTCTCAAAGTCAAGACCTTAGAAACCAGCGAACAATTCCTCAACCAACACAAGAAGGAAATTTAGAAAGTGATATATACTGATGAGAAGGGATAATAAAGATTTGTTCATCTAAGACTATCAGGGTCATTAGACAAGTTTGAGTTTGGAGGAACTAACCTACCTATTAGGACCCAAACAAAACTTAAAGGGTACCTTAACCTATTTTATTTGCAGGTGCAAAAGCTTACCCAATAAGTGGATGGTACAGGGGTAGTGGATAGTGAAGGACATCCTGACTGACTATGAAGAGAAGATGGGATCACAAGTCATTTTTTGGGACAGCTCCTCTGGAAAAACTAGAGGCTACGGTACAGTGACTTTAGGAACTATTTTAGAACCAAAACTTTGTTATGTTGAAGGACTTAGTTAGTGAATATTGTGATAATAATCATCAAGTGTCATTTGATGCTAGGTATTGTTGGTCCCGAGAATAAACGTTCGGTGTAGAGGGTGGGGGGGGGGGGTGAATACACCTGAAAACCGATTTCTCAACTTTAAACGCGAACAGTCTTTTTCAGGAGAGTGCCGTACTGAATAAGTTCAGTAGACCAAATAAGTTGTTCTAGAGTCAGAATTCAGTACCGTTCAGCTGAAGTTCAGTAGTGCGAAAATGTGTAGGCCCAAATTCAGTTGAGTTTAGAAAATGTTTTTACTAAAACAGTTTCAGTATGTTAGTGCAATCGATTAAGCGTACTGAAACTCAGTTGAATGATTTTAGAAATATTTTCAGTATGAATAGTAATGAATGCAACAGTTAAAACAGAAAAACGAATACAGAACACAGGTAGTTTGTAAAGTGGTTCGGATCCAACAATCCTACGTCCACTGTCCCGAAAGATCAGGAGGCTATGTATTATACTGAGATAGTCTTAGTTGGTTTGTACACTGGACAAACACTAGTCTTGAGATTTATACTAAGCAAGTCTCGGTTTACAAAGGATCAAACTAAAGCGTTTGACAAACTCTCCAACTATGAAGGAGTCCTTTACAACAAGGATCAGTTTAAATATGAACTCCTTCGTCGAAGCTATGGATATGATCTTCTGAGCTTAGGTTAAAGGGATAGGGAACGAGAAGGTGGCTTCTAGAGCGACGAACGGTTAAGTAAAGACTTAGGTTTGTGTTCAGTTCTTGGATACTAGAGGCTTTATAATTCTGTTTCAGCTTGGTTCCCTGTGAGCTGGTATGTCGTCTTTCGCCGGAGATTATTCTTCGAACTTGTTGCGGAAGACTTAGAACGTTTTGAGTTGCTTGTGAATGCTCGTGTGTTCGGTTTCTAGGTTCGCTCGTGTTGGTCGTGAACATCAATTTGAATTGTATCCCTCTATTTATAGAGTAGAGGCAAGGATAGATCTGTTGGAGACGACGATCCTTGTGTCTCTCTCTTTTGGGTAGCTAACGGCTCTTTCAAAGTATGGTTGCAGTGTCCTTTCCCTCCATTTCTGGAAAGTTGTTGACTTGCAGCTTTAATCAGAATATGGACAGCTGGCTGCTTGTCATTGGTCGAGGATAAAGAAAGTAGGTGAGACAGAACAGACTTCAAGGTAGATCTGAAGCTGACTTCTCTCTTCCTCGTATGACTCTGCTGATTTAGACTTGTAAATCCTGACAGTTTAGAGGATTGTCTTGCCGTTGCTGAGTCTGATCTCTTTTCAGTAGCATACTCCTGCTGAGTTGGCTCTATTGAAAATCAGCTCCGAGTTCAGTGAACTACTCCTGCTGAGTTCAGTTCCATTGACTCCTTTCAGTATACTGTTCCTGCTGAGTCCAGTATCACTGAGTCTTCTTCTTCTGTTTTGAGGCTGTTAATCTACTGAGCGCCTGAACCAAGTGAAGAGTGTCTACTGAGTATGAAACCTCAAAGACAGAACAACATATTACAACTGAATGGTTCATCAGTCAAAGTAGGGTTTTGGGATCTTCAAATCATCATCAAATAGTCAGAGCATTGGGCTACTGAGTTATCTCTCAACCGATTGTGAGAAGACTGAATCATCTCCCAACATTTCCCCCGTTTTGATGATACCGAAACCTAACACTATGACTGTCAGAAATAGAGCTCCTTACAAGTATTACAAGTAGAATTAGTGGAGTTGTTCTTCAAGCCCTAGACTACTGAGGGAATCAGGGAAGAAAGATTAGAGCCTATAAAGAAAACTAAGCAGCAATTTCTCCCTGTCTAACAACATTTTCCCCCATCAGTGTAATCTAATAGATCAGAATCTAACAAGGGTAAAAACTGACAGAGTAAAAAAAATATAATCAGTGAGTGTGTGAGTCAGTAATCACTTGAGTGACTCTGTGTGTTAAGCATAAAGACAAACAAGGCCATATAGACAATAAGGAATTGTCAGGGCCGAACAACAGTGGTGTTTTATATATAATGAATGGTCAGTACAGATACATCAACTGCTATTATAAGAAAACAGAAAATACAAGGAATACAGAAGCTAACTATCATCTGAACTGCTGAATCCTATCTTTGAAGTCCTTTGATGTTAATTCAGGAAGTGGCAGTCCATACATTCTATAGGTGATCTTCCTCAACTTCAGTATCTTTGGCAAATCAGCAGGCTCATCTTCATCAAAGTGCCTTGCTTGAGCAGCATCTTTAATCTCCTTCTCAATTACTCCATAATGAACAGAGCCATGTAGTTTCAGTAGGGGAGGCATGATCCTTAGAGCTGGGACTCTGACATCAATTTTATCTGCTATGGCCTTCTGAACTCTAGCAAATATCTCTGGGTCGGTCTTTAGAAGCCATTCAGCAAATGCGATAGACTTGTGCATCTCCGGCCAGTATCTCCAGAAATAATATTTCTTGATATAATCTGCCTTCAGTGACTCCCACCTTTGAGTTCTTTCCCATGGCATCCATTCATCCACTCTGGGCATCTGTGAATTTTCAGGTCAGTAGGCTTCCTGAGTCTTCTGTACTTATATGGAATATCTGCCTTCTCAGAAATCCTTTCGCTAGCTTCCTTCTCAGCCTTCAGCCTCAGAGCTTCTAAGTCTGCTAGTCTGAGCCTTTCTCTTTCTGCTTTTATTTGCCTTGCTTCTGCTCCTCTGTAGAGATACCTCTCCATCTGATCCCAAATTTCTTGCATTTCAAGCTCTTGACTCTTCGAGGGGACATAGGAGGGTACATGAACTTCTTCTTCTGAATCAGCAGGGGTAGATGATTTCTCTTTTGAAGTACCCTGCTGACTAGTTGTGAGCTGCTACTGCTGCTCCTTTTCTTTTTCTTTTTCTGCCTCGTCACTCAACTTTAATGTTCTTGGAGGCAGCCTTGAACTAGATTTTCTACCACCTGCTGGAGCTTTGGTCTTGCCTTTTGCTGGCTTTTTCTTTGGCTTATTGGCAGCCTCAGCCTCGATAATTTCTCTTGCAAGTTTTTCATCTGCAGTAATCTGAGCTTCTTCCTCCGGAGTGATGGATCTTTTAGGTCCTTTCTTTTTGGAAGGAGGAGTTGGAAGCTTCAGTATCTTCTTGCTTTTTCCGGCAACTGGAGGAGGTAGAGGGGCCTCTTCCTCTTCTGACTCCTCTTCTGCGTACTCAGCGATTTCTTTGATTATGTCAGATGGTGTCTGAGTTGCTTGAGTAGCAGAGTCCTTGGGTCCTGAGCCACTTGGGCCGGTCTCAGTAGACACTACATCGCCTGCTCTTGAGATACCCTGGGCCTCGCCAGACTGAGTAGATGGACTAGTGGGAGTAGATTGTTGACTCTGTGTTGCTCCGATCACTTTCCTCATTCCTGTTGGTACTCTTAGTACCTTCCCTTCTGTAATCTTCAGCTTACCTTCCCCCTTTTTGGCATCAGCAAATACGCCAGGGGTGGGAACTGGTACCTTCTTATCCAGACTCTTGTATGCTGCTGACAGATCATCCAAGGCGTACTGCAGCTTTGTGAGTCATTCATGCAGTTCGTTTCTCTCTTCAGTAAGTTGTTCGTTGTACTTCTTGTGAGAGGCGTCGGCTGCTGTCTGGATATCTTGCAACTTTTTATCCACTGTCTCTTCCATAGCCTTCTGAATTGATTGGAGACTGAGTTCGGAGGCCTGAGAGATGGAAGAGACGGATTCAGTGTGAGCTGACTGGCGGCCTTGTATTCTTCCAGAAGCTTTGCTTGGCCAGCCTGCATCACCTTCATTTGCTCTTCGAAGTCGGCTCGTTGAGTGGTAAGTGCTTCATTCAGTATATTGGAGAAATTAGGGGCAGGCGTGTTCTGAATCATCGTTCTGAGCCCCTTGATCTACGCACTCTGAGCCTGAGTTGTCTGCCTCCACGTCTTGTGGACAGCACGGGTGAGGAGTCGGTTATGAGTTCCTTGACTCCTCAGGGCCTTGACCACTGACTTGGATCGTCGGCTTCTAGGGCTGGGCGCTACCTCGAATGCAGATTCAAGTATGAGTTGAGCGGGTTCTACTGACTTCGAGGTACCAGCCTCCGACTGACCTGGTCCAGGATGCTGAGAGGAGGTTCAGCAGTAGAAGTTGGTGCATCCTTGTCCAATTGAGTTCCCTTATCAAGCTTCTCAGGGCCTGAATCACGGGGTGGGTCCTAACCATTGGGGTCAGACCTGTCTGAGGGTGCCGATGCTGAAATTAGTTGGCGGTCATTCAGCATGGCTAGCATGGCAGCCCTCAAATCGTCCAAGGAACATATATCAGATGGCTCTAAGTAGCCAATTTTGTTCCTTATCATTAGCTCCTCCTCATGGAGCTGTTCACAGGAGTGGTGTTTGATTAATCTATTCAGAGTAGACCACACCTGGAATCTGATCAGCATGTGGAGCCTAGCCTGCCTTGCCAGTATGATGAGATCAGTGTGGCTGGCTATCTCCGGGATTCGTTCAGCTACTTCTCGGGAGGCTCTTGATTGCAGAGTTGATGCCTCTATCCCGATTGATTCTGGCTCAGAAGCAGTCTCAGAATCTTCTACTTCAATGGGAGACGGTTGCTTGTCAGCAGACGGAACGTTGCTCAGTGGAGGGAGATCCAAGGGGCTCTCAGTCTCAGGGATCTGTTCAGCTTCAACCCCTTGGTCCACTGTCTCGCCTCGTTCAGTGGAGACGGCCTTCTCTACTGACGGAGTCTTCTCTGAGGACTCAGACTCGTCCCTCAGCTGCAGAGGTGGTTCAAAAACTGCCTATGGTACAACCTCACTGACTTTCTTCAGTCACTTGGTCGGCGCCTTCGGAGTAGACTTTGGAGGGGACCACTTCTTCGTAGGAGTGGAGGTCTTCTGAGTTCCTGTATTGGGGTCAACAGGCCCAGACCTAATCTGCCTCTGGAAACGAACCTTCTTCGGATTAAAGTACTGCTTGTCAGCATATGCTATGTTGTCCGTTCCGCAGGAAGTCCTCTATCATGATAGACAACTTCAGTCCGTATAGTAATTTTCCCTTTACTGCAAGGCGCTGGGAAAGCTTATCGAATTTTGCAGACTGCGTCATGAACTCTTTGAGGAAGAATTCGGTCCAGTTGATCTTTGCATGGTCATAAATAGCCATCATCATCTGTATTTTAGGCCTCGACACTTGATCAAAGGATCCTGCCTAACTCGTCAGCAACTGAGTCACAATATAGGCTAATGCTCTGAATTTCGGGAGCATAGCGTTCTTCGGAAACGCTGCTCTGAAAGAGGTTGGCTTCCTGCAGAATATCTCAAGGTATTCATCCATCAAGTCATCCTTGTAGGCCACGGTACTGAATCCTGCGCTGGGAAGTTTGAATCTTCTCTAATAGACATCGACTTTATCTCTGAAGTGGCACGAGAGGGGTCTCCAACTCTATGGACAACATATCTGCATCGGATATCACCCTCTACGGACTCTGAGTTCAAGTACAACTCAGCAATCTGGCACGGGAGGAAGTATGTCGGCTTCCTCGATAGAAATCCCTCTAAGCCGATCGCTCTTAGGGCATCGAAGATCACCTCCATGTACTCGAGTTCGCAGACGTCGAACTCCATCATGGGTTCGCACCAAACATGATCCTTCTCCAGTATCTCTTGCATATCAGCGGGGACGTTAACAACTACTCCTGCCCATGTTTGTATTCTGCAAATCAACAGTATCAGTATCGAGGAAAGAAATATATTACAAGCATAGTATACGATGCTGAATGATCAAGAAGAATTTACCGACGAGTTTTCTGAGTTTTTGAAAATGAGTTTGCAAGGGAATATATGCTTTTTCTCAGAAAACTAGGGTTATGAAAATTTGCAGAGTGAAATGGCGGTATCTAAACTTTGAACGTGTTTATATATGTTAAAGAAGATGAACAGTTAATGAATCCACGGTTTAGTTTGAAATAGCTTTTGAGATGGACGGCTAGGATTTAATGTTATAAAATAGGTAATGATCATTTTAGCCGCCTAAGTCAAAATATAGTTGTAAATATCCAAAGAAGTAACTTGATACGACATGCATTAAATGCGCCGCAGAGTTCTGCATACTTTACATAGAATGTCGTGTATTTAATGTAAACCGTTTTATTAAATGACATTTCATAAGGCATTGAATACGAAGCTGAGTCTGAGTCTTAATGCACATAATATTTCATTGGCTACCGAGTAGAGATACGCAAACCTGTCAGCTGAATATCGTAGTCAGCTGATACCTCGTGTAGATGGTTGTTGAGTCTCTACGTACTGAATTTTACTCAGTACTGAGAGTGGACATTCCCCCTTGTTGAATGCTCCTCTCCTGAATCCACTTACTGACTGGAGTCAGTAGGGTCCAGCAGACCTAGCTCTATTGAAAGTTCTCTTAATCTGGCTTCAGCTAGAGGTTTGGTCTATATGTCTGCCCTTTGGTGGTCAGTATGGATATTTTCCATCCTGATATCCTTCTTTTCGACATGATCGCAAATGAAGTGATGTCTGATGTCCACGTGTTTGCATCTTGTATGAAATACAGGATTCTAAGTGATTGCAATTGCACTGGTGCTGTCGCAGAAGATTGGCACTTCATTCTGCATGACATCATAGTCGCGTAGCTGCTGTCTCAGCCAAAGGATTTAGGCGCAGCAACTTCCGGCAGCCATATATTCAGCTTCAGTAGTTGACGTCGCTACTGAATGTTGTTTCTTTGAAAACCATGAAATCAGCTTACTGCCAAGGATCTGATATGTTCCAGAACTTAACTTTTGGTCAATTCTACATCCTGCACAGTCAGCTAAGAATAACCAGTTAGTTCAATATTATCATCAGCTGGATACCATAAACCCATGTCAGGTGTTCCTCTAAGATAGCGGAGAATCTACTTTGCTGAGTCTATATGACTCTGCTTAGGATTCGCCTGAAATCAAGCGCAGACACCTACAACATAAGTTATGTCAGGTCGCATAGCTGTTAGATATAATAATGAACCAATAATAGCACAAAATTCAGTATGGTCTACTGATACTCCCTCTTTATCAAGATCGATTTTCATGTTCGTGTTCATCGGGATCTTGATTGGTTTGCCGGACGTACAACCGAACTTCTTGATGAGGTCTCGAGTGTATTTTCCTTGATTGATGAGCGTTCCCTTCTCAGATTGTTTGACTTGGAAAATGAGGAAATAGTTCATTTCTCCCATCATTGACATCTCGAATTTGTCCTTCATCATTTTCTCAAACTGCTGACACATAATGACGTTCTTCGATCCGAAGATTATGTCATCTACATAGATCTGCACAAGTAGGATATCGTCTTCCGGTCCGAATGCTGAATAATGTGCGGCTCATCGTGCCCTTCGAAAACCTTTCGAAGAAGAAACACAGACAGGGTATTGTACCAAGCCCTGGGTGCTTGTTTTAACCCATACAGAGCCTTTCTGAATCTGTAAACCTGATGTCCCTGCTGAAAGCCGGGAGGTTGCTCTACATAGACTTCTTCTTTCAGCACGCCGTTCACGAACGCAGACTTCACATCCATTTGATAAACTCTGAATCGCTGATGTGTTGCGTAGGCTAGGAATAGTCTGATTGCCTCCAATCTTGCAACTGGAGTGAAACTTTCATCGAAATCTATCCCTTCAGCTTGACAGTGGCCTTTTGCCACGAGTCTTGCTTTGTTCCTTACTATGACGTTGTTTTCATCTCGCTTGTTCTTGAAGACCCATTTAGTTCCAATCACATGTTGATGCCGGGGTCTGTCAACAAGCTCCCATACTTCGTTTCTCGTGAACTGATTCAGCTCCTCCTGCATGGCTATGATCCAATCAGCGTCCTTAAGTGCATCCTCAACTGACTGAGGTTCTTCAGTAGAAAAGAAGCAGGAATATAAAGCGCTTTCTCCCTGACAGAATCTGGATCTTGTCTTTACGCTTGCTGAAGGATCTCCAATAATCAAATCAGAAGTGTGAGCGTCCAGCCACGACCTACGATGCTTCAACTCTTCATCTGAGATTTGTTCAACACAGATAGTAGGTGAGTTAGGCATTTCAGTTGTACTATTCTGATATTGAAACAATTCAGTTACTAGAGTTGGGTCTACTGAGTCACCAGGTTCATGGGCATTTAGCTCAGGAACTTCATTTGTTCCCCCTGAATTATTATTCTCAATAGAGGTCTCAGTTACCACTTAGGTTTCTTCATCGACCTGAGTTACCTGGGATTGACTCTGTTCAGTAGAGTCAATCTGTTCAGCTACTTCTGCTGCTGGCTGAGATTCAGCAGACTTATCTTCAATTTCTTCATCCGAGTCATCATCCCAACACAGCTGGATCTTTTCAATTTTATCTTTCAGGCTCAGATCCTGTAACTGCTTACTGATGTCCTCAGATTCTGGTTTAGAGTTCCTGCTCCTATCTTCAGTAGCAAACTCATTAAAAACAACATGAGAGCTTTCCTCCACGCAAAGGGTCCGATAGTTAAAGACTTTGAAGGCTTTGCTGACCCGGGAGTATCCTAAGAAGACTCCCTGGTCTGACTTGCTATCAAAAGTCTTGAACTGATCCTTCCCATTATTGTGAATAAAGCACGAACACCCAAAAATATGGAAATAAGTTAAAGAAGGCTTCATGTTGTTCCATAATTCATATGGTGTCTTCTTATGCTGTTTTTTCAGTAGAGATCTGTTCTGAGTGTAACATGCAGTGTCAGTAGCTTCTACCCAGAATTTGGTTGGGAGTCCTGAGTCTGTGAGCAGGGTTCTTGCTGCTTCTTTGAGTGTTCTATTCTTCCTTTCAGCAACCCCATTTTGTTGAGGCGTGCGCGCGGCAGACATCTCATTCTCTATGTCTTGTGCTTTGCAGAACTCCTCCACCATAGAATTCGGGAACTCAGTTCCTCTGTCTGAACTTATCTTGATGATCTTGATGTTCTTCTCGACACTAAGCTTTTTGAGAAGCGTTGCTAACTCTGTTTTAACGTCAGACTTGTTGGCAATAAATATGACCCATGTGTAGCACGAGTAGTTATCAATGACCACTAAAGCATACTTTTTGCCTCTGATCGTCACCGGAGAGACTGGACCGAATAAATTCATATGTAGCAACTGAAGGATTCCATCAGTGGAAGGAGATGGAACAGGAGGATTTTGATTCCTTGTTTGCTTTCCCTTCAGGCATGCCTCACACTGAGTGTCTTTGCTGAATAGGTCATTCAACAGTCCTCTTACTAGAGTGTTTCTAGCTAGCTTGAGCATCTTGAAGTTGAGATGGCTGAGTCTTCTATGCCAGAGCCACCCCGTTTTGTTGTCGTTCTTTTCCAACAAACAAGCTTCAGGTTCAGCTGAGTTCCAGTCAGCTACGTAGATATTCTTTTTGCGCGAACCTGACAACACTGTTTTCCCTGTAGATTTATCAATGACATCACAGAAACTAGCGTCAAAAATCACTCTATTGGAGTTATCACAAAATTGACAAACAGAGAGAAGATTATGCTGAAGTCCTTCAACATATGATACTCTTGGAACTATTGCGGTTCCAATGCTGAGTGTTTCATAACTAACTTGTAAAAGGGTACTTGATCCAATAAATAGATCATCTTCAAATGGGGGTTCAGGCATTTGACATATGTCCACAATTGTAGATCTAGATGTATCAGAATGAGATGGTGTGACTGGACTCTATGGAGGAGGCAAGTGTTGTGTTTTATAAAAGTCAAACAACTCATCAAGCATGAACATGTTGATTATTAAACACCTCTTTCAAGTACTTTTCAACATGTTTCATCTTTTGTATTGGATCTAATAGTGCAACAATGTAAAACACGAGATTCATCCTCAAATTCACACAATCCTCCTCCATCCAATATTTCACCAACTTCTACCTCATCCTTTTAGCCATTTGACTTGCTCTTATCTCGGTATTCAACTCCGTGTGATTAATAACTTAGAGTATACCGCACATCTCTGAGAAGAATAATGGCGAAGTCACATTTTTTGTGTCGGAGACAAGATTGGTGAAGCGATAGAACCTTGAAAAATAACCAGACATAGCTCGTGTGTTAATGAAGTCCTTCTCCAGAGGTTTCCCAATAACCACATCATCGTGCTGCACATGATTCAGGTCATGCTCGTACTCATGACATTAGAACTTATGTACCTTAAATGCCTCCTCATATAGATGTACAGATTGTAGCATCAGGAACGTGTAGTTCCACCTTGATGGAACATCCAAGCACAAAGACTTTGTCCATTTCTCTTCCACTATTGTAGCTGTGTGCTTGAATTGTTCAGTTCTCGAGCCTGAACCCTTAATCCACCTCTACTGACATGTCAATCTCTGCCAACCCATCTTTTACAATCAAATTCAATATGTGTGCAACACATCTCAAATGTAGAAACTTCCCATCAAGCACACTCGAACCCCAACTCGCCAGTATTGGCTTCTTGTGCCTAATTGCACCGTTATCGTTGGCGAATGCGTTGTCCAAAGGTGCAACTTACTATATTCTTCAAATGCCAATGCTCAAGTGATTGAATAATTTCTCCTCCAATATCTTCACCCTTGTGATTGCATGTCTTTACAATGATAATAATCTTCTTGTTCAACCTCTATCTTTCATCAATGAAGTGTGCTGCAAAACACAAAAATAAAAAGTATGAATAGAGTTAGTCAATAACAATAAAAAATAAAATAAAATCTCATTTTCAGGATTAAATAACAATTACCAACCTGTAACATAAATGTAGCTTGTGTTATTCACTGCAGTCTTCTCTCCAAAAAGAGCCTGAGGCAGTCCTATCTTACCGTCTGCCTAGATAGGAGCTTGAAGTTTGGACATACAGTAAGCATAAAAAATTTGAAGTTTATTCGCTCAATGAACCAGAATGAAAGCTCGTCCAATATGATCATCTCAACTAGCTTCATTCGGCATTTTGCTTGGTAGACTTTCCAACAAGTCAACTCCCCCTTTATGTCGGCCCCTGGCTGAAGATTGAGTTGTGTTTGATTGATAGTTGATTCGTATTTCTTCTTACACGATTCATAGTGAACCCTCAAACCGGATGTACCGTTTGTTTTTTAATCGGCTTTAATGTGGGCTCCACAAACATTGCATTTTCCCTTTCTAAATTTTTGTGGAGGATCGCATACATCAACCATGATAATAGAATAGTGCTTCCATATCTTTGATCAATTGCCTGTAGGATCTTTCCATTTTTTAGAAGTTGAGTCCCCTTTATCTAATGCTTGTTCTCGGGTAATTTCCTCAATTTCTATCTCTTCTACATACGTAGCATCCACATCAACATCCATATCCACCCCATTGCTTGCTTGAGATTGAGACATAATATAGAAGTCCTGAAGAAATTCCAAAATAAAGGGCATTACCGCATTAGTTAGAAACAACCGAAATGAGTAAAGAAATAGCTAACTGGAAATTCCTTCTTCTAAGATTCTAAATGGAAAGCGATGAATCGGTGATGAATGAAAATGAACTTAAAGAAAAGGTAGACCTAAATGACGAGGGACAAAGTGAAATGATGAGGGGCAAGCAACCAAATCCAACCAATGTTACGAAATACTCAAAGAACTCAACACAGATTCCTAAATGACTCAAAACTTTAGCATAAATAAACATAACTGACTTACAGGCCCGAAACTGCCTCTTTTCACACATTAGACCAACTCTTCCTCTTCAAAGTGGCGAAGGTGGAGATGATCTTCCTTAGTTAAGATCCGAATCACGAACAAGTTATCGTAACCGTCTTCGGCCGGCTCGATATCAGAGAATCTTCTTCGGCTGTGAAATATCGATGAAATAAATTTTGGTCCTCGGTATCTAACATCATATCAGTTGGGCAATGAACTTCTGGAACATAATCTTCATCTTCCTCGTCCAAAGGGTACACGCTATCTACGATCAATCTCGCCCATGGAATGTGAATAGGAACCATCCACTCGTACCGTGCCACCCATAAGTGCTGCTCGAGCTGCGATCGCGCGCTTGGCAACGACGGTGGTAGATTCTAGGTGAGGGGATTCTGGAGGCGGTGATTGAGGCGGCGGAGACTCCAGAACTGGCAGTTCTTTGGGAGTTGCAGACTTTTTCGGTGGCGGAGATGAAACCCTAGCCAGTGACGAGCGCAGCAAAGCAACAGGAGTAGTAATAACAAGGGTTTATTCCAGAACTTGAGATTGAGATGGAGATAGAGATGGGGTTTTCTGCACTTCCGATGAAGTAGGCTCTGCATGTGCTAGTGGTGGTGCCTCGTGAGTTTTGTCAGCGGTGACTTCCTCTTCAACAGCCACATCCGCCACGACCAACGGAACTTCTTCGTGAGTATGCACTTCTTCTTGAACCGGCGGAGGAGGAGTGGGTTGTTTCCATCGATTAGCTCGTTGTTGGTGAGCCGTTGGCTGGGACGAAGGAGAAATCGGAAACACGGACTTCTTCGTAGCGGAGGTTTTCTTCTTTCGCTTCCTAGGTGCTGATGTGGTGGAAGATGGCGGGGAGGTAGGAGATGATGAGTAGCCTGGTCGAAGATGAGTTCAAATAGAGGGGAGAGAGATTGAAGCACGAGAACAGTTATGAGGAATCTTCCCCTTTTGAATCTATCTTATAGCTCAACTTTCTGAGGGTTTGCAATTGAGTCCCCAGATTTCTTTTTATGTGCAAAAACACCCCCAGTCTATCAAGAAACTTCCTCACTTCGATTGTTGTGTCTATTGGACCACAAAAGTTTGAAGTGTTGTGCAATTAGGTCCTTGACACACACTTAGACAAATTTCCTTCTTCAAACTCCTTCCTTATTTAGCACTAAGTTGGCAAACGCCGTCGTGATGTGATACATAATATGCCTAAATAAGTGTTATACCTAATTGCACAACACTTCGAACTTTTGTGCTAAATAATGTACATAATATGCCTAAAGCTGGTGATCATAATATGCCTATGTGGTACATAGAGGGTTTCCCCATGCGTGTGTTTATGTTGACCCCTGATTTCTCACCTTCGATAGAGACTCCCATACTTGCTATATGGTGTAATTTGCCTGCCTTACATGTGCATTTATATGACCATCATGCATTGCATCGTATTGGCTCTCGACTTAGTTCACCCATACAGATTGATCTTGCTACTCCAACTATGGAGAAGATTCAGTTTGCGAGGATTTGTGTTGAGGTTGATGTTTCCAAGCCTGTTTTGGAGGAATTTGTTCTGGAGATTTGTGGTAAGCCAGTGACACAGAAGGTGGATTGGGACCATATCCCAAAGTATTATTCGGAGTGAAAGCACATTGGCCACTCTGCTGATTCCTGCTATACTTATGGTAAGTTCCCGAGGCCTCCAAAGAAATATGCGCCTCAGGTTAACGTGGGCGCTCGAGCTACTACTTCGGCTGTTTCTGAACAGCACTCTACGACTCCTTCATCTGCCTCGACCTCGGGTGTTAAAGGTGAGAGACTAGATCTTACTCCTAGCAGTAGGGTTCTTTCCTAGAGGGTGGTTCAACGCGACAACCGACATCATTCCAGAGATCAGTCTCGACAGCCATCTCAATCCAGGCAAGATACTGTGACCCCTTCTGGTCCGTCACAACCTGTACTTGGTGGTTTCATACAGGTTATCGAGAAGAAGCAGCGAACTATCAACATGGGTTTACAATCTTCTACTGGGAATAGGTACAATGTTTTGCAGTTGGCTAATGAGGATGAGAATGTGGTGGTTACGGACCCTCGATTAGTTTCTACTCAGAGTAATATGCAGCTGGAGAGGAGTTCTGATAGCACTCCATTGGCTCCCTCTATGCCGGGAGGAGCCGCTCCGATGTTTGATGATGGTGAGATAGCTGATGGTCACATAGTCGTGCCTTCTGATGATTTTAGGATGAATGTTGCGGCCTCTACCCATGTCACTGATGTTTCCCCATGTTAATGAACTTCATGATTTGGAACGTCTATGGGATTGCTAATCTCCCCACTCAGGATGTCCTTCGACGATATTTTAGTAGAGAGAGATTGTCCTTTATTGCTGTGATTGAGCCTATGAGTGAACCTGATCCTGATATTTATGGCTCCATGTTCAATCTTCCTCTTCGGGATCATAATAGTGATTCTCAGACCTGGATATTTGCACACTTGGACTTCGAGGTTGAGGTGTTGGATAGATATTCGCAGTTGCTTCAACGTCAGACATCGGGCCCACTTCTTAGGACTACTATCTTTATGTCTATTGTATACGGAAAGTGCACTAGGGTACATCGGCATGGTTTCTGGGCTTAGCTTCGCAATATTTTTGAAGCTATGGAGGATTTGATGTGGCTTGTTAGGGGGGACTTCAACACTTTCATGTCTGAAGATGAGTGGCAGGGAAGTTTTACTAGGCGTCATTTGGAGATTGATGACATAGTTGATGTCGTGGCAGATTGTCAGCTCATTGATCCCGGTTTTGAGGGATCCCCCTTTACGTGGCATGGTAGGGGTGTCTTTGAGAGGCTGGATCGGATTCCATTAGGGACCGAACGTGCTGCGATGGACTCTCACGCCACACGGTGAGTTCACTTTGACCTCTCCATGGCATCAGGTGAGGGGGAAGGGGGACAAACGGGCTATCTTTGGGTCTACTTAGAACTCTTGTCTAAGGTCGTCGTGTTCTGTTTTCCTTTAGAGGTGGTTGCATAGGAGGTTACCGGTGGATGTTCATAGACAGAGGTAAGGTAGTCATCTTATGTCTGTGTGTGTGTGTGTGTTGTTCTGGTGAGTTGCATGTGATCGAGTCGTTTGAGCATTTGTTTTTGTGGGGTGCGTTGGCAAGAACCATATGTACTCATTTCTCTTCTTGGTTCCCCTATGTACACACTTTCTCATACATGATCACTGACTTTGCACTTAGATTAAGGCACTGGTGATCAGCCCTTTCGAGGGCCTCCACCACTCATATCTCGTTAACTGTTTCGTGCTTGGTAGTTTGGCAGCTTTGGCAGGCGAGGAACAATGCTATGTTCAGTGGCGTTCGTTGTCGGCCTGACTCAGTCATTGGGCAGGTGGAGCGGGAGCTCAGGTTACTTGTGGCAGTCGGGAGTATTCTTCCTTATCAGTGGGCTTTACGGTCTACGATGGTTCGGTGGTTATCCCCTGAGGCACCTTGGGTAATGCTTGATATAGATGACTCCTTTGACGCGGCGACAGGCGGCGAGTTGATTAGGGATCACACGGGCCAGCTTCTTATGACCTTTTGTCTTCCGATTGTGGCATCTTCTAGCTTTGAGTCTGAATTGCTAGCTCTTCAATAGGGCATCTTGTTAGTGGTTCAGTACTCGTCTGACATTTGGATAGAGATGGATGCAGTTTCCGTGATCACTTTGCTTTCTACTGGACGTCATGGCCCCGCGGTCATGAGGCACACACTTTCGAGGATACGTTTTATTCTTCGTGGATGTTGGGTTCATTTCTCTCACATTCACAAAGAGGGGAACAAGCCAGCAGATTACTTAGCCCGTCAGGGGCATTAGGGTGCAGAGCTTACACTATTCGACTCTTTGACAGCTCTGATTTTTTTGCAGTCTTCGGTTAGAATGGATCAGCTGGGATATCCAACTTCAGATTTCGTTATCGTCCTCCTTGAGATTAGGGTTCTTTCTATTTTTCAGCGGTTTTTGAAATTTATCTTTTTTTTTTTTACTTCTTAGCTTATTTTGCCATTTGTTTTGGCTTTTCGTATTGCTATAAGTTTTGTTGTTGTTTTGGGGAGAGGTCCCTTTTTGACCTTTCCTCATGTTGCACTTTTGATCTTTATGATATGGCACATAATTTCTCTTTAACCCTTTGCCTAAAATAAGGCACATTCACCATCTTTTCATCTAAGTAGGATTTACATATTGGAAATGGTTCAACTTGCAGACACTCCAATGATCCATCATTCACCAGCCTTTAGATCCTATTCAGATTTATTTGACCTAGTCTTAGATGCCAGAAGTAGGTTTGATTCTCTTTAAAATATTATTTCCTCTTCTTAGAGTTTGATGATGAGGCAGTAAAAGTAATAGAATTATATTGTTTGCAAGTAATAGTACTTAAAGATCCGTTTAATCACCCACCATAGATAAAATGATCATCTTTCCTGATAGAAACATCTCTATCAAAACTTGATTTATAACCATCCATGGTATAGAGTTTTGAAATAGAAATGATGTTTTGCTTGAATGCTGGCACATAAAACACCTCTTTAAGTACTACAAAAGAACTATCAAAAGATAGACGTACTCCAATTGCAATTGCAATAACTCTTGATCCATTACCGATATAGGGTACCACCTCGGCATCACTAAATTCCCTTTTACGCAAGAAATCTTGCAAACTGTAACAAACATGATCAATTGCCCCCGAATCCACTACCCACTCATGGGTAGAAGAGGAAACTAGAACAGTCTCAGTTATAAGAGTGACTCGCATCTCTTTCTGTTTTGCCTTGACATCTGGACAATAAGTATTCGAGTGTCATTTCTTACCACACTTGAAGAACTTTCCCTTCCCCGTTGGCTTTTCAAAGTCGTTGGTAGGATTCATTCTTCTACTCCTACTGCTCCTTTTCCCCTACCCTCTTTGTTGCTCTTTTCTGGTTTTCACCTTTTGGAGGATTCTTCGAGCTACTAGTGGTGTTAAAAGCTTGAGCACCTTTGACCTTTCCTATACCCCCTCAGCCGCTACCAAAGCATTGAGTAATTCATAAAGAACATACTCTTTCTTCATCATTGTAGCATTAAAACTGGAGTTCTTACAGGACTTTGACATAGTGTCCTTTGGAAGGGTAAGATTTATCTCCTAATTTTTAAGTTTTCGAGGACTTGATAGCGGGTTCTCATATTAGTGATCGAATCGTTTGAACAGACATATCTGAATATTAATTAAACAGTAGCATGGTAGAGACTTATATATGCACATAATTCGTAATTAACAAAATTATAACCTTTTGATGATGTTAAACACTTGAATAACCCTAGGAATCACATTCGTAAGCCACTTGCTGGACGGTTACTTATGTGACCCTAAACTAAGCTATATATCTAGCACTTTAATTCTAATTAACGCCTAGGTTCTTAAGACGAATGAAATTAATAATCCAATATATTCTGGACCATGTAACTATTTAAAAAAGCGGGAAGAGACTTCTCAGGAAGTGAATTGCACCCGCGGTAACATCTTAAGCTTTAACCACTAATTTGACCAAATTAGCATCAAATTCTCATAATTAGCAACTTACGAGAACCATGCCGCTTTTAGTTGGATTTAATTAACTATCCTATTTAATTTCTATCTTCTTGAGTATTCATGTTTACTAGGCACGTAAAACACTCAGGTGGACGTTCATGACTTTGCTCCCACTACTCAATAATAATTAAATATATTTATGATTAATTCATCTCACAAAACTCGTAGTTCAAAAGATATTAGCAAGCCACTTAAGTGGACGTTTACTTATATGATTGTCCTACTTTTTAGGTAGAGTTCAATTAATGGAGGTCCGTTTTAATATTTTAATTTACATTAAAACATTAATATTTTTAAACGCTTAGTCTGTTTGATTCAAAAGGTTTCCTAAAACATGCTACTTTAAGCACATTTAATATATTATGCTCACAAGAAAAGTTGCATGATTTTAAAAGATGGATTTAGATCCAATTATCATGCTATTCTAAGCGCAATTAAATAGATATTGCATTCTTTTTAAAATAACAATAAATAAATCCATCCACGACATGGTTAAAGTCGTCATCGGGCTAAAAACATAGATAAACCTATCGATTACAAAGCCCAAACCAAAATACCAATCTTCAAAAACTTGTCGATGAAGGATTCTACCACGTGTTGCCATGTCATCACCACGTGGATGCCACATCAGCTCGTCACGTCATCATCTAGCCACGTCAACCCTAATCTCCCGATGCACCCGCTTCTCCGCCACGCAACCAAGTTGCTGCCCAAACCGTTGGATACCATTTGCCACCGTCAGCTGTTCCACCTGTCCCGCTCGTTCTTTCATTCAATTCACACGATTTCGAACCTTAGAGTTGGAAATGACTGATTCTAGCCAGAATGAACGGATTTCGGCCGTAAATCGATTCATCAATGTGTCTATCGTCGGAAAAACTAGAAATAGAACAGTCAACTTCCAACATCAATTCCCATCTCCACAAAGCTCGGATGACATCAAGACCTCTGGATCCTAACGATCGAAACATTTTGTCAAGAAATTCTGACACACACCTGCACGCGCAGCCGAGAGCTACGCCTACTGGAATTTTCTGCATTTTCCAGCAATCGACCACAAACGGCCCATACGATATGTCCAAATGTTGCTAAGGAGAAGAACCTAACCATTAGACCGTTTCTCCTAAAATCACTCTCAAGTGCCTCCTAGTCTCGCCGCAAGTGGTGGAAGAACCTAGAAAATTCTAGTTTTTCCAGATAGCACGACCACAAACGTCACGCAAGAAAATGTCACGTGAGCATTTATTTCACAAGCTTTTTGACCCATGTACAAAACATGTTAAAAGTTTATATATTTGAAGGAGGATTTTAAAGTTCGTGTGCAAAACAGATATTTGACAAAAAGTCGTCTATTTTGAGGCATATAACCCAACAAAATACAATACAATTTGTCTTATTCTACTCGTGGATTAATCTCACGAGAAAAATGACATTACGGGGTCAAAACACTAGATAACATGCCGTACCCAACATGAAAAAATAGCCCGATGATAACGAAAAAAATGCATAATTAGAACCTATCATGCTCCTAATATTAGAATTTAGTATAGTGGAAGCAACTCTTACGCTTGTATACAATGTTTATTCATATCCGCTGTTTGTTTTCCTATCTGCTTATTTATATTTAAACAAGCTAAGTCCTATTATCTTATATAATAGTTAGATTTTGAAGTGTGTTGTAGATCACAGAAGACTACATAATTGGTTGAACTAACAAAATATAAATAGATATCACAGCTGCGACAACTTTAAGACGAGTTGTCGGTTTAAGATGCAGTTTAGATTACAAGTAGTTTGTCTTGGCTACATGTTTATTCTGGTACACTTAAAGTGGTGTATTGATGGATCATAGTGAGATGTGTTCTACTAACTGACCTGAGTGGAGAACCAAAGATCTCGGTGACTTGCTTGTCTTTAGCTTGTTAAGACTGCTGCTGAATGCATTTGACTAACTATCACTTTAACCTACTGTGGTGAACGTCATCGCGATTATATATCTTTGGTGTTAGTAGTTATTGGTAGTTTAAGCTGGTTTTCTATATCTTACCACCGTATCCCTAATATGACGGTTGTTAATATCCCCTAAGGAGCTCGAAAGGATTAGCACACTAAACCCTGCAGGTAGATTAAGTTCAGGTGTGTTAATAAGGTCGTGTGGTACTACTCAGGAATATAATGAGATTTTAATTAATTTAAGCTTCAATTGCTTAATTATCGATAGATATTTCTATCTTAAATACGGGGATCAATTAGGTCTAAAACACAAACCCATGCTCAAATAGGGATACAGGGGGTAAGTTAGCACGGATTCTCTAGTGGAATGAATATGTGTTTATTAATTAATTTTGCTATAGACTGAGCATAGAGAATTAATTAATTTGAGGCTTCACATTATTTTTGTAGCGAATCCCCGATTTGGCCCAAATTAATGCCTAGTTTGTTTTGATGCTCTCGTGGAATTATTAATGGATTAATGTATTTAATATATTACTTAATATTTGGGAATTTATCTGAAATTAATTGGGTGGCCTAATTAATTGAAAAATAATATGTGGTCCAGTAATTAATTAATTATATGTATGGGCCTGGTCTATTAGGAATATGATAAATAGGCTGCAAATTTATGTTATAAGTGATACATGTTATTAACGTGACACTTGAAAATAACATTGGTTTTTTCCCACTTCAAAAAAACACACGCTCACGTCTGAAAAACCGTGAGAGAGAGAGGAGATTTTTCAATGTTCTTCATATCTTCGTCCATCCGGAGGAAGAACGGGGCATTGGGACACACATCAAAAGATCCTATATGCGAGTAAATAAAAGCGCGACTTAAGGACGTAGGTCTTGATTCCTAAATCCTTCACCTAATACGCAAATAAAATCAAGAAACCTAACTTTGATACCAATTGAAGTAGTTGGGAATTCAATACCTGAATCCTTAAGTGTTGCTTTGCTTGATCCATCAATACACCACCTAAGTGTACCAGAATAGATAAGTAGCTTAGACAAACTACTTTTTTAAACTGCAGCTTAAACCCACAACCTATCCTAATGTTAACTCAGCTGCGAGTTCATCCAATTGTATAGTCTTTTTGTGGTCTACAACATACTACACAATATAATTTTTATACAAGACAAATGATTAAACAATGCAACTATAAATAATCAGATAGGAAAACAAATAGTGGATTGGAATAACATTATATACAAGCATAAAAGTTTATTGAAGTACACAAAATTCCAACACATGCACATTGAATGGGCCCAATGTTCGGAACCAACCTCTATATAAGTTTTGGTGAGCTCCATCTTAGGTGGCTGAATGGATTGTTGCCATGGCCTTGTCAAAAGCTGACGGATGATATGCAGTCGCTGCTTTCCTAGACAACCTGGTTCCAACACAACCATAAGGGGCAATTTTCTTCAACAGATGTTAATTGCAAAGTATATGAGAAACTCCGGGATTCACTTCTTCCACAACATTCTGAATACAAACGTATTCCATACAAACCCTTGATTTCTGCATAAGCTAGGTCCCAGAGACATTATCCTCGATAGGTCCAACTCCATCGCTAGCAGTACGTCTGTTCATTGCCATCTTCATTCGACTCCCGTCAACTACGATTACCTTTCTCAAACAGAACATGGAAAGCAAGGATGCAATGATAAAATGTAATAAATTTGTACTCAAACCGACCGTCGAGATCGGTTGAATAATTAGCGACCGACCCCGAAAGAACGGTTGGTTAACAACATGTTTGGGTCAGATACGTCTGGGTCAAAGGTCCCGTGCAACGATGCAAAATTTGTTAGTATTTTAAAAGTTTCACTTTAATTTATGAGATTTTCGTTCTATTTGTATGTTCTTATTTGCTTTTATTACAGATCTTATTTCAGGTGTTGGTTTCCCAACATTGGGTCGTGGTCCGCTAACGCATCGAAAGCTGGACGCTGGAGCTTTATGACTGAACAAAAATGGAGATAAACATCTTTTATACTTGAAAGCAAAATATGTACCTTTGTGCAAGCTCATTGGACGTGTGCTTGATGTACGTGAAAAACATTTTAGCCTCATATTAATTGATAGGCCGATAGTTACTAGATTGCCAATAAGTTCTAGTTGTCGAACCTTGGGTTGCAATCTCTGGAGCTTGTACTAATGCCTCAGGATGTCTAATTTAAGCAGCCTGACTCTCGGAGTTGCGGAGCTTATGTGTGCATGTCAATTGAGTGCCTCACTACCAGATTTCTGACACCTATGTGAGGGAATAGGATTTCCAACGTCCGTTTGTATAGGGAATGGATGGCTTGGAAAACATTTGACCACTGTTCTACATCATTCTATCTTGTATTGGACCAGATAAGACTAATTTACCTTTTTTTAGTTTTCTTCAATAATGTGTTATCTAGTATTTTTGGCGAGTCTGACGAAATAATAGTGATTCTCGAATGTGGGAGTATTCTCGGCACAGTGCCGAGGGAGTATTCTTGGGACGTGTGCCGAGAGCCAGATTAGGGGCGAATAATAAAACTGGGCAACAACTATGTGTAGAGGTCATGAGACTACGCAGATTGATGCCATCAAACAAGCTATGGAGACTTCGCAACACATCACTCTCAAGAAAATAGTGGGAAGTACTCCATTTTAAAGCTCAAATCTGTCTTTAGTGATGGGGTTTAAAAATTCAGTTTTAATATGCTTAAATTTCCTCATCCCAAGCCACATACAAAATCCTCCATAGAAAGAGAAAATACACTCTGTTGGTCCGGAGACGAGTGTCAGGTGTAGAGGGGGGGGGGGTGAATACACCTGAGTACAAGTTGTTTTTCTCAAACGCGAAGGACAGCGGAGCTGTAGGTTGCAACTGATGAACAGTACCAAATAGTAACCTTCTGATCGCGGGTCAGAGTGACTCAACTACTGAGTTTCTCCTACAGACATTTGTTAGTATTAAATCCTCAGGCGGAGAGTTAGTGCAGATAAGTGTGTAGGGCCCGATAGGCTTCGTCTCGATTTAAAAACGTGTTTTTCGCAAACCAAATAATTTTGGCTAGTGCACTTTTAACTACGTTTTATGCAAAATATGAGTTTGTAAGATAGTTTGAAAACAATGCAATAAAACAGTAAATGACACAAGCGATTTTTAATGTGATTCAGATACGCAAGATCCTACGTCTACGGTCCTGCTGAACAGGAGTACTTGTTGATTAATCTGAGCAAGCCTCAGTAAGGTATCTGTGCATTGGACAGACCCTTCTAAGTTATAGTCCTTAGCGACTTTACAATCTAAACCGAAGTTTGAAGGGGAGGGGATGTTCTCCAACTATGAAGGAGTTCTTACAATAAGAACTGTCACGAAATGTGAACTCCTTAGAAGGTTCTAAGCTATGGATATAACAGTGGAGCTTAGATAGAGAAGAGGGATCTAAAGAACGAAACTCTAGAGAGAAGAACTATAAATATTCTAATAAGCAAATTCTTCGCTGGATCTTCGTGAAAGCGCTAGAGTGTTTTGAATGCTTGAGCGTGTAATCCCTTTGATATACCGTGCATTGAGCTCGGAAAGGCTTCTCTATTTATAGTTGTGACCCAGACATTTGTCCGTTGGAGGGAACGATGCCACGTGTCACAAGCGCCCAAGGAAAACGGTCATATGTTCGAAATATTATCGCAGAGTAGTTGATCACTGTGCATGAGAGCAGCTGTAGTTGGTCAGAGAAGGTAAGGCTTAGACCGCTTCTCATTGGTCGAGGTTTGTGGTAGGTGAGACTTGTAAGACACCAGTCTTCATCTGAGTTGACTCTCACTCATCCTCGTATGATCATCTGCTGACTGTCGAATGATGTTAAAAGTCGGGTCATTTCCTATCGGATACAATAGATCTGACTCGATCTCTGTCTTCTTCGTCTGTGTCTGCTGATAAAGGTTCTTCTACTGAGCGAAGTCAGCTGATGACTCTGAAGGTACTGAGCTTGGTACTGTGTTCTTCTACTGGAGGGTCAGCTGATGAGAATTCTTCTACTGATGGGAGTCAGCTAATGACCTGAGAACACTAGCTCTTACAACTGATGTCATAGGGTTCTGGAATGTAACTTCCTACAGAAGTTCAGACCAACAGATACCCCTTACAGGACATAGACAAAATAGATAATGAAAGTACGAACAGTCTAGCCTATTACATCATCTAGTCCTAACGACACTACAGTAACGGTACAAGACGGGTTTTGGGATCTTCACTTCCATAGTATTAAATCACTATGATTTCCCCCATTACCGATAAACAAATAAGTCATATTACAAGAACTACTGATGAAATAAGACTAAGTACCCTCTAAGTGTTGATTAAAATCAACCACCGACTCATAACCCAATAATTTTCGCCTAATTGATGATGCCAAAACCACTAAGTACTAAACTACTGACCCAAAAGACTTCAGTAAAACTGAGCAGTTAAAAACAGGGTAATCAGCAGATAAAAGATAGGCATATCAAAGAAATAGGTTACGTGTGTGTGTGTGTCAGATCACTTCAGTGATCAGTTGTGATAAGGTAAATAAACACAGCCATAAGACAATTAGTAGTTGTCTGGCCAAGCAAAGAACTGATATTATATATGAGAAAGGATTACAATCAGTCTAAGCTCTATACAAGGAGTATCAGGTACTGCTAATGCCTGAACTTCTTGATCTTGTCTTTAAACTCGGCAGACTTAGCAGCAGGAGGATCCAACCTATAAGATCTGTAAATTCTGTCTCTGAGGGTCTCGATGTCCTCAAGATCGCCTGGCTGCAAAGGATCTAAGTCATTTGGGTGTGCAGTAGCTTCGACCTCGTCCTCGATCTCCTTAGTACATATAACTTCTCGAGAGGTCATGGGAGGAGTCAGTTGTCTGTAGGCAGGGGCAGTGAGTGGCAGCTTCTCCTTGAAAAGAAGTAACTTAATCTGTGCTCTGAGGTTGGCGTCGTACTGATAGATGAACACGTCAAAGAGATCAGTTGCTGACACTTCAGTAGGATAGCACTGCCATACGTAGTATGCCTTAATGAAATCAATCTTCAGCTCCTCCTACTCCTCATTCAGGTTCCAGGGGATCCACTTGTCAACAAGACGGTGTGGAGTCTTCTTAAGATATGCGTTTTGTGCACCTCGCCGGAAGAACTTGGAAGTCCTTGGCACCTGCTTGCTTTTGTTGAGGATTGGTTCCTTGGCGATTTTATCAGTAAGCTTGATGATTTTGGCCAGGTCGTGCAACCTCTTCTTCTCCCTTAAGGCCGCAACTCTCCTATCTCCTCTCCGGAGATTTAGCCCTTGCTGTGTGGCCTCCCAGGTAGCCTTATCCTCTGCCTCCTGCTCAGGCGTTAGAGTAGAAATTTTCTTCAGCCTCTGAGCAAGGGGCAAGTTATCAGTGTCTGAGTCGGCAGGCTCATCAGCAGATTATTGAGCCTCCTTATTCTGCTCATCCATAATCTTCTTAGTCGTACTCTTAGACATCCTGACACTTGGTTGTCTCTTCTTCTTCTTAGGCTTCTGAGCCTCTTCCTTCAGCCTTAGCTCATAATCCAGCTTGTCGTGGAGTTCCTGAGCCACCCTCTTATTGAACTCCTCCTGCTCCGCTCGGGTTTTGAACTTGGGCGTCGGGGAAGGAGGTGGAGTAGATTCTGTAGCTTTCTCCTTCCTGGGCCTTTGAGGCGGCAGGGGCTTGTCCTCCTGGTCGACAAATCATGCAACCTCCTCTATATGCTGCGCTTGAGCCGAGGATCCTTCGTCTGGCTCGGGCAACTGAGTGCTTTGGACTTGAGGGATTTGGACTAAGGGAGGGGGAATGGAGCTAGTTCTAGCCTGAGCTGCTGAACTTTCCCCCTTGATGACTTCCCTTACTTCTGACTGCCCACCTACCTGAGCTCTTCCTTCCCTTTCTTCCCCCTTTTTGGCATCATCAGGAGTCGGGGTCAGAAGGGTCTTGATTGCTGCTACTTCCTTATGGAGGTTGAAGATAGCAGTCTTGATGGAAGTGGTGGTGGTGTTGAAGTCTCTGACGTCATCGCAAGAATTGTTCCCAATCAGCCTCTTGATCCTTGCGGATTTGGCGAATGTGGGCTTCTGCTTTGTTCCTCTGTTTCAGAAGCGATGCGTCGTGGGAGGTAGTCATCTCTGCCTAGATGAGCTTCAAGGCAGCCGCCTGAGTTTCTAGGGCCTTCTGCATACTGGAGATGGCCATCTTGTTGCGCTCATCCATGATTGTTTGGACTGTGGCTAAGCTCTTAGTCAGCTGCTCAGCAAATTTCTGCTGGGCTTCGAGCAGCTACTGACATTGAGCACCCAGGTCCACCTTTTAAGATGCCAGCGCAGTCACGATGATCTGCTGAATATTAGGAGAAGGAGTGTCAGAGACCTTCTTGACTGCGCTCGCCAGTCTGTCAACTGTCTCCGTCTGCGCCTTTGTGTACTACGCCTACTTCAAGTGGATGTCCTTAGCTAGGAGACAATTTTTATCTCCTTGCTTCCTGATCACGCGGTTGACAGACTTGGAGGACACGGAACCTATTGGCTTTATCTGGTAGGACGAGGTTTCGAGCCTCTGCTCTCAGGCTATGAGTTGTTGCATCCTGCTGGTCGAAGCAACTAGGGTGGCACTTGATTTAGGAGGTGGAGGTGGTGACTCGCCCTTCTCGCTGGGAGACTTTCCATGAGCCGAATCTCCCTGTTCTGCGTCCTTGGGTGGTGCCTGTTCCTCATCATCGTCATCATCATGATGGGAAGGCGGCGATGGGCTCTTGGTGGTCTGCTGTGAGGACCTCAGCTCTAGAAGGTAGAGCATTACTGAGCGTAGGTCCTCGAATGAAGCGATGTCAGCGGGTTCCCCGAACCCTATCCCTGACTGCAGACTCTGTTCTTCTGCCAGAAGGGACAATACAGAGTGTTGCTGGATCAGCTCTGCAAGTATGTCCCAAGTATCTCTGAGTCCTTGCCCTTATCGCTATGTCGACAAGATCCTAATGAGATGAGATCTCAGGAATCTTCGCGGCGACTTCTCCTATGGCGCGGAGACGAGTCATCTGCACCGTCGACGATTGTTCGGAAGAGACCTCAACACCAGCTGGTTCCTCAACTTCCTCCGACTGAGTCTCATCCGAGCTGACCCGCTGCACCTTATCTTTCAATGTGGCACCCTCGATGCCGGTATCAGCGTCTAGAATCTCCTCCTCCTGAGGTGGTGGAGGGGAAGTAGGCTTTGCGGGGGGCCTTAGAAGCTCCAGCCTTGGTGAGCTTCTTCCGCTTCGGCTGATCGGCCCGTGGAGGCAGATCAGTAGATGATCGCTTGAGGTCAGTTACTCCACGTCCGACTGACTTCTCAGCCGCTGCTCTAGTCTTGAACTTAATGAGCTTTCTGTTGAAGTACTTAGAATCAACAAATGATGCGTGATCCGTCACTGACTTTTCGATCAGCACGGACACCTTGGTCCCGTACAGTAGTTTACCCAGACTAATAAGTCTTCTCTCTCCTGACTCAGTGGGTGCAAACTTTTGTGCCTAAGCCTTCAGCTCGGCCACAACGAACTGTGTCCAGTTCACCTGGACTCCGTCAACTATTGCCATCATCAGTTGGATTCGCGACTTGGACAGCTGGTCGAAAGAACCAACGGCACTCGTCAGAATGTGAATGACGACGTAAGCGAGGCCTCTGTACTCCGGAAGGAGTTAGTTCTTCGGCAGCGCGGACTTGAAGGAGATGTCGTCCCTTCCACAGAAACGGTGGACATAAGCATTTAGTTCCTTCTCCTTGTATCCCACGGGAGAAATCCCGTAATCCGGAAGATCGAAGGAGGATTTCACGGCCTCCCTAATGTTGATATCGGCGGGGCTGGCTTCCCATTTCTGAGGGGCCACTTCCCTCATATATCTGACCTCCGATACCTCTCCGTCCATATCTTCCACGGAATGCCAGTTGAAATAAAGCTCGGCCACTTAGCGGGGAAGATAAGCTCGGGGGTGCTTCGTCACGAGAAGCTTCAGGCCAGACTCCTCCAAAGCTGAGAAGATGGGCTCTAGGAAAGGAAGCTCTGCCTGATGGAAGACCATAGCCGGTTCAAAGAGAGCCCTAGACTTGATGTTCTCCTTGATATTGTGCGGGGTCATAACGATCGCCATGGATATCTGAAAAAAAATCTCGTTAGCACTTGAAAATAGATTCAGTTAGATTCGAGAGTTGCAGATAGTTAAGAAAATTTACCGTAAACACAGAGCTTTTGAGGAAGATATAAGCAGTTTGAGAGAACGATGCAGCAAAAACTGAATGCTCGGTAAAATCTCTAAGTGTGTAAATGGCGAAAAGATAGGATTAGAGTGAAAAGGTAAGATTTTATAAGATTTGAATATCAAGGGTTTTTCAATCGAACGGTTGTTATAAAATCTCGCTTTTTGGTGATGGTTGTGATCTGATGTTATAAAATGAATGATTACTTAGCCGCCTCTAATCTAGATCCACGTAAGATAAGCGCAGATAGACTAAGGTGAGAAGACATGCATTAAATACGTTGCAGGCAGCATTAAAGGCTAAGCATTTTAAATGAGAACGGTTTTCTACTGACTTAAACCTTAAAAAATTTATGGAGGGAAATAAAAGCAAGTCATGCTACTGAATGCAAACGACTGACTTATTAAATGCTAGCATGCTTCTGAGAATATTAAAGAATCTAACTACGTAAACCTCTTCAGTTGAACTATTACGATCAGCTGGTTACCGTAATGACTCAGGAGGATCTTCGTGGTACTGATGATACCATGTTCCCCCTTACTGTGTACTGTATGTTAACCCGAATGGATCAAAGTACTAGTCTGACTTCTGACTTGTCGTACTGACTACTCTTACTGACTCGAGTCAGTAGGATCTAGTAGACATAGCTCGACTGATAATTCTCTGAATCTGTTCTCAGCTAGTGGTTTGGTTAGTATGTCGGCCCTTTGCTTGTCAGTATGGATCTTTTCCACCCTGATATCCTTCTTTTCGACATGGTCTCTGATGAAGTGGTGTCGAATATCCACGTGCTTGCATCTCGTATGAAGAACTGGGTTCTGAGTTATAGCAATCGCACTGGTGGAGTCGCAGTAGATGGGCACTTCATCTTGAGTAATTCCATAATCTCGCAGTTGTTGTCGAAGCCAAAGGATCTGGGCACATCAACTTCCAGCAGCCATATACTCAGCTTCAGTAGTGGAGGTCGCCACTGAATGCTGTTTCTTTGAAAACCATGATATCAGCTTGCTGCCTAGGAACTGACATGTTCCGAAAGTTGACTTTCGATCTATCCTGCATCCTACATAATCAGCATTAGAATAACCTAGTAGAATCAGATTATCATCAGCAGGATACCATAACCCTGCATCAGGTGTTCCCTTCAGGTATCGCAGAATCTTCTTTGCTGAGTCCAGATGACTTCGCTTAGGATTCGCCTGAAATCTTGCACATACACCTATAGCATAAGTTATGTCAGGTCTGCTTGCTGTTAAATATAGTAAGGAACTAATAATAGCTCTATAATCAGTAGAGTTAACAAAAGCTCCCTCTTTGTCTAGATCGATTTTAAAATTCGTGTTCATAGGGATCTTGACTTGCTTGCTTGAGTCGCAGCCGAATCTTTTCAGGAGGTCTCGAGAGTATTTTGCTTGGTTGATGAATACTCCTTCAGTTGATTGCATCTCTTGAAATCCAAGGAAATAGTTCATCTCCCCTATCATGGACATCTCGAACTTCTCATTCATCATTTTCTTGAATTATTGACATATAGTCATGTTCCTGCAACTGAAAATGATGTCGTCAACGTAGATCTACACCTGTAAAATGTCATCGCCTGAATTGATGTTGAACAGAGTGCGATCTACTGTCCCCTTCTGAAAACCTTTCTGAAGCAGAAAGTCTGATAAGGTATCATACCAAGCCCTGGGTGCCTGTTTTAACCCATACAGAGCTTTCCGAAGTCTGTACACCTGATGTCCCTGCTGAAAGTCGGGTGGTTGTTCCACGTAGTCTTCTTCCTTCAGTACACCATTCAGAAATGCTGACTTTACATCCATTTGATATACTTTAAATCTTTGATGCGTTGCATAGGCTAGGAACAGACGAATAGCTTCCAATCTGGCGACTGGGGCGAATGTTTCATCAAAGTCTATTCCTTCTGCTTGACAGTATCCTTTAGCAACAAGTCGAGCCTTGTTTCTGACGATGACGTTGTTTTCATCTTGCTTATTTTTGAAGACCCACTTAGTACCGATCATATTCTAGTGTCTAGGTCTGTCAACAAGCTCCCAAACTTCGTTACGGACAAATACGTTCAGCTCCTCTTGCATGGCAATGATCCAGTTAGCATCATTGAGAGCATCCTCTATCGTCTGAGGTTCTTTAGTAGACAAGAAGCAGGAGTAGAGAGAACTTTCTCCTTGGCTTAATCTGGATCTTGTCCTTACTGCTACTGATAGATCTCCTATGATTAGATCAGAAGAGTGAGCGTCTAACCACGAACGTCTGAGTTTGACTTCTTCTTCTGAGATTACTTCTGTACAGTCAACAGGAGTGTTAGGCATTTCAGTAGTACTATTATGTGACTGAAGCAATTCAGTAAGAAGGTTAGGATCTACTGAGTTTCCAGGTTCGGGGCATTTAGCTCAGGAACCATTGGCGTTCCCCCCTGAGTTTATATTCTCAGTAGAGGTCTCAATTACCACTGGGGCTTCCTCATTGACCATTGTTACCTGATGTTGATTCCTGTTACAGAGAATCAACCAGTGACCTACAGTGCTTGCGGGATGGGTCTGAATTTCTTCATCGTCTGACTCATCATCCCAATAATGCTGGATCTTCTCAGCTTTGTCGTTTAGTGTGAGATCCTGTAGCTTGCTGCTGACATCTTCATAATTTGTCTTCTTTGGTTTCCTGTTCTCACTAACAAACTCATTAAAGACAACATGAGGGCTTTCCTCCGCGCAAAGGGTCCGATAGTTAAAGACCCTGAAGGCTTTACTGACTCGAGAGTATCCTAAGAATACTCCTTGATCAGATTTGTTATCAAAGACCTTCAATTGATCCTTCCCATTATTGTGGATAAAGCAAGGACAGCCAAAAATATAAAAATGAGAAATAGAAGGAATTCTCCCTTTCCACAATTTGTATGGCGTCTTCATGTGTTGATGTATAAGTAGTGAGCGATTCTGAGTGTAGCAGGCGGTGTCAGTAGCATCAGCCCAGAACTTTGAGGATAGTCCAGAGTCTACTAGGAGCATTCTTGCTGCTTCTTTTAGTGTTCTGTTATTTCGTTCAGCAAGTCCGTTCTGCTGAGGGGTGCGAGCTACAGAAGTCTCATGCTGATTCCCTATTTATCGCAGTACCCTTTAACTAATGAGTTGAGAAATTTTGTTCCTCGGTCTGAGCGAATTCTCTGAATCTTGATGTCTTTCTCCACACTGAGTTTCTTCAGCTGTCTTGGTAGCTCAGTCTTGACATCACATTTGTTGGACATTTGTTGGCTATGAAGATGACCCACGTATATCTTGAATAATCATCAACAACGACAAGGGCATACTTCTTGCCTCTTATAGTCACTGGAGAAACTAGCCCAAACAAGTCCATATGTAGGAGTTGAAGGATTCCATCAGTGGACAGTGACGGAATAGGTGGATTGTTTTTCTTTGTCTGCTTTCCCTTCAAGCATGCTTCACAATTTCTGTCTTTTATAAAAGCTTCATTGGACAGTTCTCTGACTTTAGAGTTCTTGGCTAGCCTGTTCATTGTCTTGAAATTCAGGTGACTGAGTCTCTTGTGCCACAGCCATCCTGTTTTATCACTGGATTTCGTCTGAGCATGTAAGAAAGCCTCAGGTTCTGCGGTATTCTAATTTGCAATGTAGATATTCTTCTTCCGCGAACCTGATAACACAGTTTTCCCTATAGATTTGTCAACAACATCACAGAAACTAGCGTCAAAGATAACTCTATTCAGATTATCACAGAATTGACTGACAGAAAGGAGATTATGTTGAAGTCCTTCAACATATGTTACTCTTGGAACTGAAGCAGTCCCAATGTTCAGTGTTTTGTATCCCCTTGTATAGCCTTTAGAGTTGTCACCAAACTCAATTCTGGGACCATCTTCGTGTACGTAATTGGTCAGCAGGATCTTTTGTTATGTCATGTGTCTCGAGCAGTCGCTGTCCACAATCCAAGGGTCCTTATGAACTTGCAAAACAGAAACATTTTTAGGTACCCTTGGGTTCTGTTTGGATCCTTAAGCGTTAGTTGGTGATATCGCGACCCAGATCTGTCTCTGGACCTTAGAAGTCTGAGACTTCTTTTTCTGAACCTTGGGTTCAGGAGCTTTATTCTTCTGAAGCTTTGTGCTCCTCCTGACCCTGGGCTCATAATATTACGAACAATATTGTGCTGGATGCTCATATAGTGGCTCGCAGTACTGCTTTCCCACCTGACTTTCTTAGTTCCCCCTGAATTTGATCGTGGTGTTTTGGGGCTAGAACCTTTGGTTAGTTGATTCTTGTTCTTCGCCTGAGTTGTTGGTTAAGAAATCTGAGCTTCCCTCTGACGAACCTATCAGCCAGCATATCTGAGCCTTTAGAAGTAGAGGTGGAAGCTTCATGAGTGTAGCCAAGTCCTTCTTTCATGGCTAGTGTCCTCTGAGCTCTAAGCATGCTTTCCAACTTTTCTTTGGCTGCCAGGTACTGTTCAGTCATCAGTCCTCGCCAGACCTCATCACTTTTCCGAAGTGATTCATAATCTTTCTCAACCTCTGCGAGTTTCTGACTGAGTCGGGCTATTTCAGTATCTTTCTCAGAACTGTCCTTGGTCAGAACTGATAACTGAGTTTCTTGAAGCAAAGACTTAGTCATAAGAGATTCAATCTCTTCCTTGAGTCTCGCAACAAGATTCTCTGAATCAGTAGAGACCTGATAATCAGAAGAAGGTCTCTGATTCTCACCCTTTACTTGTTCTAATTCCTGAATAGTTCTGCTGAACTCTCTGCTTAACTGAATCTGCTCCTCTAGTAGATCGCCATATGCTTGTACCACGTCTAGAGGTTCATCTTTGACTGAGCATATGTCGTGTGTGCTCTGTGAAGAGGAGGTTATAATAAGTTTTGAGTTTACCTCAGCCTCTTCTCCGGCCATCAGACAGTATTCAGTTGTTGAGACAGGATCTGTTTCTTCGACCTCAACGGCTATGAATGCAGCTTCGTCTTCAGAAGAATACATGAAAGTATCCTCCTCGATTGAGTCATCGGATATCTCTCCAGCGATGTAGGCCTGTCTCCTCCGGGTAAATTTCTCACGTTTGGCTTGCCGTTCTGTTCGTGAGCAGCTGAGAGCTCGGAACAATCGTACTCATAGTGTCCCTCTTTCTTGCAGTTGTAGTACACAGTGGTTCTGCCGCCTTTTCCAGCTGAGCTGTTGGATGGACTAGCAGGAGATGCTGCGTTCCTGCAATTAGTAGAAGGTTTAGATTCTTCCCTTTTTCGATGATCTTTCTTACCCGAGGGAGAATCTCGGTGATATTTCTTCAGCTTTCTGACTCTTTCTTTCTCTCTTTGATACTTGAGAGCCATAAGCGCAAGCTGATCACTAGCAGGAGTCTTAGAAGATTTAACATTTGAAGTAGCTACTGTCTTGCTGGAAGAAATGAGGTTGGCTCCAGATTTGCTGACTGTTGCCTTGTAAGCATGATCTATCTGGGTGTCAGCTGGAGCACTGGAACATCTTTGGGGTAAGCTGTGGTCGAACTCCTCCGTCTTTAATTCTGAAAAGATAACATCAGGAGTTAAAGCATTAAGATCTGAGCGACGTAAATAAGTAGCAAAAGGAAGCCACTTCAGTCGAGGCAACGCTCTCAAGATCTTGGTGTTCATCTCTTTGTTGGTGAACATCCTCCCCAACCCGTTGATCACATTGATCTGGTTTGTAAATCTGACGCTAAGTTCGTCAATGGTCTCGTTGGGCTCCATGGCAAATGTGTCGAACTTTTGAAGCTCTAGCTCGAGCTTGTTCTGTTTAATCTGCGGGCTTCCTGGGCTCAGTACAGCCAGGGCATCCCAAAGTTCTTTTGTCATCTTACAATCTTGCACTCTCCCGAGGTGTGATTCGTTGAGCATAGTCAGGATTGCATTCCGCGCAACACGGTCGAGGTTGTGCAGCTTTTTGATCTTGATTCTCCTACTGACTTTTGTCAGTATTAAATCCTCAGGCGGAGAGTTAGTGCGGATAAGTGTGTGGGGCCCGATAGGCTTCGTCTCGATTTGAAAACGTGTTTTTCGCAAACCAAATAATTTTGGCTAGAGCACTTTTTAAATTCGTTTTATGTAAAGTATGAGTTATAAGATAGTTTGAAAACAATGCAATACTAAATGACACAAGCGATTGTTAACGTGGTTCGGATACGAAAGATCCTACGTCCACGGTCCTGCTGAACAGGAGGTCTTGTTGATTAATCTGAGCAAGCCTCAGCAAGGTATCTGTGTACTGGACAGACCCTTCTAAGTTATAGTCTTTAGCCACTTTACAATCTAAACCGAAGTTTGAAGGGGAGGGGATGTTCTCCAACTATGAAGGAGTTCTTACAATAAGAACAGTCACGAAATGTGAACTCCTTCAAAGGTTCTAAGCTATGGATATAACAATGTAGCTTAGATAGAGAAGAGGGATCTAAAAAGAAACTCTAGAGGGAAGAACTAGAAATATTCTAATAAGCAAGTTCTTCGCTGGATCTTCGTGAAAGTGCTACAGTGTTTTGAATGCTTGAGCGTGTAATCCCTTTGATATCCCGTGCGTTGATCTTGGAATGGATGCCACGTGTCACAAGCGTCCAAGGAAAACGGTCATATGTTCGAAATATCGTCACAGAGTAGTTGATCACTGTGCATGAGAGCAGCTTTAGTTGGTCAGAGCAGGTAAGGCTTAGACCGCTTCTCATTGGTCGAGGTTTGTGGTAGGTGAGATTTGTCAGACATCAGTCCTCATCTGAGTTGACTCTCACTCATCCTCGTATGATCCTCTACTGACTTTCGAATTATGTTAAAAGTCGGGTCGTTTCCTGTCGGATACAATAGAACTGACTCGATCTCTGTCTTCTTCGTCTGAGTCTGCTGATAAAGGTTATTCTACTAAGCGAAGTCAGCTGATGGCTGTTGGGATTTTGTATACTGGAAGCAAATTTTATGCTTGTACACAATGTGTTTTGTCCCTACCACTATTTTATTCTCCTATCTGATAAATATATATATTTGCACATGCTATCCTTTTTCTTGTATAAAAGTTAGATTTGTGTGGTGTGTCCGATATCACAGAAGACAACACAAATTGGTTGAACTGACAAGATATAAACAGTTTTCATAGCTGAGACAACTTCAGGATAAGTTGTCGGTTTAAGCTACAGTTTAGATAAGAAGTGGCTTGTCTTAGCTGCTTGTCTTTAGTGGTACACTGAAGGTGGTGTATTGACGGATCACAGTGAGATGTGTTCTCTTAACTTACCTTAGTGGAGAACCAAGATCTCAGTGACTTAGCTGGTCTTAAGCTTGGTAAGACTTCAGCTGAGTGCATTTGGCTATCTATCACTTTGACCTACCATGGTGAACGTCATCGCGACCAGATCTACGTATCTTGGGTGTTAGTAGTTATTTGTGGCTCAGGCTGTTTTTCTGTATCTTGCAACCATATCCTAGTAAAATGGGTTGATAATATCCCCTAAGGAACTCGAAAGGATTAGCACACTAAACCCGACCGGTGGATTAAATTCAGGTGTGTTAATATGGTCGAGTGGTACTACTCAGGAATATAAGATGTTAATTAATTTAAGCTGTCAGTGAGCTTAATTAATTAACGGATATTTCTATCTTAAATACGAAGATCGATTAAGTCTAAAATAGAAGCCCTTGCTCAATTTGGGATAAATAGGTAAGTCAGCTCGAATTCTCTAGTGGAATGAATCTGTGTTTATTAACTAATTTTGCTCTGGGCTGAGCATAGATATTTAAATAATTTGATTCCCAGCTTTATTTCTTGTATTAGATCCCTGATCTGGCCCAATTAGTTGCCTAGATTTTTATTGTCTCTCAGAAATCATTATTAATAGATTAATGTATTTTTATATTATTTAATAATGTTATTTATCTGGAATTAATTGGCTGGGCCAATTAATTGATAAATATTAGAAGCTCAGCGGATTAATTAATTATATTATGGGCTAATTATGTGGAAGCCCATTAGAAATATAATTAAATTAATGAGCTACAAATATGTTAATATTATATTGGCTTTTGAAGCATATATATATATTAGTATTCTTTTCAGAAACAGAACATACACATATCATAACATACACGCCTGCCTGAATGTGGGAGAGACGATAATCTTATTTTCTCCAGTTCTCTGACCACCCAGAGAGAGAAAAAGGCCGGGACACAGATCAGAAGATCTGACACACGAGCAACAATCAGAGCTGCAACAACATACGAAGGAGGAAGGTATCGTTCCTACCCTAATATTTCCTTCAATTGGTCACAGAGCCTGGTTTAGGCTTTGATTGTTGCTGTTAGGAGCATGATTAGGGTTTATTTCCATCGTTATCGGGTTAATTTTCGTGTTTGGGGCGGCCTGCGAGCCATTATTTTGACCCCGTTGTAACGTTTTTCTCGTGAGAAAATCCCCGAGTAGTTGATAGGACCAATGTGTTATGTAGTTGTACTATTTTTGTACTATCTTTTGGTCCGAGTTGCACGAAAATCGAGGCGCGACGGTGCAGAAAGAAGGTAAAGGCGAAACCCTACTTTATGGTAGATCATGAGAGCCAAATTGAGACGGCGCGTGGGGGCGCGTGCCATATTATTTTTCCGATCCGTTCAGATAGTTTTGTTAGTGTTTTTGTCATCTTCGTCTGGATAGGTCGCACGACCAATTCTGATTTTTGGTTTGTCCGGAATAGCGTCGGAAAGGAGAAGTGGTCGTACTGTCCAGAAATCCCCAAAATTGGCCAGAACACCCTAGTTTGCTAGGGTTCCGCCGCATCTTGCGGTGGCGATTCCCGGCGCATCCTGTGTCCGATCGACGATCGGCTTGAACTTCTGGAATCTTCGTCTTACAAACTTCGCGTCAATAGGTCTTAAGGGATCATCCGATCCCGGATGCGATCGAAATTGACGTCGAAACTTTATTGCTCGTCATGAATTCGTACCGGCGAATCATTTGAAATTTGGGAAATTGAAGGGCTAATCTCGGCCGGAATCCGTTACACGGTGGTCGTGAGTGTTCCAATTACGTTTCCCCTCTTTCAATTGAGCAGCGAAGTTCGCTAGCGACTAGATGCGAAATTCGCTTGATTCCCGACGCAGCTGCGGCAATTGTCGCCGGATTTAGGCAGCCCAGACGTGCGGGTTAGGGCTAGGGGCTACGGGAGAGGACGAAGACGGTGGCATCGGACCGGGGAAGGCACGATAGCCGCGCGTCTGCTTGCCGCCGCGGGCGCCGTTGTGCGCGGGCAATGATTCCCCGCCGCGCAGCGGCGCCGCGCGATGGGCCTTGGCGGTGCGGCCTCGCCGGAACACGGTGAGGCGGAGGGACATGGTAGACGGTAGCGAGAAGGATGGAATTACGCGGCGGCGCACGAGGCCGCTGCACCCCCACGCGGCCGTGCGCTGCTGCGTCTGCGCTGGCGCGCCAACGACGGCCGTTCCTGTGGAGGAGGCCGCCGGTTTCCTGGCTCTCCGTGGACGGGCGACCACCACCACATTGGCGGTCAGCCGAGAACTGGCCTACAGCGGCGGCGGGAGGTGAACCAGTGGCGGCGGCAGTTTGTTGTAGATGACGCTGACGTGGCGCCACATTTGTCCTAGCTGTACACGTGTCTGACACGTGGCAGACGACCTGATGACGTGCCATGGATGGTTATAAATCAAGTTTTGATAGTGAAGTTTCTATCATGAAAGACGATGATTTTATCTGTGGTGGACCATTAAACGGATCTTTATATACTATTACTTGTAAACCGCGTAGTTCTGTTAATATTGCTTCCTCATCATCAAATCCTAAGAAGAGGAAAGAGTCTTCTAAGGTAAACAAAAGTTAAATGTGGCACTTAAGACTAGGTGACATCAATCTTAATAGGACTCATAGGTTGGTGGAATATGGATCATTGGAGTCTCTCCAAGTTGAACCATTTCCAACTTGCGAAACTTGTTTGGAAGGATAGATGATGACTAGGCCTTTCAAGGCAAAGGGTTATAAACCCACAGAAGTATTAAGTTTGATACATTCTGACTTGTGTGGGTCTATGTCTACACAAGCTCGTGGAGGGTATGAGTACTTCGTCACATTTACTGACGATTACTCGAGGTATGGATATGTTTACCTTCTTCGCCACAAGTTGGATTGCCTTGAATTCCTTAAGGCAGAAGTTGAGAAGAAGCTAGATAAAGAAATCAAAACACTACGATCTGATCGTGGTAGAGAATACCTATCCAACGAGTTCAAGGACTACTTGACAGAATGTGGGATTACATCCCAACTGACAGCACCGGGCACGCCTCCGCAGAATGGTGTGTCAGAGAGAAGGAACCTAAGTCTCTTAGAGATGGTTCGGACGATGATGAGTTATGCAACTTTGCCAGTTTCCTTTTGGGGATATGCCCTAGAGACTGCAGCATACTTGTTGAACTGTGTGCCTTCCAAGTCGGTAGAAAGATCCCTTTCGAGTTATGGAGCGGGCGAAAACCCATTATGCACCACTAAAGGATTTGGGGTTATCCTGCTTATGTGTTAAATAGGCAAGCCGACAAATTGGAATCACGTTCAGAAGTGATGTAGTTCATAGGGTATCCGAAGGAAACGAAGGATGGATACTTTTATGATTCTAAAGAACAGAAGATCATTATTAGCACTAACGCTCGGTTCTTAGAAAAGGATTACATTAGTAACCCTAAGTCTCGAGTTGACATCATCTTTGAAGAATTACAAGGTGGTCGAGTTCCACTTGAACAGCGAGTTCTGCAAGATAGTATTCCACGAGTAATTGCACAATCTGTTAACACAGCGCCTGACACTGTTCGACGTCGTGGGAGGGTGATATTTGCACCAGATCGGTATATGTTCACTGGGGAGACGTTTGATCATCTCCCGGCAGATGAACATGATACCGTTGATCCCTGGACCTACAACGAAGCAGTTGGAGATATAGATGCAGATTCCTGGTGGATCGCTATGGACTCAGAATTTAAGTCCATAATTGATATGGATGTATACGAGATCACTGAACTACCTGAGGGCTGCACGACTATTGGTAGTAAGTGGGTATACAAGAGAAAGAGAGAGGACTGAATGGAGAGATCTTGGCGTTTAAGGCCAAGCTAGTGGCGAAGGGTTTTCCCAGAAAGAAGGTATCGATTATGAAGAGACCTTCTCGCCTGTAGCAATAACCAAGTCCATTCAGATTCTCCTTGCCATAGCAGCTCACATGAACCTAGAGATCTGACAAATGTATGTCAAAACCGCATTCCTAAATGGTCACCTTGAAAAAGGTAGGGACATCTACATGAAACAACCAGATGGTTATGTGAAGGAGGGCGAAGAGCATCTAGTTTGGAAGCTTAAGAAGTCTATTCATGGACTTAAGCAAGCTTTCCGGTAATGGCCCCAGCGTTTTCGATGAGGTAGTCAAATCCTATGGATTTATTTGTATCCTATCCTAAAGAGGTGTGTGTACCGTATTTATGTTAACGGATCAGTGGTGTTTCTTGCATTTTACGTAGATGACATCCTTCTCATTGGCAACAATGTTGAAGTGTTATCAGACGTAAAGACGTGGTTATCCGAGCAGTTTCAAATGAAGGACTTAAGTGAAGCTGCTTACATCCTTGGGATCAAGCTTATCTGAGATCGCCAGAAAATGATGTTAAGCTTGTCACAAGTGTCCTACATTGACACTGTTATTGCTCGTTCTAGCATGCGAAAAGCCAAGAGAGGTTCAGTACCTTTCAGATATAGCATTTTTCTATCCAAGAATCAGTGCCCTAAAACGCCTAAAGAGATAGAAAGTATGAGGCTAGTACCATATGCTTCCGCTGTCGGTAGCCTCATGTATGTGATGCTTTGTACGAGAGCAGATATCTCATAGGCTGTAGGAATGGTCTCAAGATATTAGTCTAACCCTGGAAAGGAACACTGGACTGCGGTTAAGCATATTCTCAAGTACCTTAAACGGACTAGAGATTATAGGCATGTTTACCAGTCAGACAGTCTAGTGTCTTTGGGTTATACAGAATCGGATTTCCAGGCTGACAGAGATGAGAAGATGTCTACCTCGGGTTATGTGTATACCTTGGGAGGTGGAGCTATTTCATGGAGGAGTGCAAAGCAGAAATGCATTGCGGACTCAACCAAGGAAGCAGAGTATGTGGCTGCTTCAGAAGCTCCGAAAGAGGCAGTTTGGCTCAAGAATTTCCTCCTGGATCTTGATATTATTCAAAATTTGCCTAAGGCGATCACGATTTATTGTGATAATGCGGGTGCAATGACAAATTCTAAGGAACCTAGATCTCACAAGGCGTCTAAACACATAGATATGAAGTACCACATTATACGAGTATTCGTAAATCGAGGTGAGGTGGTGATTGACAAAATTGGAACTGAAGTCAACCTAGCTAATCCTTTCACAAATAGCTTATCACTCCCGGCTTACGAGAAGCATGTTCGTAGCTTAGGAGTGGTAGAGATGCCCCCCACTTAGGACTACAGAAACTTTTGTATAAGTGGGAGAAGATGCAGTGATAGATAGGATAGATAGCTGAGTACTAGTTTGTACCATAGCTGAGTACTAGTTTGTACCTAGAACTGACACATTGTATACTAAAAGTTTACTTTAGTATAAGGGGGAGAATTGTTGGGATTTTGTATACTGGAAGCAAATTTTATGCTTGTGTACAATGTGGTTTGTCCCTACCATTATTTTATTCTCCTATCTGATAAATATATATATTTGCACATGTTATCCTTTATCGTGTATAAAAGTTTGATTTGTGTGGTGTGTCAGGACCAATGTGTTACGTAATTGTACTATTTTTACACTGTATTTTGGTCCGGGTTGCACAAAAATCGAGGCGCGACGGTGCAGAAAGACGGAAAAGGCGAAACCCTATTTTATGGCAGATCACGATAGCTGACTTGAGACGGCTCGTGGGGGCGCGTGCCATATTATTTTTATGATCCGTTTGGATTGTTTTGTTAGTGTTTTCGTTAGCTTTGTCTGGATAGGTCGAACGACCAATTTCGATTTCTAGTTTGTCCGGAATAGCATCGTAAAGGAGAAGTGGTCGTGCTGTCCAGAAATCCCCAAAATTGGCCAGAAAACCCTACTTTGCTAGGGTTCCGCCGCATCTTGCGGTGGCGAAGGAGGAAGGTATTGTTCCTAACCTAATATTTCCTTCAATGACTCTGAAGGTACTGAGCTTGGTACTGTGTTCTTCTACTGGAGGGTCAGCTGAAGACCTGAGAACACGAGCTCTTACAACTGATGACATGGGGTTCTGGAATGTAACTTCCTACTGAAGTTCAGACCAACAGATGCCCCTTACAGGACTTAGACAAAACAGAAAATGAAAGTAAGAACAGTCTAGCCTATTACATCATCTAGTCCTAACGACACTACACTAAGGGTACAAGACGGGTTTTGGGATCTTCAATTCCATAGTATTAAATCACTATGATTTTCCCCATTACCAATAAACAGATAAGTCCTATTACAGGAAGTACTGATGAAATAAGACTAAGTACCCTCTAAGTGTTGATTAAAATCAACCACTGACTCATAACCCAACACACTCCAATCATGCAGAATGCAGTCAAGAAAAACATGCCATAAAATATGGACAGATTTATCATAAAATCACATCAAAATCATGAAAAACCTAGCATGCTTCGACCGAGGACAAAGGACACAAACCTAAAACAACCTCCTCACACTTCAATCGTGCTCGCCCTTGAGCAAGTAAAAGTAAACATAGAAGCATGCAGAGGAAACCGACACAACGACTGAAAATAAAAATAAAAATAATTAAAATTAAAATATAACTGACTGGGGAATTGTATCACCGGTTCTTCAGCTCGTACAAGCAAGCTATCACCTCCTTCTGAAATTCATCCAGCTTCTCCTTAAGCTTTTCCAACCTTGCCTCTATCCGACCAAGCTTGTCTTGCTCTTCCTCCTACCCTGCACCCACAGAATAGCTCGAGACACCAGGTCTCGGCCTAAAGAACTTGTCCAGATCGCCAGTTCCAGCATAGCTCAGCTTGGCTGACCTGAACCGACTAAGGCTCATAGTAGCAGGGGGATCACACATAGACAGTGGTAAATGGGATATCAAAAGCAAAGTTGCGAACAAAGAAAGTAGCAAGCCAATGACATGGAGTATGGTGCCGATTCGGCCTAGCAGCTATGTTCTCCAAACAAGGGGTATCGACTGGGACGGGATTAGGAATCCCAATCCTGATTTTCAGGATCCCGATCCCAAAAATAGAAGAAATATCATCCTAACACCGATCCTATTCCGGGATTCGGTAAGTCGGGATTCAGTCCGGGATTTAGGTATTGGGATTCGGTAATCCCAAAAATCCCAAAATTTAAAAAAAAAAATTAAACTGCTTCTGCTTGGTTTCAAACACGAGCCAATACTGCAAACACTTTCTTATTTGCAAGACATTAACCCTTATGGTACATTAAATTGTTGTTAATTATCTTTTAATTATTTAATACATAGAGATAGAGTAATGTAGTTTACTAGTTATACCTTTTAATATTAAATTCAAATATATGTAATGTGTTATGTAACTTACGTTGAGAAATAAATAAAAATATAGAATCGTGCACCTGCTGTCCCCCGACTTTTGTAGTAAAAAAGTAAAAAGAGAAAAAGATATCAAATATCGATATACAATTAATAGATTACGAAAAAATATTAAATTAAGAAACTCAAAGGTCGAAAGTCGAAACCACAAAATTGATCCTAATTCCTAAATTCCTAATCATAAATCCTAATTCTTAACTTCCTAATTTCCTAAGCCCACATTTCTTGACTTTCTCCGCAAGTCACAACTCACCAGCTAAAAGCCTACAAGTGCTCGACATATTTTAAAATTAAAATTCAACTTATTTGTATTTTGTAACATAACATAAGCATAAAAATTAATTTTTTTTCAATCTTAATTCATAAATAAGATTGCAAATTATAATAAATCACATATTCTTCAATTCTTCATTCAAAATTTGAATAAAAATTTCAAATTTTAAGTTTCTATTTTCAATATTGATAGTAATTATAAGTTATCTCTTATTCTTTGAATCTTTATGAGACTATGACTCTATTCTCTTTCATATATCATATTATATTGCTTTATTAATTTATAAGTGTAGTCGACTATGACGACTAGTCAGTCCTATGACGACTATGACTGACAAGTGACAACTCTAAGTCATAATATTAATAATTTAATTATTAACTTCAATAAAAAATTTCCCAAAGATCCGCTGTTTCTCTATAATATCCAGTCCACAACCTGTTCGACAATCTGCATCAATCAGACAATCATCATAATTCATAAGTCATAAATCATAACTCCAATTCTCCAACTCATAAGTCAATAGATAATAACACAATCCAACATGTTTCAAAAGTCATAAACAACCAAATTAAAAGTAATTCAAAATATTCCCTGCTTAATATTTCACTTTCAATGTTTCACTTTCACATACCAGTCAGGCTCGCCTGAGCACTCTCTATCAACTGACTGGATTCCCATGCCACTACTCAGTGTTTAAACAAATATAAAAATAAGTAACATATTAAAAAGTTAAATGTTAAATATTTATTGTTTAACAATACCTTTTTCATATAAATCACGTGATTCCTCTTCAGACATCTCTTGTTCATCATCTTTTTGCATCACATTCACATTAGCTGAACTGGAGCTCAACCAATCCTCCGCGCATATCGAAGCCTGAACAATTTCTGGTGTCAATGAGGATCTAAATGGAGATAGTATAGGGCCTCCCGTGCTAAATGCACACTCTGAAGCAACACTCGAGACTAGAATAGCCAAGACATCTTTCGCTATCTTCGCTAGAATAGGAAAATGCAGAGAGTTTAATGACCACCATTGTAGGATATCAAACTTAGCTAAATCAGCCGCATATAACATGAGAAGCTTCTCTATGAAATAGAGAGCAATCTTCGACGTATCTGCATCTTTGTCCTGATCACCCTGTAATAAAAAATTCATAATGAAAGAAAATAAGTATGCATGTGAGCATTAAACCAACTTGTTAGAAAATAAAGATGAAGAGAACCAACTTGTAAAAGGGTACTTGGTCCAATACATAGATCATCTTCAAATGGGGGTTCAAGCATTTGACATATGTCCACAATTTTAGATCTAGATGTATCAGAATAATATGGTGTGACTGGACTCTATGGAGGAGGCAAGTGTTGTGTCTTATAAAACTCAAACAACTCGTCAAGCGTGAACCTTACTTCTGCAATCATCTCATTCGCATGCTGCTAATTATTATACACCTCTTTCAAGTACTTTTCAACATGTTTCATCTTTTGTCTTGGATCCAATAGTGCAGCGATGTATAAAACGGGTTTCATCCTTAAATTCACACAATCCTCCTCCATCCAATATTTTGCCAACTTCTGCCTCATCCTTTTAGCCATTTGACTTGCTCTTATCTCGGTATTCGACTCCATGTGATTAATAACTTGGAGTATACCGCACATCTTTGAGAAGAATAATGGCGAAGTTACATCTTTTGTGTCGGAGACAAGATTGGTGAAGCGATAGAACCTTGACAAATAACCAGACATAGCTCGTGTGTTAATGAAGTCCTTCTCCAGAGGTTTCCCAACAACCACATGATTGTGCTTCACACGATTTAGGTCACGCTCATACTCATGACACTAGAACTTATACACCTTAAATGCCTCCTCATATAGATGTGCAGATTGTAGTATCAGGAATGTGGAGTTCCACCTTGTTGGAACATTCAAGCACAAAGACTTTGTCCATTTCACTTTCACAATTGTAGATGTGCGCTTGAATTGTTCGGTTCTTGAGCTTGAACCCTTAATCCACTTCACCGCCTCTCTAACTCGCCTTACCGACATGTCAATCTCTTCCAACCCATCTTTTACAATCAAATTCAATATGTGTATAACACATCTCAAGTGTAGGAACTTCCCATCAAGCACACTCGAACCCCAACTAGCCGGTATTGGCTTCAGGTGCCTAATTGTACTGTAATTGGCAGATGCGTTGTCCACTGTGCAACTGACTATACTCTTCAAATCCCAATTCTCAAGTGATTGAATAATTGCTCCTACAATATCTTCGCCCTTGTGACTACATGTTTTTACAAATATAATAATCTTCTTGTTCAACCTCCTTCTTTCATCAATGTAGCGTGCTGCAAAACACAAAAATAAAAAGTATGAATAGAGTTAGTCAATAACAATAAAAAATAAAATAAAATCTCATTTTCAAGAGTAAATAACAATTACCAACCTGTAACATCAATGTATCTTATGTTATTCACTGCAGTCCAACAATCACTCGTGATTGGCACTCTTCCCATATCTTTCTTTCGGAAAAATATCTTCAAACTTAGTCTTCTCTCCAAAAAGAGCCTGAGGGCAGTCCTCTCTTACCGTCTGCCTAGATGGGAGCTTGAAGGTTGGACATACAGTAAGCATAAACAATTTGAAGCCTATTCGCTCAACGAACCAGGATGGAAGCTCATCCAATATGATCATCTCAACTAGCTTCATTCGGAATTTTGCTTGGTCAACTTTCTGAAAAGTTAACTCCCCCTTTATGCCGGCCCTGGGCTGAAGATTGGGTTGTGTTTGAAAGATAGTTGATTTGTGTTTCTTCTTACACGACTCATAGTGAACCCTCAAACCGGATGTGCCATTTGTTTTTGAATTGGCTTTAATGAGGGCTCCACAAACATTGAATTTTCCCTTTCTAAGTTTTTGTGGAGGATTGCATACATCAACCATGACAATAGAATAGTGCTTCCATATCTCTGATCTATTGCCTGTTGGATCTTTCCGTTTTCTAGAAGTTGAGTCCCCTTTATCTAGTGCTTGTTCTCGAGTAATTTCCTCAAGTTCTATCTCTTCTACATACGTAGCATCCACATCAACATCCACATCCACCCCACTACTTGCTTGAGATTGATACATAATATGGAAGTCCTGAAGAAATTCCACAATAAAGGGCATTACCGCATTAGTTAGAAACAACCTAAATGAGTAAAGAAATAGCTAACTGGAAAATTCCTTCATCTAAGATTCTAAATGGAAAGCGGTGAATCTTTGATGAACGAAAATGAATTTAGAGATAAGGTAGACCAAAATGACGAGGGGCAAAGTGAAATGATGAGGGGCAAGCAACTAAATCCAACCAATGTTACGAAAATACTCAAAGAACTCAGCACGGATTTCTAAATGACTCAAAAACTTTAGCATCAACAAACATAACTGACTTGCAGGCCCGAACTGCCTCTTTTCACACTTTAAGCCAACTCTTCCTCTTCGAAGTAGTGAAGGCGGACACGATCTTCCTTAGTTAAGATCTGAATCATGAACAAGTTGTCGTAACCGTCTTCGACCGACTCAAAATCAGAGATATCTTCTTCGGCTATGACATTTCGATGAAATAAATTTTGGTCCTCAGCGTCTAAGATCATATTAGTTGGGCAATCAACTTCCGGAACATAATCTTCATCTTTCTCATCCAAAGCGTAGACGCCATCTACGATCAATCTCGCCCATGGAATGTGAATGGGAACCATCCTCTCGTACCGTGCCACTCGCAAGTGCTGCTCGAGCTACGATGTGTGCTTGGTAGCGATGGTGGAAGATTTTGCGAGAGGGGATTCTGGAGGCGGTGATTGAGTTGGCGGAGACTCAGGAGCAAGCAGTTCTTCGGGAGTTCCAAACTTTTTCGGTGGCAGAGATGAAACCCTAGCTGGCGACGAACACAGTGAAGCAACGGGAGTAGTAATAACTAGGGTTTATTCCGGAACTTGAGATGGAGATGGAGATGGCATTTCCTGCACTTCCGGTGAAGTAGGCTCTTCATATGTCGGTAGTGGTGCCTCGTGAGTTTTATCACCGGTGACTTCCTCTTCAACAGCCACATCCGCCACGGCCAACGGAACTTCTTCGTGAGTAGGCACTTGTTCTTGAACCGGTGGAGGAGGAGTGGGTTGTTTCCGTTAACTTGCTCGTTGTTGGCGAGCCGTTGGCTGGGACGAAGCAGAAATCGGCAACACCGACTTCTTCATAGTGGAGGTGTTCTTCATTTGGTTCCTAGGAGCTGATGTCGTGGGAGATGATGAGTAGCCTGGTCGAAGATGAGTTTAAAGATAGGGGAGAGAGATTGAAGCGCGAGAATAGTTATGAGGAATCTTCCCCTTTTCAATGGATCTTATAGCTTAAATTTTTTAGGGTTTGTAATTGAGTCCCCAGATTTCATTTTGCGTGCAAAAACACCCCCCGTCTACAAATAAACTTCCTCACACTTCGACTGTTGTGTCTATTGGACCACAAAAGTTCGAAGTGTTGTGCAATTAGGTCCTCGACCCACACTTAGACAACTTTCCTTCTTCAAAATCCTTCTTTATTTAGCACTAATTGGCAAACGCCGTCGTGATGTGATACATAATATGCCTAAATAAGTGTTATACCTAATTGCAGAACACTTCGAACTTTTGTGCTAAATAATCTACATAATATGCCTAAAGCTGGTGTTCATAATATGCCTATATGGTACATAGAGGGTTACCCCATGCGTGTGTTTAAGTGGACCCGTGATATCTCACCTTCGATTGAGACTCCTATAGTTGTTGTATGGAGAAATTTTCCTACCTTACCTGTGCATCATCGTGCCTTGCATCGTATTGGCTCTCTACTTGGTTCACCCATACAGATTGATCTTGCTACTCCAACTATGGAGAAGATTTAGTTTGCGAGGATTTATGTTGAGGTTGATGTTTCCAAGCCTATTTTAGAGGGGCAAGGACATTGGCCTCTCTGCTGATTCCTGCTATTCTTATGGTAAGTTCCCGAGGCCTTCGAAGAAATATGCGCCTAGGTTAATGTGGGCGCTCGAGCTACTGCTTCGGCTATTTCTAAATAGCCCTCTACGACTCCTTCATCTTCCTCGACCTCGGGTGTTAAAGGTCGCAGATCGGATCTTGCTCCTAACAGTAGGGTTCTTTCCTGGAGGGTGGTTCAGCGCGGTAACCGGCCTCATTCTAGAGATCAGTCTCGATAGCCATCTCAATCCAGGCATGATACTGTGACCCTTTTGGTCCATCATAGCCTGTACTTGGTGATTTCGTACAGGTTATCGGGAAGAAGAAGCGAACTATCAGTAAGGGATTACAATCTTCTACTGGGAATAGGTACAAGGTTTTGCAGTTGGCTGATGAGGATCAGAATTTGGGGGTTATGGAGCCTCGGTCAGTTTCTACTTAGAGTAATACGCAGTTGGAGAGGAGTTCTGATTGCACTCCATTGGCTACCTCTATGCCGGGAGGAGCCGCTCCGATGTTTGATGATGGTGAGAGAACTAATGGTCACATAGTTGTGCCTTCTGAAGATTCTAGGATGGATGTTGCGGCCTCTACCCATGTCACTGATGTTTCCCCATGTCAGTGAACTTCATGGTTTGGAACGTCCGCGAGATTGCTTATCTCGCCACTCAGGACATCCTTCGACGATATATTAGTAGAGAGAGATTGTCCCTTATTGCTGTGATTAAGCCTATAACTGAACCTGACCTTGATATTTATGGCTCCATGTTCAGTCTTCCTCTTCGGGATCATAATAGTGATTCTCAGACCTGGATATTTGCACACTTGGACTTCGAGGTTGAGGTGTTGGATAGATCTTCGCAGGTTCTTCATCGTCGAATGTCGGGCCCACTTCTTAGGGCTCCTATATTTGTTTCTATTGTTTATGGAAAGTGCACTAGGGCACAACGGCATGGTTTCTGGGCTCAGCTTCGCAATATATTTGAAGCTATGGAGGATTTTCTGTGGCTTGTTGGGGGAGATTTCAACACTTTCATGTCTGAGGATGAGAGGCAGGGGAGTGCTACTAGGCGTCATTTGGAGATTGATGACATGTTTGATGCCATAGCAAATTGTCAGCTCATTGATCCAAGTTTTGAGGGATCCCCCTTTACGTTGCATGGTAGGGGTGTCTCTGAGTGGCTGGATCGGATTCTATTAGGGGTCGGACGTGCTGCGATGGACTCTCACGCCACACGGTGAGTTCACTTTGACCTCTGCATGGCATCAGGTGAGGCGGAGGGGGGACAAACAGGCTATCTTTGGGTCTATTTGGAACTCTTGTCTGAGGTCGTCTTGTTCTGTTTTCCTTTGGAGGTGGTTGCGTAGGAGGTTGCCGGTGGATGTTCATAGACAGAGGCAGGGTAGTCTTCTTGCGTCTGTGTGTGTGTTGTTCATAGATTGAGGGATGTCATCAATCGTGCGATCGAGTCGTTTGAGCATTTGTGTTTGTGGGGTGCGTTGGCAAGAACCGTTTGGACTCATTTCTCTTCTTGGTTCCCCTATGCACACACTCTCTCACACACGATCACTGACTTTACATAGAGATTACGGCACTGGTGGTCAGCTCTTTCGAGGGCCTCCGCTACTTATATCTCGTTCATTGTTCCGTGCTTGGTAGTTTGGCAGCTTTGGCAGGCAAAGAACGACGCTATCTGTAGTGGCGTTCCTTGTCGGCCAAACTAAGTCATTGGGCAGGTGCAGCGGGAGCTCAGGTTACTTGTGCCAGCCGGGAGTATTCTTCCAGATCAGTAGGCAGAGGCTCTGCCCAAGGTTCCTTTTTATGCCACCGGATCCTTTCATCCCTCGGGCTTTACGGTCTACCATAGTTCGGTGGTTACCCCCTGAGGCACCTTGGCTGAAGCTTGATACAGATGGCTCCTTTGAGGCGGCAACAGGATTGGCAGCAGGCCGCGGGTTGATTAGGGATCACACGGGCCAGCTTCTTATGACTTTTTGTCTTCCGGTTGCGGCATCTTCTAGCTTTGAGGCTGAACTGCTAGCTCTTCATGAGGGCATCTTGCTAGCGGTTCAGTACTAGTCAGACATTTGGATAGACATAGATGCAGCTACCGTGATTACTTTGCTTTCTGTTAGATGTCATGGCCCCACGGTCATGAGGCACACACTTTTGAAGATGCGTCTTCTTCTTCGTGGATGTCGGGTTCGTTTCTCTCACATTCACAAATAGGGGAACAAGCCAACGGATTACTTAGCTTGTATGGGGCATCAGGGTGCAGAGCTTACACTATTCGATTCTTCGACATCTTTGATTTTTTTGTAGTCTTTTGTTAGGATGGATCAGTTGTTTCTTTCTTTCTATTTTTCTGCGGTTTTTGAAATTTATGTTATTTTTTACTTCTTAGCTTATTTTGCCATTTGTTTTGGCTTTTTCGTATTGCTTTTAGTTTGGTAGTTGTTTTGGGGAGAGGTCTCTATTTGACCTTTCCTCATGTTGTACTTTTGATCGTTATGATATGCACGTAATTTCTCTTTAACCCTTTGCCTAAAAAAAGGCAAATTCACCATCTTTTCTTCCAAGTTGAATTCACATATTGGAAATGGTTCAACTTGCAGACACCCCAATGATCCATCATTCACCAGCCTTTAGATCCTATTCAGATTTATGTGACTTAGTCTTAGATGCCACAAGTAGGTTTGATTCTCTCTAAAAGATTATTTCCTCTTCTTAGAGTTTGATGATAAGGCAATAAAATTAATAGAATTACGTTGTTTGCATGTAATAGTACTTAAAGATCCGTTTAATCGCCCACCATAGATAAAATGACCACCTTTCCTTATAGAAACATCTCTATCGAAACTATTTATAACCATCCATGGTATAGAGTTTTGAAATAGAAATGATGTTTCGCAAACTCTGGCACATATAACACCTCTTTAAGTACTACAAAAGAACTATCAAAAGATAGACGAACTCCAATTGCAATTGCAATAACTCTCGATCCATTGTCGATATAGGGTACCACTTCGGCATCACTAAATTCTCTTTTGAGCAAGAAATCATGCAAACTGTAAAACCATGATCAATTGCCCCCGAATCCACTACCACTCATGGGTAGAAGAGGAAACTAGAACAGTCTCAGTTACAAGAGCGACTTGAGTCTATTTCTGTTTTGCCTTGACATCTGGACAATAAGTCTTCCAGTGTCATTTCTTACCACCCTTCCCTTCCCCGTTGGCTTTTCAAAGTCGTTGGTAGGACTCGTTCTCCTACTCCCAGTGCTCTTTTTGACCCTACCACCTTTGTTGCTCTGTTCTGGTTTTCACCTTTTGGAGGATTCTTTGAGCTACTAGTGGCGTTAAAAGCTTGAGCACCTTTGACCTTTCCTATACCCCTCAGCCGCTACCAAAGTATTGAGTAATTCATAAAGAACATACTCTTTCTTCATCATAGCAGTATTAAAACTGGAGTTCTTATAGGACTTTGACAAAGTGTCCTTTGGAAGGTTAAGATTTATCTCATACTTTTTAAGTTTTCGTAGACTTGATAGCGGGTTCTCATATTTGTTATCAAATTAATTGAATAGACATACCTGAATATTAATTAAATATTAGCATGGTAGACTTATATATGCACATAATTCGTAATTAACAAAATTATAACCTTTTCATGATGTTAAATACTTGAATAACCCTAGGAATCACATTCATAAGCGACTTGCTAGACGTTTACGTATGTGACCCTACACTAATCTATATACCTAGCTCTTTAATTCTAATTCACGCATAGGTTCTTAAGACGAATGAAATTAATAATCCAATATATTCTGGACCATGTCACTATTTAAATAAGCGGGAAGGGACTTTTCAGGAGGTAAATTGCACCCGCGGTAACATCTAAGCTTTAACCTGTAATTTGACCAAATTAGTATCAAATTCTCGAAATTAGCAACTTACGAGAACCATGCCACTTTTAGTTTGATTTAATTAAACATCCTATTTAATTACTATCTTCTTGAGTATTCATGTTTACTAGGCACCTAAAGCACTCAGGTGGACGTTTACGACTTCGCTCCCACTACTCAATAATAATTAAATATATTTATGATAAACTCATCTCACAAAACTCGTAGTTCGAAACCTATAAGCAAGTCACTTAAGTGGACGTTTACTTATAAGATTGTCCTACTTTTTATGTAGAGTTCAATTAACGGAGGTCTGTTTTAATGTTTTAATTTACCTTAAAATATTAATATTTTTAAACGCTTAGTTTGTTTGATTCAAAAGGTTTCCTAAAACATGCTACTTTAAGCCCATTTAACATGTTATGCTCACAAGAAAAGTAGCATGATTTTAAAAGATAGATTTAGATCCAATTATCATGCTATTCTAAGCGCAATTAAATAGATATTGCATTCATTTTAACATAATAATAAATAAATCCATCCACCACATGGTTAAAGTCATCATCGGGCTAAAAAAATAGATAAACCTATCAATTACAAAGCCCAAACCAAAATACAAATCTTCAAAAACTTGTCGATGAAGGATTCTACCACATGTTGCCATATTCTTGGTCCCGAGAGTATGTTCAGGTGTAGAGGGGGGGTGCATACACCTGAATATCGATTTCTCAACTTAAAAAGTGAACAGTCCTTTTCAGGAGAGTGTCGTACTGAACAAGTTCAGCAGACCAGATAGGCTGTTCTGAATCGCGTGGCTGAGTGACTGACTCTACTGAGGCCTGCTAGCTGACTAGAGTGCGAAAATGTGTAGGCCCAAATTCGGTTGAGTTGGAAAACGTTTTTATCAAAACAGTTTCTGTAGATTAGTGCAGTCGATTAAGTTTTCTGAAACTCAGTTGAATGATTTGAAAGATATTTTCAGTATACACAGTAAATTAACGCAACAGTAAAATAAAGAACGCAGAACACAACAATTTTTAAAGTGGTTCGGATCCAACAATCCTACGTCCACTGTCCCGAAAGATCAGGAGGCTATGTATTACACTGAGATAGTCTCAGTCGGTTTGTACACTGGACAAACTCTGGTCTTGAGATTTATACTGAGCAAGTCTCAGTTTACAAGGTATCAAACTAAGTGTTTGAAAAACTCTCCAACAGTGAAGGAGTCCTTTACAATAAGGATCAGTTCAGAAGTGAACTCCTTCGTCTAAGCTATAGATTTATGCGGTTGAGCTTAGGTTAGAGGGATAGGGAACAAGAAGGTGGCTTCTAGAGCAATGAATGGCTGAGTATAAGCTTTGGGTTCGTGTTCAGTCGCTTGGATACTAGAGGTTGTATGATTCTAATTCAGCTTGGTTCCCTATGAGTAGAAATGTAGTCTTTCCCCGGAGATTGTTTCTTCGAACTACTTGCGGAAGACTTAGGTCGTTTATGAGTTGCTCTTTTAATGCTCAGAGTTCGTGTGTCTTCTTGTTCTCGCGTTGGTCTCGTGAGCTTCAATTTGATTTCGTCCCCCTATTTATAGAGTAGAGACATGGATAGATCCGTTGGAGACGACGATCCTTTGTCTCTCTCTTTTGGGTAGCTAACGGCTCTTTCGGAGTATGGTAGCAGTGTCATTTCCCTCCATTTCTGGAAAGTTGTTGACTTGCAGCTTTAACAGATATCGGACAGGTGGCTGCTTGTTATTGGTCGAGGTTCAGAAAAGTGGTTGAGACAGAACAGACTTCAAGGAGATCTGAAGCTGACTTCTCTCTTCCTCGTATTGACTCTGCTGATTTGACTTTTAGAGAATCTAACAGTCAGAAGACTGTCTGGCCGTTGCTGAGTCTGATCTCTTATTCAGTAGCATGCTCCTGCTGAGTCGGCTCTACTGAAGATCAGCTCCGAGTTCAGTGAACTACTCCTGCTAAGTTCAGTTCCATTGACTCCTTTCAGTATACTGCTCCTGCTGAGTCCAGTATCACTGAGTCTTCTACTTCTGGTGCTGAGGCAGGTAATCAACTGAGCGCCTGAACCAGATGCAGAGTGTTTGTTGAGTCTGATTCCTCAGAGACAGAACAAAAACAAGTTACAACTGAATGGTTCATTAATCAAGATAGGGTTTTGGGATCTTCAAACCTTCCATAAGTTTTTAGAGCATAGGGCTACTGAGTTAGTTCTTCAACTGAGAAGACTGAATCATCTCCCAATATTTTACGCTGCTGCTGGGGACTGAATCATCACCCAACATTTTCCCCCTATTTGATGATGCCAAAACCTAACACTATGACTTATCAAAAACAAAGCTCCTTATAAATATTACAAGTAGGATCAGTGGAGTTGTTCTTCAAGTCCTAGACTACTGAGGAAATCAGGGCAGAAATGACAGAACCTATACAAAATCTAATCAGCATTTTCCCCCTTTCTAACAACATATTCCCCCAAATACTAAGCAATCTGTCAGAATCTAGCTACGTAAAAACTGACAATAAATAATAACAGTGAGTGCGTGAGTCAGTAATCACTTCAGTGATTCTGAGTGTTAAGCATAAACAAACAAGGCTTTTTAGACAATAAGGAATTGTTAGAGCTAATAACATAGATGTTTTATTGATAATGAAGAGATTCAGTACAGTTACATCATCTGCTACACTAAGAAGAGTAAAAAAGAAGATACAAAGAAATACAGAAGTAAGATAGTCATCTGAACCGCTTAATCCTGTCTTTAAAGTCCTTAAATTGGGTTTCAGGAAGAGGCAGTCCATACATCTGGTAAGTGACCTTCCTCAGCTTCAGTATCTCAGCGAAGTCAGCTGGGTCTTCTTCATCTAAGAATTTGGCTTCAACAACGTCCTTCACTCCCTTCTCAATCACTCCAAAATGAACAGAGCCGTTTAATCTCAATGGGGGCGGCAGGATTCTGGGGGAAGGTACTCTGACATCTACTTTGTCTTTGACAGCCTTCTGAAGTTTGGCATACATTTCTAAGTCTGCTCTCATGACCCATTCAGCAAAGGCTACTGATTTGTGCTTTTCAGCCCAGAACCTCCAGAAATAGTTCCTCTTGATAAATTCAGCTTTCAGCGACTCCCACCTCTGAGTAACTTCCCACGGCATCCACTCATCAACTCTCGGCCATCTATGGATCTTGAGATCAGTAGGTTTCCTGAACTTTCTGTATCTGTATGGAATGTCAGCTTTCTCAGGAATCCTATGACTCGCTTCTTGTTCAGCTTTCATCCTAAGAGCTTCAAGGTCTGTAAGCCTGAGCCTTTCTCTGGCTGCTTCAATCAGTCTGGCCTCTTCTCCTCTGTACAAGTACCTCTCCATCTGAGCCCATATCTCTTCCATTTCAAGCTCTTGTTCCTTCGAGGCGATATAGGAGGGCTTGTGAGGCTGTTCTTCTTCTGAGTTAGCAGGTGTGGAAGATTTTTCTTTAGATGTTCTCTGCTGCCCAGTAGTCTGCTACTGCTGCTGCTTCTCCTTCTCCTTCTCTTTGTCAGCTTCATCACTGAGCTTCAGTGTACGAGGAGGCAGCCTAGGTCCAGTCTTTTTGCCTCCAGCTGGAGTCTTTGTCTTGCCTTTAGCAGGCTTCTTCTTAGGCTTGTTCGCACCTTCAGCTTCAACTATTTCTCTTGCCAACTTTTTGTCAGCAGCAATCTGAGCTTCCTCCTCTAGAGTAATATACCTCCTGGGTCCTTTCTTCTTGGAGGGAGGGGTAGGAAACTTCAGAACCTTCTTGCCTTTCCCGGCAACTGGAGGAGGTAGAGGAGTTTCTTCCTCTTCTGACTCCTCATCAGCATACTCAGCAACCTCTTTGATAATATCAGAGGGTGTTTGGGTTGCTTGAGTCGCGACTTCCTTGGCTCCTGAGCCACTTGGGCCAATCTCAGCAGGCACTACAACTCCTGCTGCTGAGACACCCTGGGCCTCGCCAGTCTGAGTAGGTCCAGTGGGGGCAGATGACTGACTTTGAGTTGCCCCTGCCACTGACCTTGCTCTCTTTGGAGCTTTCAGTACCAGTTCCTTAGCTGCTTTTCCTTCTCTTATTCCTTCCCCCTTTTTTGCATCAGCAAATTGGGTAGGGGGTGGAACTGATACCTTGCTGTCCAGATGTTTGTAACCTTCAGCTAGATCACCTAAGCTTTCGTGTAGCTTGGTCAGCTTCTCATGTAACTCGTTCCTCTCCTCAGTTAACTGAGCACTGTAATTCTTGTGGGAGGCATCGGCTGCTGTCTAGAACTCTTTCAACTATTTCCCTACTCTCTCTTCGATTGCCTTCTGAATTGTCTGGAGTCTGAGGTCTGCGGCTTGAGAGATAGAGGTGACGGATTCAGTATGTGCTGTCTGTGCGGCCTTATAGTCTTTTAGCAGTTGAGCTTGGCCAGTCTGAATCGTCTTCAGTTGTTCCTCAAAGTCAGCCCTCTGGGTGGCTAGCGCTTCAGATAAGATGGTGGAGAAGTCAGGGGCGGGCGAATTCTGGATGATAGTCCTGAGCCCCTTGAATCTCTGCGGCCAGGGCTGGGTGGTGCGCTCCACGTCTTATGGACGGCGCGGGCGAGGAGTCAGTTCTGAGTACCTTGACTCCTCAGTGCCCTTGCTACTGACTTTGATCGTCGGCTCTTCAGGCTGGGCGCTACTTCGAAAGCAGACTCAAGAAGGAGCTGAGAAGGTGCAGCTGCCTTCGAAGTACCAGCCGCCGACTGCCCTGGACCAAGGATGCTGAGTGGCGGTTCAGCTGTTGATGTAGGAGCATCCTTGTCCAGTTGAGATCCCTCATCAGGCTTCTCAAGGCCTGAATCACGGGGTGGGTCCTAGCCGTCGGGGTCAGACCCGTCTGAGCGGCCAGATGCTGAGACTGGTTATCTATAATTCAGCATAGCCAGCATCGTGGCCCTCAGGTCTTCAAGGGTTCCGAGGTCAGATGGCTCTGAGTAGCCAATCTTCCCCTGATAATCAGCTCCTCTTCATGAAGCTGCTCGCAGGAGTGGTGGATGATAAGTCATTTCAGGTTGTGCCACTCCTAGAATCTGATCAGCATATGGAGCCTCGCCTGCTTTGCAAGTAATAGCAGATCGTTGTGACTGGCGATCTCCAGAATCAGTTCAGCTATCTCTCGGGAGGCTCGTGATTTGATAGTTGAGGCCTCTATCCCGATTGATTCTGATTCTGAGGTTGTCTCCTAGTCCTCTACTTCAATCGAAGATGCCTGTTCCTCAGCAGATAGTATACTGCTGAGTGGTGGAATGTCCATGGGGCTTTCCACGGTTTCACCATGCTCAGCGGAGACTGCCTTCTCCACTGATGGTGTTTTCTTTGATGACTCAAGCTCATCCCTCAGCTGCAGAGGAGGCTCAGCAACAACTGCCTCAGGCTCTGCCTCCAGCACGACCTCACTGACTTTCTTCAGCTTCTTGGTCGGCGCCTTAGGAGTAGATTTGGGAGGGGACCTCTTCTTAGTTGGAGTGGAGGTCTTCTGAGTCCCGGTCTTGGGATCAGCGGGCCATGAGCCGATCTACTGAAGGGTCGCTACCCTGTTCTGGAATCGGACCTTCTTCACGTTAAAATACTGCTTGTCAGCGAAGGTGATGCTATCCGATCCGCAGAAGTCTTCGATCATCACAGAAAGCTTCAGACCATACAGAAGCTTCCCTTTGACGCTCTGTCGTCTGGTTGACTTGTTGAACTTTGCTGACTGCGTCATGAATTCTTTAAGGAAGAATTCCATCCAATTAATCTTCGCTCTGTCATGTATGGCCATCATCAGTTGGATTTTGTGCCTAGAGACTTGATCGAAGGAGCAGCCTGACTCATTAGCAACTGAGTCACGACGTAGGCTAAGGCTCGGTATTGTGGGAGCATGGCATTCTTAGGAAATGCGGCTCTGAAAGTCGTCGGCTTCCCACAAAATTCACTCACGTATTTATCCATAAGATCGTCCTTGTATGCCACAGTGGTGAATCCTTTGTTGGGTAAATTGAAGCTTTTCTGGAGAGCTTCGTGGATGGACATCTGCCAGTACGCGAGGGGTTACTGAATGAATGAACAATGAACCGGCCTCAGATGTCTCCGTCTACTGAGTCTGAGTTCAGGTAGACCTCATCAACTTGACGCGGGAGGAAGAATGTCGGCTTCCTTATTAGGAAACCTTCAAGCCCGGTCTCCCGGAGGGCGTAGAAGATCTCCTCCATATAGTCCAAGTCGCACGCGTCGAACTCCATGACTGGTTCACACCAGACTCTATCCTTTTCAAGGATCTCTTGCATATCAACCGGAGCATATACAATGTTTCCTGACATTTTCGTAATCTGCAAACATAGTATGAGTCAGTATCCAATTAAATATAAGAAAAATAAACTCATACAATACTGAATGATCATTTGAAAGTTACCAAAGAATTTTCTGAGCAGTTTTAAAGGATAGGTTTTGTAACGAAGTAGGAGATATTCTCAGAAAATCTAAGGTTCACAGGATATTTGCAAAGTAGAAATGGCGGTTTCAAGCATTTGAACGTGTATATATATCTTAAGGAAGATAAAAAATTAAATATCAATGGTTCAGTTTGAATGCGCTTTTTGAGATGGGCGGCTAGGATTAAGTTTTATAAAATAGGCAATGATCATATTAGCCGCCTAAGTCAAAATACAGTTGTATATAGCCAAAGAAGTAACTTGATACGACATGCATTTAATGCGTTGCAGAGTTCAGCATGCTTTTACATAGAATGTCGTGTATTAAATGTAAACCGTTAATATTAAATGACATTTTCTAAGGCATTGAATACGATGATGAATCTGATTCATAAATGCACAGGACTGTTCTATTGGCTACTGAGTAGAGATACACAAACCTATCAGCTGAACATCGTAGTCAGCTGATACCTCGTGTAGATGGTTGCTGAGTCTCTACGTACTGATTTTACTCAGTACTGAGATTGAACATTCCCCCTTACTGAATGTCCTCCCCTGAATCCTCTTACTGACTGGAGTCAGTAGGGTCCAGCAGACCTAACTCTACTGAATGTTCTCTGAATCTAGCTTCAGCTAGAGGCTTGGTCAGTATATCAGCCCTTTGATGGTCAGTATGGATCTTTTCCATCATGATATCCTTCTTTTCGACATGGTCACGAATGAAATGGTGTCTGATGTCCACGTGCTTGCATCTCGTATGAAGTACAGGATTCTTAGTGATTGCAATAGCACTGGTACTGTCGCAGAAGATCGGCACTTCATTCTAAATGACATCATAGTCGCGTAGCTGCTGTCTCAGCCAAAGGATTTGGGCACAGCAACTTCCGCCAGTCATGTATTCAGCTTCAATAGTTGACGTCATTACTGAATGTTGTTTCTTTGAAAACCATGAGATCAGCTTACTGCCAAGGAACTGACACGTTTCAGAAGTTGACTTTCGGTCAATTCTACATCCTGCATAGTCAGCATCAGAGTAACCAGTTAGTTCAATATTATCATCAGTTGGATACCATAAACCCATGTCAGGTGTTCCTCTGAGAGAGCGGAGAATCTTCTTTGCTGAGTCCATGTGACTCTGCTTCGGATTCGTTTGAAATCGAGCACAGACACCTACAACATAAGTTATGTTAGGACGAGTAGCTGTTAAGTATAATAAAGAACCAATTATAGCACGAAATTCAATTTGGTCTACTGATACTCCCTCGTTATCATGATCAATTTTCATGTTCGTGTTCATCGGGATCTTGATTGGTTTCCCGAATGTGTAACCGAATTTCTTGATGAGGTCTCGAGTGTATTTTCTTTGATTAATGAACGTTCCCTTCTCTAATTTTTTGACTTGAAATCCGAGGAAATAGTTCATCTCTCCCATCATTGACATCTCGAACTTATCCTTCATCATTTTCTCAGACTGCAGACATATGATGACGTTCTTCGAGCCGAAGATGATGTCATCTACGTAGATCTGCACAAGTAAAATATTGTCTTCCAGTCGTATGCTGAATAATGTGCGGTCTACTATGCCCTTCTGAAAACCTTTCTGAAGAAGAAACTCAGACAGGGTATCGTACCAAGCCCTGGGTGGTTGTTTTAACCCATACAGAGCCTTTCTGAGTCTATAAACCTGATGTCCCAGCTGAAAGCCAGGAGGCTGTTCCACATAGAGTTCTTCTTTCAGTACGCCGTTCAGGAACGCAGACTTCACATCCATTTGATAGACTCTGAATCTCTGATGTGTTGCGTAGGCTAGGAATAGTCTGATTGCCTCCAATCTTGCAACTGGAGCGAACGTTTCATCGAAATCTATCCCTTCAGCTTGACAATAGCCTTTTGGCACGAGCCTTGCTTTGTTCCTTACTATGACGTTGTTTTCATCTCGTTTGTTCTTGAAGACCCATTTTGTTCTGATTTCATGTTGATGTCGGGGTCTGTCAACAAGCTTCCAAACTTCGTTTCCCGTGAACTGATTCAGCTCCTCCTGCATGGCTATGATCTAATCAGCGTCTTTAAGTGCATCCTCAACTGACTGAGGTTCTTCAGTAGACAAGAAGCAGGACTATAATGCACTTTCTCCCTGACAGAATCTTGATCTTGTCTTTACGCTTGCTGAAGGATTTCCAATTATCAAATCAGAAGTGTGAGCGTCCAGCCACGATCTACGATGTTTCAACTCTTCATCTGAAATTTGTTCAACACAGATAGTCGGTGAGTTAGGCATTTTCAGTTGTACTATTCTTAGATTGAAGCAATTTAGTTACAAGAGTATGATCTACTAAGTCACCAAGTTCAGGGGCATTTAGCTCAGGAACATCATTAGTTCCCCCTGAATTCTCAGTAGAGGTCTCAGTTACCACTTGGATTTCTTGATCGACCAGAGTTACCTGGGATTGACTCTGTTCAGTAGAGTTAATCTGTTCAGCTACTTCGGCTGCTGGCTGAGATTCAGTAGACTTGTCTTCAGTTTCTTCATCTGAATCATCATCCCAACATAGCTGGATCTTTTCAACTTTGTCTTTTAAGCTCAGATCCTCTAGCTACTTACTGATGACCTCAGATTCAGGTTTAGAGTTTCTTCTCCTGTCATCAGTAGCAAACTCATTAAAAACAACATGAGGGGTTTCCTCCACACAAAGAGTCCGATAGTTAAAGACTCTGAAAGCTTTGCTGACCCGGGAGTATCCTAAGAACACTCCCTGATCTGACTTGCTGTCAAAAGTCTTCAGCTGATCTTTCCCATTATTGTGGATAAAGCATGAACACCCAAAAATATGGAAATATGATAAAGAAGGCTTCCTGCCGTTCCATAGTTCATATGGTGTCTTCTTATGCTGCTTTGTCAGTAGAGATCTATTCTGAGTGTAACATGCAGTATCAATAGCTTCTGCCCAGAATTTGGTTGGGAGTCCTGAGTTTGTGAGCAGGGTTCTTCCTGCTTCTTTGAGTATTCGATTCTTCCTTTCAGCAACCTCGTTTTGTTGATGCGTGCGCGCGGTTGACGTCTCATGCTCTATGCCTTCTGCTTTGCTGAATTCCTTCACCATAAAATTCAGGAACTCAGTTCCTCTGTATGAACGTATCTTGATGATCTTGGTGTTCTTCTCGACACTGAGCCTTTTCAGAAGCTTGGTAACTCTGTTTTGAAGTCAGACTTGTTGGCAATAAATATAACCCATGTGTAGCGCGAGTAGTCATCAATGACCACTAATGCATACTTCTTACCTCTAATCGTCACCGGAGAGACTGGACCGAATAAATCCATCTGTAAAAGCTGAAGGATTCCATCATTGGAAGGAGATGGAACAGGTGGATTTTGATTCCTTGTTTGCTTTCCCCTTCAGACATGCTTCACACTGAGTGTCTTTGTTGAATACTTCATTCGGCAGTCCTCTTGCTAGAGTTTTTCTAGCTAATTTGTTGAGCGTCTTGAAGTTGAGATGGCTGAGTCTTCTATACCAGAGCCATCCCGTTCTGTTGTCATTCTTCTCCAATAAACAAGCTTCAGGTTCAGCTGAGTTCCAGTCAGCTACATAGATATTCTTTTTGCGCGAACCTGACAACAGTGTTTTCCCTGTAGATTTATCAATGACATCACAGAAACCAGTGTTAAAAATCACTCTATTTGAGTTATCACAAAATTGACTAACAGAGAGAAGGTATAGCCTTTTGCGTTGTCTCCAAACTCGATTCGGGGTCCTTCTTCAGTAGTATAATTCTTCAGTAGGTCCTTTTGGTACGTCATGTGTCTTGAGCATCCGTTGTCCACATACCAAGGGTCCTTGTGCACCTGCAAAACAGAATTATATTTAGGTACCCTTTATTTTTGATTTTGGGTCCTTAGATGTTAGTTTTGGAAACCCAAATCTGTCTCACGACCCTGGTGGTCTCAGATAATTTCTTTCCACTTTTGTCAACATATTTGACCACTGGACTGGTCGGTGCTGACTTCTGAGGCTTTTCAGGTTCAGGAGTCCTGATCTTCTGAGTGGGTGGACTGCTGACCTTTGCCTTCTGTACGGCTTTCTTCTTCTTCTTCTTCGGACTTTTGGATCCTCTCCTGACTATAAGATCATAGTAGTATGATCCATACTAAGCTGGATAAGTCAGTTGCAGAGGTCCATACTGATCAACCCATTTTGCTTTGCTGGTTCCCCCTTGTCAGAGTGCTGATAACTATGATGAGGTGCCTTCATCTTCTGTTTGTTCTTAGCTAGGGGGTTCAATATCTCTGCATTGATGGTCTCCCCTTGAACAAACCTATCAGCTAGCCGGTTTTCTGAGCGTACGGGGGTAGATGAGGAGGCTCCATGGCTGAATCCAAGTCCCTCCTTACAGTGCTTGGGCTTGTTGCTTGCTAGCATAGCTTCAAGCTTTTATCAGCGCCCATGTACCGCTTGGTCATCAGGTTTCTCCAGACATCATCGCTTTTCTTCAGCAATTCATGCTCGGTCTGAAGTCCTGACAACTCTTGCTTTAGTAGACTTAGTTCAGTATCTTTCTGAGTCAAGTCATTAGTTAGTACTGAGATCTGATTTTCTTGATGCTGAGACTTGGCCATCAGAGAGTTCATCTTCTCCCTGAGTCTCAACACAATTCCTTCTGACTCAGTAGCAACCTGACTCTCCTGAGAAAGTCTCTGATTCTCCACTTTCAGGGTATCCAACTCCTGAAGAGTCTTCCTGAGCTGCAGACTCATCTGAATTTGCTCGTCAAGTAGTTCTTCGTTTGCAATCGCGACGTCCAGATTCTCATATGCACCTGAAATTGTGTTGTGTGTGTAGTGTGAAGAGGAATTAAATGGTGTGTGAGAGCTTACCTCATCCTCTTCTCCTGCCATGAGACACTTTTCAGTATCTTCTTCAGCTTCAAGCTCTATGGCTATGAAAGTTGCTTCATCGTCTGATGAATCCATGAAGGAGTCGACTTCATCTGAGTCGTCTGAGAGTTCACCGGCAATGTATGCTTGTCGCTTCTTGATAACTTCTCCCTTCTCGCCTTGCGTGCTGCTCTTTCAGCAGTACTGAGCTCAGGACAGTCATACTGATAGTGTCCTGGCTTCTTGCAGTTATAGCAGGTTGTGACTCTTTCTTCCTTGCTTTCACTGTCTTTCGACTGAGCTGAGTCATCTTGTTTCCTGCATTCAGAAGTATGTGAGTCAGGAGTGCGCTTGGGTGTATACTCAGTCTTACCCTTAGAGTCTCTGACGACATTTGAGAGCTTTTGTGCCTCTCCTTTTCCTTCTGATACTTCACGGCAAGCAGAGCGTACTTCTTGGCTAGATTTCCTTCTTGTATATCACTGACTGAAGGTCCAGCCTTGCTAGACGCCGGAGCTGCTGTGCTGATTGATGCTTTAAAGGCATGGTCGATTTGGGTGTCAGCTTCAGCTCGCTGCTTCCTTTGTGGTAAGCCAAACTCGAACTCCTCCGCTTTAAGTTCTGAAAAGATATGGTCAGGAGTAACAATATCTAAATCAGAATGACGTAATAAGGTAGCAAAGGGAGTCCAGTGCCCATCTGGCAGAGCCCTCAAAATCATGAGATTCATCTCTCGGTTGGAGAATGTCTTTCCCAGCCCGTTGATAGAGTTCATCAGATCCGTGAATCTGACGTTAAGATTTTCAATGGTGTCACCAGGCATGAGAGACAGTCTCTCCAGCTTCTGAAGTTCCAGCACGAGTTTGTTCGCTTTGATCTTCTGAGTCCCCCGACTCAGTAGCGCTAGAACATCCCAGAGTTCTTTCTCGGATTTGCAATCCTGAACTCTTCCGAGATAAGAATCGCTCAGAGTGGTCAGTATGGCGTTTCTGGCGATGCGGTCTAAGTTGTGAAGCTTCTTCTCCTCGGGGGTGAAGAGACTTCTGTCTTTGGGAATCTTCTTCCCAGTCACCATCCCTCCTCCTTGTGCTAGATCCTGAGCTACGACGCTATCGACCATAGGAATGATAGGTCCGTCCTCCAGAACCTCTGTGATGCTATCGTGGAGAGAGGTCAAATGTGCCTCCATTCTGACCCGCCATACACCCTAGTCTCTACTGAGAACATTGGTACCATCCTGATTCTTGACATATCAGTCATGATAGATAATGATATGAATGAAGAATGATATGCAGTGAAAACGTTTTCCGGATCTGTTCAAGTAGACCAGTTTCAGAATAATAAGAGTCTAAAAGAACTCCCGCTCTGATACCAATTGTTGATCCCGAGAGTACGTTCAGGTGTAGAGGGGGGGAGGTAAATACACCTGAATATCGATTTCTCAACTTAAAACGTGAACAGTCCTTTTCAGGAGAGTGTGGTATTGAACAAGTTCAGTAGACCAGATAGGCTGTTTTGAATCGCGTGGCAGAGTGACTGACTCTACAGAGGCCTGCTAGCTGACTAGAGTCAGAATTCAGTACCGATCAGATAGAGTTCAGTAGTGCGGAAATGTGTAGGCCAAATTCGGTTGAGTTGGAAAACGTTTTTAACAAAATAGTTTAAGTAGATTAGTGCAGTCGATTAAGTTTTTTGAAACTCAGTTGAATGATTTGATAGATATTTTCAGTATGCACAGTATATCAGTGCAACAGTAAAATAAAGAACGCAGAACACAACGATTTTTAAAGTGGTTCAGATCCAACAATCTTACGTCCACTGTCCCGAAAGATCAGGAGACTATGTATTATACTGAGATAGTCTCAGTCGGTTTGTATACTGGACAAACTCTGGTCTTGAGATTTATACTGAGCAAGTCTCAGTTTACAAGGTATCAAACTAAATGTTTGAAAAACTCTCCAACAGTGAAGGAGTCCTTTACAATAAGGATCAGTTCAGAAGTGAACTCCTTCTTCTAAGCTATAGATTTATGTGGTTGAGCTTAGGTTAGAGGGATAGGGAACAAGAAAGTGGCTTCTAGAGCGACGAATGGCTGAGTAAAAGCTTTGGGTTCGTGTTCAGTCGCTTGGATACTAGAGGATGTATGATTCTAATTCAGCTTGGTTCCCTATGAGCAGAAATGTAGTCTTTCGCCGGAGATTGTTTCTTCGAACTACTTGCGGAAGACTTAGGTCGTTTATGAGTTGCTCTTTTAATGCTCTGAGTTCGTGTGTCTGCTTGTTCTCTCGTTGGTCTCGTGAGCTTCAATTTGATTTCAACCCTCAATTTATAGACCAGAGATTAGGATAGATCCATTGGAGACGACGATCCTTTGTCTCTCTCTTTTGGGTAGCTAACGGCTCTTTCGAAGTATGGTAGCAGTGTCCTTTCCCTCCATTTCTGGAAAGTTGTTGACTTGCAGCTTTAACAGATATCGGACAGGTGGCTGCTTGTCATTGGTCGAGGTTCAGAAAAGTGGTTGAGACAGAACAGACTTCAAGGAGATCTGAAGCTGACTTCTCTCTTCCTTGTATTGACTCTGTTGATTTGACTTTTAGAGAATCTGACAGTCAGAAGACTGTCTGGCCGTTGCTGAGTCTGATCTCTTATTCAGTAGCATGCTCCTGCTGAGTCGGCTCTAGTGAAGATCAGCTCCGAGTTCAGTGAACTACTCTTGCTGAGTTCAGTTCCACTGACTCCTTTCAGTATACTACTCCTGCTGAGTCAAGTATCATTGAGTCTTCTACTTCTGGTGCTGAGGCAGGTAATCAACTGAGCGCCTGAACCAGATGCAGAGTGTCTGCTGAGTCTGAATCCTCACAGACACAACAAAAACAAGTTACAACTGAATAGTTCATCAATCAAGATAGGGTTTTGGGATCTTCAAATCTTTAGTAAGTTTTTAGAGCACAGGGCTACTGAGTTAGTTCTTCAACTGAGAAGACTGAATCATCTCCCAATATTTTGCGCTTTTGCTGGGGACTGAATCATCACCCAACACATATCATCACCACGTGGATGCCACATCTGCTCGTCAAATCATCTAGCCACGTCAACCGCAATCTCCCGATGCACCCATTTCTCCGCCACGCAACCAAGTTGTTGCCCTAACCGTTGGATACCATCTGCCACCGCTGGCCGTTCTACCTCTCCCGCCCATTCTTTCATTCAATTCACACGATTTTGAACCGTAGACTTGGAAAGGGACTGATTTTGGCCACAATGAACGGATTTTGGCCGTAAATCGATTCATCAATGTATCTATCGTAGGAAAACCTAGAAATAGGACAGTCAACTTCCAACATCAATTCCCATCTCCACAATGCTCGGATGAACTCGTGCAAGACGTCATCGCATACCTCTGGATCCAAACGGCCGAAACCTTTTGTCAAGAAATTCTGACACACACCTGCACGCGCAACTGAGAGCTATGCCGACTGGAATTTTCTGCATATTCCGGCAATCGACCACAAACGGCTCATACGATATGTCCAATTGTAGCTAAGGAGACGAACCTAACCATTAGACCATTTCTCCTCACTCTCACGTGCCTCCTAGCCCCGCTGCAAGTGGGGGAATAACCTAGAAAATTCTAGGTTTTCCAGATAGCACGACCACCTCTCCTTTCCGACGCGATTCCGGACAAACCAGAAATTGGAATTGATGATTCGACCTATCTTGACGAACCTAACAAAATGAAGAACCAACATATCTGAATGGGTAAGCCCTAAGGTGGCCATGGAAACCTAGCATAAATTAGAGTTTCACCCTTTTCTCCCTTTCTGCGCCTCTGCCTTGAACTTTGTTCCAAAAAGTCAGAAATTTTTCATTCTTGTAAATACATAAACGTTGTAATTATTCTCGTTTTGCACATGAACTTTGAATTTCATTTAAATTTTCACATGAACTTGGAATTTCATTTCAATTTGTTCATAAATTTCATATTTTATTTAAATTTTGTTTTCAACAAATCCGATTGGTTTTTGGATTTAATATAGTCTAGTACGAATTTGATTCTAGATTCAAGAATTATAATGCAATTCGTTTCACAATGTCTTCCAACACAGTCCATTCTGTTGTTTTATTTTAGAAAAATTTGCAACAAGAAAGTACAATAAAGCAATTTCAATTGTAATGTGATATACACACTACCCAAGACAATTCATGTGAAGACATTTCAATTGTAATGTGATATGCACCCCACCCAAAAGAATCAAAAAATATTTAAACCAGAAATGATATGATTAGTTGTATACATGTTGAAACTCGGCTAAACTAAATGTGTCGAGTTCAACTCTAGAATCGAACTCGAACTCGACTAAATTAAATAAAAACACAATGACAGTTTGTTGGAAACAAAATTTAAATGAAATATGAAGTATATGAATAAATTGAATTTTAATTTAAATGAAATTCAAAGTCGATTTGCAAAATGAGAATAATTACAAAATTTGTGTATTTATAAGAATAAAAAGTTTCAGACTTCTTGTTCGATGATGACTAGCCAACAACTTGTGCAGCCGCGTCACGCAAGAAAATGTCATGTCAGTATTTATTTCACAAGGTTTTTGACCCATGTACAAAACATGTTAAAAGTTTATATATTTATAGGAGGATTTTAAAGTTCGTATGCAAAACAGAAATTTGACAAAAAGTTGTCTATTTTGAGGCAAATAACCCAACCAAATACAATACAATTTGTCTTATCTACTCGTGGATTTATCTCACGAGAAAAATGACATTACGGGGTCAAAACACTAGCTAACATGCCGTACCCAACATGAAAAAATAGCCCGATGACAACGAATAAAATGCATAATTAGAACCTATCATGCTCCTAATATTAGAATTTAGTATAGTGGAAGCAACTCTTACGCTTGTATACAATGTTTATTCATATCTGCTGTACATTTTCCTATCTGACTATTTATATTTTAAGTCCTATTATCTTGTATAATACTTAGATTTTGAAGTGTGTTGTAGATCACAGAAGACTACACAATTGGTTGAACTAACCAAATAAATAGATATCACAGCTGCAACAACTTTAGGACAAGTGATAGTTTAGATTACAAGTAGTTTGTCTAGGCTACATGTCTATTCTGGTACACTTCAGTTGGTGTATTTACGGATCACAGTGAGATGTGTTCTTCTAACTGACCTGAGTGGAGAACCAAAGATCTCGGTGACTTAGTTGGTCTTAAGCTTGATAAGACTACAGCTGAATGCATTTGACTAACTATCACTTTAACCTACTATGGTAAACGTCATCGCGACAGGATCTATGTATCTTGAGTGTTAGTAGTTATTGGTGGCTTAGGCTGGTTTTCTGTATCTTACCACCGTATCCCTAATAATAGGGTTGATAATATCCCCTGAGGAGCTCAAAAGGATTAGCACACTGAACCCTGCAGGTAGATTAAGTTCAGGTGTGTTAATAAGGTCGAGTGGTACTACTCCGGAATATAATAAGATTTTAATTAATTTAAGCTTCAATTTCTTAATAATTGATAGATATTTCTTTCTTAAATATGGGGATCAATTAGGTCTAAAATACAAACCCATGCTCAAATTGGGGGTAAGTCAGCACGTATTCTCTAGTGGAATGAATATGTGTTTATTAATTAATTTTGCTATGGATTGAGCATAGAGAATTAATTAATTTGAGGCCTCGCTTTATTTTTGTATCGAATCCCCGGTTTGGCCCAAATTAATGCCTAGTTTGTTTTGGTGCTCTCGTGGAATTATTAATGGATTACTGTATTTAATACATTACTTAAGATTTGGGAATTTATCTGAAATTAATTGGGTGGCCTAATTAATTGAAAAATAATATGTGGTCCAGTAATTAATTAATTATATGTATGGGCCTGGTCCATTAGGAATATGATTAATATGCTGCAAATTTATGTTATAAGTGATACATGTTATTAACGTGACACTTGAAAATAACATTGGTTTTTTCCCACTTCAAAAAAAAAACACACGCTCACGTCTGAAAAACCGTGAGAGAGAGGAGATTTTTCAATGTTCTTCAGATCTTCGTCCATCCGGAGGAAGAACGGGGCATTGGGACACACATCAAAAGATCCTATATGCGAGTAAATCAAAGCGCGACTTAAGAACGTAGGTCTTGATTCCTACATCCGTCACCAAATACGCAAATCAAATCATGAAACCTAGCTCTGATACCAATTGAAGTAGCTGGGAATTCAATACTTGAATCCTTAAGTTGTGCTTTGCTTGTTCCTCTCATATGAGATCCTCTGATCTGTGTCCCGACCCTTCTTCCCCTATGTGTACAAAGAGAACTGAGAAGAAAAAAAAAACTGCTCTCTCTTGTTTCTAACGTGTGCGTGCGTGTATATTGGGAAGTGTATAATCTGGAAGATAAAATTAATTACTTATATACTTCAAAAGCATATAAATAGTAATGTATGTAGCCCATTAATTTACTCCCAAATGGGCTTCAGTACCAGTCAACCCATAGTATAATAAATTAATTAGCTGGGCTAAATTTATTTATTTTAATAAATTCTCATATAATTAATTAATGCATAAAATACATTTATTCTCTTAATAATAACCTTCCGAGACAGCAGAATAACTACTAGGCATCTACAAAAAATAAAGTTGTACCTCAAATAAATTAATTTTATATGCTAAAGTAATTTTATATGCTCAATCCATAGCAAAATTAATTAATAAACACGAATTCATTGCACGAGAGAATTTGTGCTGACTTACCCCCTCTATCCTAATTTGAGCATGTGCGTTTTAGAATTAATTGATCCCCGTATTTAATTTAGAAATATCACTAATTAACTAAGCTCACTGACAGCTTAATTTAATTAGCATCTAAATCATGAGTAGTACCACTCGACCTTATTAACGCACTTGAATTTAATCAACCAACAGGGTTTAGTGTGCTTAACTATTTGAGCTCCTCAAGGATTATTATCAACCCAATTACCAGGGATACGGATGCAAGATACATATAACCAATCAGAGCTACACATCATCCAAGATAAGTAGATTCGGTCGCGATGACATTCACCATAGTAGGTCAAAGTGATAGATAACTATATGTACCTAGCTGAAATCTTATCATGCTTAAGACCAGCTGGGTCACGGAGATCTTTAGTTCTCTACTTAGGTCAGTTAGGAAAACACATCTTACTTGATCCATCAATACACCACCTAAGTGTACCAGAATAGATAAGTAGCCTAGACAAACTAGTTTTTTAAACTGCAGCTTAAACCCACAACCTATCCTAATGTTAACTCATCTATGAGTTCATCCAATTGTATAGTCTTTTTGTGGTCTACAACACACTACACAATATAATTTTTATACATGACAAAGGACTAAACAATGCAAATATAAATAATCAGGTAGGAAAACAAATAGTGGATAGGAATAACATTATATACAAGCAAAAAAGTTTGTTCAAGTATACAAAATTCCAACACGTGCACATCGAACGAGCCCAACATTCGGGACCAACCTCTCTATAAGTTTTGGTGAGCTCCATCTTAGGTGGTTGAATGGATTGTTTCCATGGCCTTGTCAAAAGCTGACAGACGATATGCAGTCGCTGCTTTCCTGGACATTCTGGTTCCAGCACACCCATGAGGTGCAATTTTCTTCAACAGATGGCAATTGCAAAGTACGTGAGGAACTCCGGGATTCACTTCTTCCACAACATTCTGAATACTAGCGTATTCCGTACACCCCCTTTATTTTTGCATAAACTAGGTCCCAGAGACATTATCCTTGATAGGTCCAACTCCATCGCTAGTAGTACGTCTGTTCATTGCCATCTTTTGTCACTACAACATATAGAATGTTTATATTCTTTCCATTCATATTACTCCCGTCAACTACGATTACCTTTCTCAAACAGAACATGGAAAGCAAGGATGCAATGTCATAATGCAATAAATTAGTACTCAAACCGACCGTTGAGATCGGTTGAATAATTAGGCACCGACCCCGAAAGAACGGTTGGTTGACAACATATTTGGGTCAGATACGTCTGGGTCAAAGGTTCCGTGGTACGATGCAAAATTTGTTAGTATTTTAAAAGTTTCATTTTAATTTATTAGATTTTCATTCAATTTGTATGTTCTTATTTGCTTTTATTACAGATCCTATTCCCGGTGTTGGTTTCCTAACAATGGGTTGTGGTCCGCTAACATATTGAAAGCTGGACGTGCTTTATGACTGAACAAAAATGGCGATAGACATCTTTTAAACTTGAAACCAAAATATGTGACCTTTGCATAAGCTCATTGGACGTGTACTTGATGTACGTGAAAAAGATTTTAGCCTTATATTGATTGATAGGCCGATAGTTACTAGATTACCAATAAGTTCTAGTTGCCGAACCTTGGGTTGCAATCTCTGGAGCATGTACTAATGCCTCAAGATATCTGATTTAAGCAGTCTGACTCTCGGAGTTAAGGAGCTTATTTGTGCATGTCAATTGAGTGCCTCACTACCAGATTTCCGACACTTATATGAGGGAGTAGGATGTCCAACGTCCGTCTGTATAGAGAATGGATGGCTTGGAAAGCTTTCGACGACTGTTATACATAATTCTATCTTGTATTGGATCGGATAAGACTAATTTACCTTTTTTTTGTTTTCTTCATTAATGTGTTATTTAGTATTTTCGGCGAGTTTGACGAAATAATAGTGATTCTCGAACGTGGGAGTATTCTCGGCACAGTGCCGAGAGAGTATTCTTAGGACGTGTGCCGAGAGCAATGTCAAGAGCCTTCCTAGAATGCTCTTAGAACCGTGTGTTAATTTGTTCCGCCAATAACTATATTCATGGCCGAGATATAAATGGTGGCTTGTTCTAGTTGAAGGTGAACGGTGCCGAGAGCAGTGCCGTGTGTTGTATGGTTTAGGGAATGATTATTCTCAGTTGAAGGAGTATTATCGGTCGAGATAAATCATTGGTGAGTTGTTCTAAAAGAAGGGGAATGGTGTCAAGGGAACTGCCGAGAGCGTACCTTGCGTGCTCTCAACACAGTGTGTTAGTTTTTTTAAGGTATTTGTGATTCTCGGCCGATAATTGCATTCACGACTGAGACAAAAATGGCGCTTGTTCTAGTTGAAGGGGAATGGTGCCGAGAGCATTGCCGAGAGCTTGCCTTCACTGCTCTCGGCACTATGCATTGTATGGTTTAGGGCTTCGTAATTCTCGACTAAAGGAGTTGTTGGGATGAGATTCAGTATGATAAGATTTGAAGATCCCAAAACCCTAGCTGAATGATCAATCTGATATAATGTAATAGCTTAGTTGAGTTCAGCATGTTAGGAACTCTGTAGGCTAGCTAGAGTTCTGTAGCTGATAAATTTAGTAGAACATCTGTCGTTTAGCTAGAAGAACTCAGCATCAGGAACTCAGTTGGGAATGTTATAACCCATAGAGTCTATAAACAAATTCGAGCCACACACTGAACATCTCAGACGAATGTAAGTGGAAGAAAATTCAGTAAAAGGTCCGATGAATCAGAGGAAGTCAACTAAGCATGCTCTTGGAGTTTGAACAAACCTCACCTACTCTGTAACCTCAACCAATGAGAAGCCACCAACACTGTATCTGCTCTGCTATAAAGCTGCTTCCTAGTCTGAAAAAGTGGGACTCTCTACAGTAACATTCAAATTGAAGATGGTCATTTTTAGTGTCATTTTCGACACGTGTCTATATTCCCTCCAATGGATCTATTCATGAGTCGAGGCTATAAGTAGAGAAGAGTCTTCATACAGAAAAGATATCATTGGGACCCAAAGCATTCGAGCAAGCAAAAACTCGAGCGAACTTAAAGTCGAATCCAACGAATAACTTGCATATAGAGAGATCTTCTTAGTTCTTCACTCTAGAGATTCAATAGTTCCCATTCCCTATTCTAAGCGTTCCCATTCTCTATTCTAAGTGATCTTATTATAATATCAAAAGCTTAGAAAAACTCGAAGGAGTTCAGTTTTTTCTGAACTGTTATTATTGTAAGAACCCATTCATAGTTGGAGAAAATCAAACCCATGTGTTTGAAGTTGTAAAGTCACTACGACTATAAGTAGAGTATGTGTACAACACATAGATAAAGTCACTAAGATTATAACTAGAATATCTGTCTAGTGCACAGATCAACTAAGACTTGCTAAGTATAAATTAATTCAAGATCTTCTACTTTGTTTAGGATCGTGGAAGTAGGATCCAGTGTATCTGAACCACTTTAAAAATTACTTGTATCGATTTACTATTGCATTGCTTATTGTTCATGTTGCATAAAACTAATTTTAAATCAGTCATCATAATACTGATTTTCAAACTGAGGCGAACATATTTTGGGCCTACACTTCTGCACATTTATCCAATACTGAACAACAGTTCACTGACTGAATTCAGTAAATAGGACTCAGTAGAAGGATACTCTGCCCCACGTGATCTAGAAAGCTTATTTGGCCAATTAACTAGCTCAGTAGCAATATTCAGTAGCACTGACTTTCGCGTTTGAGTTGAAATCAACATTCCGGTGTATTCACCCCCCCCCCCACACACACCTGAAGGCTCGTCTCTAGACCAACAATTTTTATCAGGGCGGTGTTCTTCTGATCATCGTTTTCTAAATACTGGTATACTCGAACAGATCATGAAAACCATTTTCTCTGCATTTGCATCTCTTCATAGCATCCTATACCATATACTTCAAAATGTGTGATATTTCAGGTATAAGGACGGTACCCATGTTTTCAGTTGAAAACTATGCGGTATGGCGTGTAAGGATGGAGGTGCACTTAACATTGCTGCATGACAGCATGACTGACGTCCTGGAAAAAGGACCTATTATCCCGATGATCGATAACATCTTGCAAGTGTGGTAGAAATAGGTGCCAGAACCGGCGAGAAGGTTACCAAGGACAAGTGTCTCTTTACACCTTAAGAGAGAAAGTTGCACAACCTCGACCGAGTCGCATGCAACATAATACTGACTACGCTCGGTGATTCTTACCTCGGGAGGGTGCACGATTGCAAAACATGAAAGGAGCTCTAGGTTGCTCTCGAAGTACTGAGCCAAGGAACTCCACAAATTAAAGAAAACAAACTAGAATTAAATCAAAGAAAACAAACTTGAGTTGGAGTTGCAAAAGCTCAAAGCATTTGCCATGATTCCCAGAGAGTCGATTGATGATTTCAGCATTAGATACATGAATCAGATTAACATCATCAATAGGTTGGGGAAAACATTTAGCAATAAGGAGACTGTTGGTCCCGAGAGCACGTTCAGGTGTAGAGGGGGGGAGGGGTGAATACACCTGAATCCGATTTTCTCAACTTTGAACACGAACAGTCCTGTTCAGGAAAGTGTTGTACTGAAAGAATTCAAAGAGACCAAATAGCCGTTTCCGAATCGTGTTTGGCAAAGAGTCTGACTCTACTGAGATCTGCTAGCTGACTGAGTCAGAATTCAGTATCAGCAGATAGAGTTCAGTGGTGCGGAAATGTGTAGGCCCAAATCAGTTGAGTGGAAAACGTTTTATCAAGACAGTCTCAATTCAGCAAAAAAAAATAGTTCAGTATGCTGAGACTTAGTTGTATGATTTTAAAGGATAATTTTCAGTATGAACAGTTAAAATCAATGCAACAGTAAATAAGAGAACATGTAAGAGACACAGATTTTTAAAGTGGTTCGGATATCAAGCGATCCTACGTCCAATGTCCCGAAAGGTCAGGAGGCTATTTATTATACTGAGTTAGTCTCAGTCAGCTTGTACACAGGACAAAGCCGCGTCTTGGAATTTATACTGAGCAAGTCTCAGTTTACAACGTTTATCAAACTAAAGTGTTTGGCAAACTCTCCAACAGTGAAGGAGTCCTTTTACAATAAGGATTAGGTTCAAATATGAACTCCTTCGTCTAAGCTATGGATATGATCGGTTGAGGGTTAGAGGGATAGGGAATGAGAATGTAGCTTCTAGAACGACGAACAGCTGAGTTATAGCTATGGGTTCGTGTTGCGTCGTTTGGATACTAGAGGCTTGTATATAGGTGCAGCTTGGTTCCCTTATGAGCTAGGATGTAGTCTTTCGCCGGAGATAGATCTTCGAGTTCTTGCGGAAGACTTAAGCTTTTCGGATTGCTCATTTGACTGCTCTCTTCTTGTTTTAGTTCTCTTTCCTTGTTTGCTCGTGAAGTAGCAGTCGTAGTAGTGCTTTCAAAAACTTGAATCATCCCTCTATTTATAGAGAAGAGATTGGGAAAGATCCGTTGGAGACGATGATCCCTTTCTCACTCTTTTGGTAGCTAACGGCTCTTTTGAAAAAGGTGACAGTGTCCTTTCCCTCCTTTTCTGGAAATATGTTGACTTGCAGCTTTAGTAGGTAAAAAGACACGTGTTTGCTTGTCATTCATCGAGGTTTTGTAGAGTAGTTGAGACAGAACAGACTTTGAGGCATAATGAAGCTGACTTCTCTCTACCTCGTATTTAACTATGCTGAATGACGTTCAAAAGATCTGATAGTTCAGAAGACTGTCTGCCGTTACTGAGTCTGATCCTGTAGAGAGTACTGAATTTACTCTACCGAAGGTCAGCTCTTAGTTCGGTGAACTACTCTCGTCGAGTTCGGTTCCACCGACTCCTTCGATATCTTGCTCGTGCTGAGTCCAGTATCTACTGAGTCTTCTACATCTGGTGCTGACGCTGATAATCTACTGAACGCCTAAACCATAGCAGAGTGTCTTCTGAGTCTGAACCCTCAGAGACAAAAACAATTACAACGGAATGGTTCACCAATCAGATTGGGTTTTGGGATCTTCAAATCTTCAAACAAATTCAGAGCACGAGGCTACTGAGCTTTGGTTAGTTACAGAAGATAGAATCATTTCCCACTAAGTATGACTGTGCTGAGGATAGAATCATCACCCAATAATTTCCCCCTATTTGATGATGCCAAAACCTAACAACATCTATGCTAACACTAAACTTCTCGAAACGAGGCTCCTTACAATATCACAAGTAAGATCGGTGGAGTTGTTCTTTAAGTTCTAATCTCTTGAGGGGATCGGGCGAGAAACAATTTCTCCCTATAAAAACAACAATTTCCCCCGGAACAGCTAGTCTAACAGAATCTATCAAAGCAATCGACTGATAAGTAAATAAACGTGAGCGTGTGAGTCAGTAATCACTTCAGTGATTCTGAGTGTTAGGCATAAGACAAACATAGCTATTTAGACAATAAGATATTGTCAGAGCCAAAAGAAGATGTATATATATAAATATGAAAGTTCAGTACAGTACATCTCTTGCTAAGCTAAGAAGATAAAGAAGCTAAGACTAAGAACGCTTATACTGCTTGATCCTGTCCATAAAGTTCTGCGATTGTGTCTCGGGAAGGAGCAGTCCATACATCCTCGTAAGTATACTTCCTCGGCTCGGATATTCAAGCAAAGTCGAGATGGCTCATCTTCTTCAAGACCTCTGTGGGCGGCAGCATCCTTCACTTCTTTCTCTATTACTCCATAATGAATAGAATCATCAAGTCTTCTAGGTGGTGACAGAATTCTGGGCTCAGGGACTTGGACAATGATATTCTATTTCACAGCTTGTACCAAGTAGGCATATAAGTCCGGTTCAGTAATCCTCATCCATTCAACGTAGGCATCTGCCTTTTTCATGTTTGGCCAGAATCTCCAGAAATAGTTCCTCTTGATGAATTCTATCTTCTGTGATTCCCATCTCTGTGTAAACTGAGTAGGAATACATTCATCCGTCTTAGGCCATCTTTGCATTTTCAGATCTGTTGGCTTCCTGAACCTTCTGTATTTATATGGAATGTTAGCTTTTGAAGGTACTCTCAGCCTGGCCTCTTGTTCAGTACGGATTCTCAGTGCTTCAAAGTCTGCCATATGGATTCTCTACCTGGCAGCCTGAATCTGTCTTGCCTCTTTTCCTCGGTATAGATACCTATCCATCTGAGCAAATATAGCTTCAATCTCGGCATCTTGTTCCTTAGTTCTCATGTAAGAGGGTTTGTGAGGAGAGTCTTCTGAGTTAGTAGGGGTACTGGATTTGTCTTTGGATGTACCCTGCTTTTCAGTATCCTTCTGCTGTTGCTCCTCTTTCTCTTTGTCCTCATCATCTTCTAATCTGAGCCTTCTCGGAGGCAACCTAGCAGATTTCTTTCCGCCGCGTGCTGGAGTCTTAGTCTTGCCTTTGGAAGGCTTTGCTTTAGGCTTGTTGGCTGCTTCAGCTTTGGCTAATTCCCTAGCTAGCTTCTCATCAGCTGCTATCTGAGCCTCCTCTGCAGCAGTAACATATCTCTTTGATTTCTTTACTAGAGGGGTCGGGAGTTTCAATACTTTCTTACCCTTGCCTTGAACAGGAGGTGGGAGAGGTGCCTCTTCCTCCTCTGAGTCATCCTGCTCAGCATACTCAGCAACCTCCTTAATTATGTCAGTAGGAGTCTGGGTTGCATGAGTAGCTTGTTCTCTGGTTCCAGAGCCACTTGGGCCGGTCTCTGCTGTGTTCGCAGCTGAGACACCCTGGGCCTCACCAGTTGGTCTAGTAGCAGCTGTTGTCTGAGCTCTGCTTGCTTCAGCTACTGACCGTGTTTTCTTTCCTGACTTCAGTAGGGCTTCCCCCTTAGTTGATTTTGCAGTGGTTTTAGTCAGGGTCAGCTTAGGGGCCGACTTATCCCCTTTTTCACTTTTATCCCCCTTTTCCCCCTTTTTGGCATCATCAATTACAGCCGGGGTAGGAGTGGATACTTGGAGATTGAGGCTTTTGTAGGAGGCTGACAACTCTTTGAGTTTGTCGTTGATCTTTGTCGGGGGCCTCATGCGGCTCATTCCTCTCGAAGCGAGGTCTTCTTTGTAGAATTTGTGATAGAGGTCAGCTGCAGCCTTAAAGTCATTCAGCTTCTCAAAAACCTTTCCTTCAAGGGCCTGTTGAATATTGTCGAGTCTGAGCTCAGTGGCCTGGGATTGGTTTGAGATTGATTCAGTATGGGAGGACTGAGCGGCCTTGAATTCTTCAAGCAGTTTGGCCTGTCCTTCCTGAATTATTCTGAGCTGATTATCAAAGTCCTTTTTTTGCTGTGCCAGCACGTTAGAGACAATGGAGGAGACATCAGGGGCAGCTGATTGTGAAATGGAAGATCTCAGCCCCTGAAGCTCAGCATTGGTGGCTTGAGCATTTTGCTTCCATGTTTTGTGGATGGCTTTGGCGAGAGCCCTGTTCTGAGTTCCTTGGCTTTTTAGTGCCTTAGCCATGGACTTTGAGCGTCGGCCTTTGGGGCTGGGCGCTACTTCAAACGTTGATTTCAGCAAGAGCTGAGCAGGCTCTGCGGAAGTTGAAGTACTAGCTGCCGACTTCACAGGTCCAAGGATACTGAGTGGTAGTTCAGTAGGAGTGGGTGTATCCTTGTCCTAGGGTTGTTCCTCATCCGGTTTCCCGGGGCCTGAATCATGGGGTGGGTCCTGACCGTCGTGGTCCGACCCGTCTGAAGGGGCTGAGCCTGAAGCCTGCTGCCTATCATGCTGCAAGGCCAGCATTGCGGCTCTTAGGTCCTCCAGAGTGCCGAGGTCAGCAGGCTATGAGTAGCCTATCTGCTGCCTTATAACCAACTCCTCTTCATGCAGTTGCTCGCAGGTGTAGTGAAGATTGAGGCGTAGCTGATTGGGCCACTCCTCGAATCTTAAAAGCATATGGAGTCTGGCCTGTTTGGCAATAGTCACCAAATCAGAGTGGCTAGAAATCTCCGGTATATGCTCAATAATCTCTCGGAATGCTTGAGATAGAATGGCTGAAGCTTCCATTCTGACAGATTCCTCTTCAGATGTTGTCTCCGAGTCTTCAACATCTATTGGAGACGGCTGTTTCTCAGCAGATGGCATGCTGCTGAGTGGTTGAGCATTGAGTGGATTGTCCAAGGTTTCTAAATTGCCGCTCCGGGCCTCTTCGATCCCGAACCCCTTGGTCCACTTCGCAGCTTGTTCGGTGGAGATGGCCTTCTCCATCGGCCGAATCTTCTCCGAGGACTCGACTCATCAATCAGTTGCATCGGTTGTCTGGGCCCATTCGGCGGTTTCAGCGAGTAGCCTCCGTGCACGCCTCGGATTCGATAGGCACAGGCGGGAATGCTTTTCTTCAGGCGCTTTGCCGGTGCCTTAGGCATTTTTGCTTGAGGAGACCGTTTCTTTGTTGGCGTGGTCTTCTGAGGCGTCATCTGCTGAGCTGAGGGTCCTGTCCCTATTTGCTGAAGAGCAGCAGTTCTGTTATGGAATCTGACCTTCTTCATATTAAAATATAGCTTGTCATCGAATGTGATTTGGTCATCTCCGCAGAAGTCTTGAATCATGACCGATAGCTTCAGTCCATATAGAAGCTTGCCTTTTGCGCTCAGCTTGCATATTTCTTTGTCAAATTTGGCAGCTTGAGTCATGAACTCTCGGAGAAAGAACTCCATCCAGTTAATCTTCGCTCTGTCATAGATCGCTATCATAAGCTGTATCTTGGGTCTCGATACTTGATCGAATGAACCCGCTTGGCTTGTCAGTAGCTGCGTCACAATGTATGCCAAGGCTCGGTACTGAGGCAGCATACTATTCTTTGGGAAAGCGGCTCTGAGCACTGTAGGCTTTCCGCAGAAGATTGATAGGTAGTCGTCTATCATATCATCGTTATATCCGACGGTGCTGACTCCTTCAGCAGGTAGATCGAAGCTCCTCTTCAAGGCCTCCTTGATAGATATCCACTTTAGTTGCATAGAAGCATCGCCGATAGAGTGAACTGCAAATCTTCCAATGATGTCGCCAGACATCGAGTCTGAGTTGAGATAGATCTCAGACACTTGTCTCGGAAGGAAGAACGTCGGCTTCCTTGAGAGAAATCCTTCCAGACCCGATTCTCTAAGGGCAGCGAAGATTTCGTCCATGAACTCGAGGTCGCAGGCGTCGAATTCCATGACTGGTTCGCACCAGACACGGTCTTTATCCAGGATTTCCTACATGTTCTCTGGAGCGGTGACTGAAATGTTTATACTTGCCATTATATCTGTTACAAGAGAAGTCTATCAGTATCGATTTTAATAAAACGATGCAGTATAGCGATTCCGAAAAAGAGAGAATAAATTATTGTAACAGATCTAATATCATACTGATGAGAAATCTGATCGTTTAAGAAATATGCAAGAGGGGTTTGCAAAAAAAAAGATTTCAGATTTTTCGGAGTTAAAGGATTTGAAGTATGCTAATGGCGGTTTCTAAGATATGATCGAAAAAAATATATATATCAAGGTGAAGATGAACGGTTATCGATCAATGGCCTAGTTTAAAATAGCTTTTATGAGATGGACGGTCAAGATTAAAAAGGTCTATTATAGGTAATGATCAAATTTGCCGCCTAAGTCAAAAGCCAGTTGTAATTTGCCTAAGTAGTAACTATGATATGACATGCATTAAATGTGTGGCAGAGTATAGCATACTTATGCATGGAATGTCGTGCATTAAATGTAAGTTGTTAATATTAAATGACAATCCTAGAGATATTACATATGATGCTGATTCTGAGCAATAAACGCATATTAAAGTTCTTTTAGTTACTACTGAGTAGAGATACGCAAACCTGTCAGCTGAACATCGTAGTCAGCTGATACCTCGTGTAGATGGTTATTGTCTCTACGTACGGAGTTTACTCAGTACTGAGAGTGAACATTCCCCCTTGCTGAATGCTCCTCTCCTGAAACCTTTTACTGACTGGGGTCAGTAGGGTCCAGCAGACCTAGCTCTACTGAAATCTGAATCTTGCTTCAGCTAGAGGCCTGGTCAGTATATCAGCCCTTTGTCGATCAGTGTGGATCTTCTCCCTCTTGATGTCCTTCTTTTCGACATGGTCACGAATGAAGTTATGTCTGATGTCCACGTGCTTGCATCTCGTGTGAAGTACAGGATTCTGAGTGATTGCAATGGCACTGGTACTATCGCAGAAGATTGGCATTTCATTTTGAATGACGTCATAGTCGCGTAGCTGCTGTCTCAGCCAAAGGATTTGGGCGCAGCAACTTCCGGCAGCCATATATTCAGCTTCAGTAGTTGACGTGGCTACTGAGTGTTGTTTCTTTGAAAACCATGAAATCAGCTTATTGCCAAGGAACTGACACGTTCCTGAAGTTGACTTTCGGTCAATTCTACACCCTGCATAGTCAGCATCAGAGTAACCAGTTAGTTCTATATTATCATCAGCTGGATACCATAAGCCCATGTCAGGTGTTCCTCTGAGATAGCGGAGAATCCTTTTTGCTGAGTCCATGTGACTCCGTTTTGGATTCGCCTGAAATCGAGCGCAGACACCTACAACATAAGTTATGTCAGGACGAGTAGCTATTAAATATAATAAAGAACCAATTATAGCACAAAATTCAGTTTGGTCTACTGATACTCCCTCCTTATCAAGATCTATTTTCATGTTCGTGTTCATCGGGATCTTGATCGGTTTGCCGGATGTGCAACCTAATCTTTTGATGAGGTCTCCAGTGTATTTGCCTTGATTAATGAACGTCCCTTTTTCAGATTGTTTGACTTGAAAACCGAGGAAGTAGTTCATTTCTCCCATCATTGACATCTCGAATTTATCCTTCATCATCTTTTCAAATTGTTGGCACATGATGACATTCTTAGATCCAAATATTATGTCATCTACATAGATCTGCACAAGTAGTAGATTGTCTTCCAGTCGAATGCTGAATAGAGTGCGGTCTACTGTGCCTTTCTGAAAACCTTTCTGAAGAAGAAACTCAGATAGGGTACCGTACCAAGCCCTGGGTGCTTGTTTCAACCCATACAGAGCCTTTCTGAGTCTATACACCTGATGTCCCTACTGAAAGCCGGGCGGTTGTTCCACGTAGACTTCCTCTATCAGTACGCCGTTCAGGAACGCAAACTTCACATCCATTTGATAGACTCTGAATCTTTGATGTGTTGCGTAGGCCAGGAATAGTCTAATTGCCTCCAATCTTGCAACTGGAGCGAACGTTTCATCGAAATCTATTCCCTCAGCTTGACAGTAGCCTTTTGCCACGAGTCTTGCTTTGTTCCTTACTATTACGTTGTTTTCATCCCGCTTGTTCTTGAAGACCCATTTTGTTCCAATAACATGTTGATGCCGTGGTCTATCAACAAGCTCCCAAACTTCATTTCTCGTGAACTGATTCAGCTCCTCCTGCATGGCTATGATCCAGTCAGCATCTTTCAGTGCGTCCTCAATCGTCTGAGGTTCGTCAGTAGACAAGAAGCAGGAATATAAGGCGCTTTCTCCTTGACAGAATCTGGATCTTGTCTTTACTCTTGCTGAGGGATCTCCAATAATCAGATCAGCAGTGTTAGCGTCCAGCCACGATCTACGATGTTTTAGTTCCTCATCTGAAATTTGTTCAACACAGATAGTAGGCGAGTTAGGCATTTCAGTTGTACTATTATGAGATTGAAGCATTTCAGTAATGAGAGTGTGATCTACTGAGTCACCAGGTTCAGGGGCATTCAGCTCAGGAACATTAATAGATGTTCCCCCTGAGTTGTTATTCTTAGTAGTGATCTACTGGGATTTTGTATACTGGAAGCACTTTTATGCTTGTATACAATGTGTTTTTGTCCTTGCCACTATTTTATTCTCCTATCTGATAAATATGTATATTTGCACATGTTATCCTTTATCTTGTATAATAGTTAGATTTGTGTGGTGTGTCGGGTATCACAGAAGACAACACAAATTGGTTGAACTAACAAGATATAAACACTTAACACATGAGACAACTTAAGGATGAAGTTGTCGGTTTAAACTTAAGCCGCAGTTTAGATAAGAAGTGGCTTGTCTTAGCCGCTTGTCTTTACTTGGTACACTTAAGGTGGTGTATTGACGGATCACGAGTGAGATGTGTTTTCCTAACCGACATTAGTGGAAAACCAAGATCTCGGTGACTTAGCTAGTCTTAAGCTTGGTAAGACTTCACCGAGTGCATTTGGCTATCTATCACTTTGACCTACTATGGTGAACGTCCAATGAGCGACCGGATCTACGTATCTTGGGTGTTAGTAGTCATTTGTGGCTCAGCCGGTTATGTCCGTATCTTGCGCCTGTATCCCGGGAATGGGTTGATAATATCCCCCGAGGAACTCGAAAGGATTAGCACACTAAACCCGGCCGGTTGATTAAGTTCGGGTGTGTTAATAAGGTCGAGTGGTACTACTCGGGAATACAAGATGTTAATTAATTTAAGCGGTCAAGAAGCTTAATTAATTAACGGATATTTCTATCTTAAATACGGAGATCGATTAAGTCTAAAATACAAGCCCTTGCTCAAATTGGGATAAAGGGGTAAGTCAAAGACTGATTCTCTAGTGGAATGAATCTGTGTTAATTAATTAATTTTGCTCAGGGCCGAGCATGGATAATTAATTAATTGGAGGCCCAACTTTATTTCTTGTATTGGATCCCCGATCCGGCCCAATTAGTTGCCTAGTAATTTATTATCTCTCGAATTCATTATTAATGGATTAATGTATTTTACATTATTTAATAATGTCATTTATTCGGAATTAATTGGGCCGGGCCAATTAATTAATAAATATTAGTAGCCCAATAAATTAATTAATTATATTATGGGTCGGTTATTATGTGGAGCCCATTGGAATATAATTAAATTAATGGGCTACAAATATATTAATATTATATAGGTTTTTGAAGCCTATATATATTAGTATTCGTTCGAAAAACTCACACAATTGATTCATAAAAATCGAGAGTGGCGTGAGTTTATAGAGAGAGAATAAATTTATTTTCTTCGGATCTCCGACCACCCGGAGGGAGAAAAAGGCCGGGACACGATCGGAAGATCTCGACACGGGAGCAACAATCGAAGCCGCGACAATACACCAGGAGGAAGGTAGCCTTACTGTAAACCCTATTATTCCTTCAATTGGTATCAGAGCTAGGTTTAGGCTCTGATTGTTGCATAATTAGGTTTTATTTCGTCGTTATCGGGCTATTTCGTGTTTGGGGCGGCCTGCGAGCCATTGTTTTGACCCCGTTGTAACGCTTTTCTCGTGAGAAAATCCACGAGTAGTTGATAGGATCAATGTTCTATGTGATTGTACTATTTGTTGTACTGTAATTGGTCCGATTGGCACGAAAATCGAGGCGCGACGGAGCGGAAGGGCGAAAACCTAATTTCTGGCAGAACACGACCGCCAGCTTGAGGAGGCGCGTGGGGGGCGTTCTACATTATATTTCCGATCTGTTCGGATATTGTTGTTCGTCTTCTCGTTAGCTTCGTCTTGATAGGTCGCACGACCCATTTCGATTTCTGGTTTGTCCGGAATAGCGTCGGAAAGGAGAAGTGCTCGTGCTGTCCAGAAATTCCCAAATTGGCGAGAACCCTTGTTTTCTAGGGTTCCGCCGCATTTTGCGGCGGCGATTTCCGGCGGTTCCGGGGTCGGATTTCCGATAGGCTTGGACCTATGGAATCCTCGTCTTACGAGCTTCGCGTTGATAGGTCGTATGGGATCATCCGATCCCGGATGCGACCGGAATTGACGTCTGAAGTTCGCTGCTCGTTATGAATTCGTTCCGGCGAATTGTTTGAAATTCGGGAAATTGAGGAACTAATCTCGGCCGGAATCCGTTACCCGGTGGTCGTGAGTGTTCCAATTACGTTTCCCCTCTTTCAATTGATCGAATCGCGGCTCGGAGTGTACGAATTTGAGCGGTGAAGCTCGCCGGCGACAGGATGCGAAATTCGCTTGATTCCCGGCGCGGCGGCGGCAATTGTCGCCGGATTTGGGTAGCCCAGGCGTGAGGATCGTGCCTAGGGGCGGTACCGGACAACGAATACGGCGGCGCCGGGCCGTGGAGGCCGTGGCGGCCCGCGCGCTGCCTTGCCGGAAGCGCGGCCGCGCGCAGCCTTCGATTCCCGGCGCTGCAGCGGCGCGCGCGGCGGGGAAAGGTTTGTGTGGCCACGGGCATCTTCCCCCCGACGACGGCGGGCTCCGGCGAGGCTCCGGAACGGCGGCGGCGGCGCGATTTGATGAAGAAGGTGATGCCGACGTGGCGCGCCGACGTGGCGCGCCACGTCGGCCCTCTCTACGACCGTGCAAACGTGTACGCCATGTGTGCCGCACGTGGCGAACCCCCCGATGACGTGGCGACGACGGTTCGATGCGGTTTTCGACACAGTTTCCAGATTCGAAGATTTTTTAAGATTTCGAAGATCTGTATTTTGATCGGGCAATGTAATAGTTAGGAATTACGTGTTTTAAAGCCCGATAACGATTTTAAATTTCCTATTTGCGTATTTATTTTTAATTATGCTTTAGCATGCGATTATGTGATTAATTGCGCTTAGAAAAGCATGTAAATAGGATTTATGTCGTTAAAGCATGTTTTATTTTTCGCGAGCATGTTTTATTATGTGCGTTTAGAAATTGCATGCTTTAGGAATTATGTGTGATTGCATGATTCGTTACAAACCTTTTGAATAAAAAGACTAAGCAATTTTTAAAATTAAATGTTTAATTAGATTCCATTAATTTGGATATTAAACAATTAATCGGACCTCCATTAATTGGACTCTACACGAAAGTAGTAAGATTGTGTGAGTAAACGTCCACCTGCGTGGCTTGCTTGCATTTTTGAGCTACCAGTTTTGTGAGATGAGTTTTCCAAAACAATATTTGATTATTATTGAGTAGTGGGAGCGAAGCCGTAAACGTCCACCTGCGTGGCTTGCGTGCCTAGTGAACACGAGTACTCTAGAAGATAATAATTAAATAGGATGGCTAATTAGATCAAATTGAATGCGGCATGGTTCGAGTAAGTATGTCAATTTCGAGAATTTGATTCTATTTGGTCAAATTAATGGTCAATGCTTAGATGTCACCGCAGTACAATTCACTTCCCTCGAAGTCCCTTCCCGCGTTTTAATAGTGACATGGTCCGAATATCGAACTATTAATTCCATTCGTCTTAAGAACCTTGACGTGGATTGGAATTAAAGAGCTAGGTAAATAGCTTGGTTTAGGGTTACGCTAGTAAACGTCCACCTGCGTGGCTTGCTAGTGAAATTCCTAGAGCGGTTCGAGGTTTTTAAGATCATTGGTTTTTCAAAAGGTTACAATGATTGTTAATTACGAATTATGTGCAAATATTAATTTTATACATGCTTTTAATTTATATTTTTTCGAATATGTACTGTTCGAAAAACTTTAATTTCGAGTTCCTAAACAAGTCTCACTCAACCAAACCCTAACGGGTTTACAATTTTAAATAATTTTACAAAGTGGAAGAGATATCTTACCTTCCCAATAAATGCTCTGCAAAGGTTCTATAAGAACTTCTTTTTTAGGACCGCTATGTCTAAGAACGAGTTTACTTTAAGTATGTTACTCAAATCTTTGGTAGCGGTCAAAGAGGTTATAGAAAAGGGCAAGAGTGCTCAAGTCTTGAATATCCCTAGTAGTTCAAGGAATCCTCTGAAATGCGGAAACCAGGAAAAGAACAGAAAGGGTGGACATTTCAAGAAGAGCAGTGGGAGTAAGAAGACGGTCCTTACCGGCGACATGCAAATGTCAAAGGAGAAAGGAAGGTTCTTCAAGAATGGTAAGAAAGGACACTGGAAGAATCATAATCCGGATGTCAAGGCAAAACGTAAAGAGACGCGAGTCGCTCTTGTAATCTGAAACCGTTCGGTTTCCTCTTCTACCCATGAATGGGTAGTGGATTCGGGGGCAACTGTTCATGTTTGTTACACCTTGCAAGGTTTCTTGCAGAAAAGGTAATTGAGCAATGGCGAGGTGGTAGTCTCAATGGGTAATGGATTGAAAGTTCCTGCAATTACCATTGGAGATTTAAATCTATCTTTTGATAGTTCTGTTTTAGTACTTAAAGATGTTTAATATGTGCCCGAGTTTAGGCGAAACATTATTTCTGTTTCAAAACTCTGCACCATGGATGGTTATAAATCAAGTTTTGATAGTGAAGTTTCTATCATGAAAGACGATGATTTTATCTGTGGTGGACTATTAAACGGATCTTTATATACTATTACTTGTAAACCGCGTAGTTCTGTTAATATTGCTTCCTCATCATCAAATCCTAAGAAGAGGAAAGAGTCTTCTAAGGTAAACCAAACTTATCTATGGCACTTAAGACTAGGTCACATCAATCTTAACAGGACTCAGAGGTTGGTGGAATATGGATCATTGGAGTCTCTCCAAGATTGAACCGTTTCCAACTTGTGAAACCTGTTTGGAAGGAAAGACGATGACTAGGCCTTTGAAGGCAAAGGGTTATAGAGCCACAGAAGCATTAAGTTTGATACATTCTGACTTGTGTGGGTCTATGTCTACACAAGCTCGTGGAGGGTATGAGTACTTCGTCAAATTTACTGACGATTACTCGAGGTATGGATATGTTTACCTTCTTCGCCACAAGTTGGATTGCTTTGAAACATTTAAGGAATTCAAGGCAGAAGTGGAGAAGAAGCTAGGTAAAGAAATCAAAACACTACGATCTAATCGTGGTGGGGAATACCTGTCCAACGAGTTCAAGGACTACTTGACAGAATGTGGGATTACATCCCAGCTGACATCACCGGGCACGCCTCAGCAGAATGGTGTGTCAGAGAGAAGGAACCGAAGTCTCTTAGAGATGGTTCGGTCGATGATGAGTTATGCAACTTTGCCAGTTTTCTTTTGGTGATATGCCACTGAGATCGCAGCATACTTGGCCGAACCGTGTGCATTCCAAGTCGGTACAAAAGATCCCTTTCGAGTTGTGGAGCGGGCACAAACCCAGTATACACCACTTAAGGATTTGGGGTTATCCTGCTTATGTGCTAAATAGGCAGGCCGACAAATTGGAATCACGTTCAGAAGTGATGTTGTTCATAGGGCATCCGAAGGAAACGAAAGGTGGATACTTTTATGATCCTAAAGAACTGAAGATCGTTGTTAGCCCTAACGCTCGGTTCTTAGAAGAGGATTACACTAGTAACCATAAATCTCGAGTCGACATCATCCTTGAAGAATTACAAGGTGGTCGAGTTCCACTTGAACAGCCAGTAGTGCAAGATAGTACTCCACGAGTAACTGCACAATTTGTTAACACAACTCCTAACACTGTTCGACGTAGTGGGAGGGTGATATTTACACCTGATCGGTATGTTCACTGGGGAGATGTTTGATTATCTCTCGGCAGATGAACAAGATACCGTGGATCCCTGGACTTACAACGAAGCAGTGGGAGATGTAGATGCACCATGGACTCGAAATTTGAGTCCATAACTGATATGGATGTATACGAGATCACTGAACTACCTAAGGGCTTCAATGCTATTGGTAGTAAGTGGGTATACAAGAGAAAGAGAGAGCACCGAATGAAGAGATCATGGCGTTTAAGGCCAGACTAGTGGCGAAGGGTTTTACCCAGAAAGAAGGTATCGATTATGAAGAGACCTTCTCGCCTATAGCAATGATCAAGTCCATTCGGATTCTCCTTGCCATATCAGCTCACATGAAACTAGAGATCTGACAAATGTATGTCAAAACCGCTTTCCTAAACGGTCACCTTGAAAAAGGTAGGGACATCTACATGAAGCAGCCAGATGGTTATGTGAAGGAGGGCGAAGAGCATCTAATTTGGAAGCTTAAGAAGTCTATTCATGGACTTAAGCAAGATTTCCGATTATGGCACCAGCGTTTTCGACGAAGTAGTCAAATCCTATGGATTTGTATCCTGTCCTAACGAGGTGTGTGTAACGTATTTGTGTTAACGGATCAGTGGTGTTTCTTGCATTTTACTTAGATGACATCCTTCGCATTAGCAATAATGTTGAAGTGTTACCAGACGTAAAGACGTGGTTATCCGAGCAGTTTCAAATGAAGGACTTAGGTGAAGCTGCTTACATCCTTGGGATCAAGGTTATTCGAGATCGCCAGAAAAAGGATGTTAAGCTTGTCACAAGTGTCCTACATTGACACTGTTATTGCTCGTTTTAGCATGCAAAAGCCAAGAGAGGTTTAGTACCTTTCACACATGGCATTTTTCTATCCAAGAATCAGTGCCCTGAAAACGCCTGAAGATATAGAAAGTATGAGGCAACTACCATATGCTTCCGCTGCCGGTAGCCTCATGTATGCGATGCTTTGTACAAGAGCAGATATCTCATATGCCGTAGGCATGGTCTCAAGATATCGCCTAACCACCGAAAGGAATACTTGGATCGCGGTCAAGTATATTCTCAAGTACCTTAAACGGACTAGAGATTATAGGCTTGTTTACCCGTCAGACAGTCTAGTGTCTTTGGGTTATACATAATCGGATTTCCAAGCTGACCAGTCAGACGAGAAGAAGTCTACCTCGGGTTATGTGTTTACCTTGGGAGGTGGAGTCGTTTCATGGAGGAGTGCAAAGCAGAAATGCATTGCAGACTCAACCATGGAAGCAGAGTATATGACTGCTTCAGAAGCTTCGAAAGAGGCAGTTTGGCTCAAGAATTTCCTCCAAGATCTTTATATTATTCAGAATTTGCCTAAGGCGGTCACGATTTATTGTGATAATGCGGGTGCAGTAACAAATTCTAAGGAACCTAGATCTCACAAGGCGTCTAAACACATAGACATGAAGTACCATATTATACGAGTATTCGTAAATCGAGGTGACACCGGTGATTGACAAAATTGGGCCCGAAGTCAACCTAGCTAATCCTTTCACGAAGAGCTTACCACTCCCGGCTTACGAGAAGCATGTTTGTGGCTTTGGGATGGTAGAGATGCCCCACTTAGGACTACAGAAACTTTTGTATAAGTGAGAGAAGATGTCGTGATAGATAGGATAGATAGCTAACATATAGCTGGGTACTAGTTTGTACCTAGATAGCTTAGAACTGACACATTGTATACTAAAAGTTTGCTTTAGTATAAGTGGGAGAATTGTTGGGATTTTGTATACTGGAAGCACTTTTATGCTTGTATACAATGTGTTTTTGTCCTTACCACTATTTTATTCTCCTATCCGATAAATATGTATATTTGCACATGTTATCCTTTATCTTGTATAATAGTTAGATTTGTGTGGTGTGTCGGGTATCACAGAAGACAACACAAATTGGTTGAACTAACAAGATATAAACACTTAACACAGCTGAGACAACTTAAGGATGAAGTTGTCGGTTTAAGCTGCAGTTTAGATAAGAAGTGGCTTGTCTTAGTCGCTTGTCTTTACTTGGTACACTTAAGGTGGTGTATTGACGGATCACGGTGAGATGTGTTTTCCTAACCGACATTAGTGGAAAACCAAGATCTCGGTGACTTAGCTAGTCTTAAGCTTGGTAAGACTTCACTGAGTGCATTTGGCTATCTATCACTTTGACCTACTATGGTGAACGTCCAATGAGCGACCGGATCTACGTATCTTGGGTGTTAGTAGTCATTTGTGGCTCAGGGGTTGTGCGTATCTTGCGGCCGTATCCCGGGAATGGGTTGATAATATCCCCCGAGGAACTCGAAAGGATTAGCACACTAAACCCGGCCGGTTGATTAAGTTCGGGTGTGTTAATAAGGTCGAGTGGTACTACTCAGGAATACAAGATGTTAATTAATTTAAGCGATCGTAAGAAGCTTAATTAATTAACGGATATTTCTATCTTAAATACGGAGATCGATTAAGTCTAAAATACAAGCCCTTGCTCAAATTGGGATAAAGGGGTAAGTCAGGCACGGATTCTCTAGTGGAATGAATGCGTGTTAATTAATTAATTTTGCTCTCGGTCGAGCATGGATAATTAATTAATTGGAGGCCCACTTTATTTCTTGTATTGGATCCCCGATCCGGCCCAATTAGTTGCCTAGTTATTTATTATCTCTCGAAATTCATTATTAATGGATTAATGTATTTTACATTATTTAATAATGTCATTTATTCGGAATTAATTGGGTCGGGCCAATTAATTGATAAATATTAGTAGCCCAATAAATTAATTAATTATATTATGGGCTGGTTATGTGGAAGCCCATTGGAATATAATTAAATTAATGGGCTACAAATATATTAATATTATATAGGTTTTTGAAGCCTATATATATTAGTATTCTGTTCAGAAACTCACACAATTGATTCATAAAAATCGAGAGTGGCGTGAGTTTATAGAGAGAGAATAAATTTATTTTCTTCAGATCTCTGACCACCCGAGGGAGAAAAAGGCCGGGACACGAGATCGAAGATCTGACACAGGAGCAACAATCGAAGCCGCGACAACACACCAGGAGGAAGGTAGCCTTACTGTAAACCCTATTATTCCTTCAGTTTTCATCCCGCTTGTTCTTGAAACCCATTTTGTTCCAATAACATGTTGATGCCGTGGTCTATCAACAAGCTCCCAAACTTCATTTCTCGTGAACTGATTCAGCTCCTCCTGCATGGCTATGATCCGGCCAAGCATCTTTCGAGGCGTCCTCAATCGTCCGAGGTTCGTCGGTAGACAAGAAGCGGGAATATAAGGCGCTTTCTCCTTGACGAGAATCCGGATCTTGTCTTTACTCTTGCTTGAGGGATCTCCAATAATCGGATCGAGCGGTGTGAGCGTCCCGGCCACGATCTACGATATTTTAGTTCCTCATCTGAAATTTGTTCAACACAGATAGTAGGCGAGTTAGGCATTTCAGTTGTACTATTATGAGATTGAAGCATTTCGAGAATGAGAGTGTGATCTACCGAGTCACCGGGTTCGGGGGCATTCGGCTCGGGAACATTAATAGATGTTCCCCCCCGAGTTGTTATTCTCGGTAGTGGTCTCGGTTACCTCTCGGGTTTCTTCATCGACCTGAGTTACTTGGGATTGATTCTGTTCAGGAGAATCAATCGGCTCAGCTACTTTCGCTGCTGGTTGAGATTCAGTAGACTTGTTTTCAGACAAAGCTGGATCTTCTTGACTTTGTCTTTTAGGCTTAGATCCTGTAGCTGTTTACTGATGTCCTCAGATTCAGAATTAGAGTTATTACTCCTGTCTTCAGTAGCAAACTCATTAAAAACAACATGAGGGCTTTCCTCCACGCAAAGGGTCCGATAGTTGAATACTCTGAAAGCTTTGCTGACCCGAGAGTATCCTAAGAATACTCCCTGATCTGACTTGCTATCAAAAGTCTTCAGCTGATCTTTCCCATTGTTGTGGATGAACAACCAAAGATATGGAAATAGGATAGAGAAGGTTTCCTGCCGTTCCATAGTTCATATGGTGTTCTCTTATGTTGCTTTGTCAATAGAGATCGGTTCTGAGTGTAACAAGCAGTATCAGTGGCTTCTGCCCAAACTTAGTTGGGAGTCCTGAGTCTGCGAGTAGAGTTCTAGCTGCTTCTTTGAGAGTTCTGTTCTTCCGTTCAGCAACTCTAGCTGCTTCTTTGAGAGTTCTGTTCTTCCGTTCAGCAACTCCATTTTGCTGAGGTGTGCGTGCAACCGATGTCTCATGCTCTATTCCTTCTGCTTTGCAGAACTCCTCCACCATAGAGTTGAGGAACTCAGTTCCTCTGTCAGAACAGATTTTGACAATTTTGGTGTTCTTCTTGACACTGAGCCTTTTCAGAAGCCTTGGTAACTCTGTTTTGACGTCAGACTTATTGGCAATGAATATGACCCAAGTATAGCGCGAGTAGTCATCGATGACCACTAAAGCATATTTCTTGCCTCTGATCGTCACTGGAGAGACTGGACCGAACAAATCCATATGTAGCAGCTGAAGGATTCCATCGGTGGAAGGAGATGGAACAGGTGGATTTTGTTTCTTTGTTTGCTTTCCCTTCAGACATGCTTCACACTGAGTGTCTTTGCTGAATACTTCATTCGGCAGTCCCCTTGCTAGAGTGTTTCTTGCTAGTTTGTTGAGCGTTTTGAAGTTGAGATGGCTGAGTCTTCTGTGCCATAGCCACCCCGTTCGGTTGTCGTTTTTCGCCAACAGACAAGCTTCAGGTTCAACTGAGTTCCAGTTAGCTACATATATGTTCTTTTTGCGCGAACCTGATACCACTGTTTTCCCTGTGGATTTATCAATGACATCACAGAAACCAGTGTCAAATATCACTCTATTCGAGTTATCACAAAATTGATTAACAGAGAGAAGGTTATGCTGAAGTCCTTCAACATATGATACTCTAGGAACTGTGGCAGTTCCAATGCTGAGTGTTCCGAATCCTCTTATGTAGCCTTTAGCGTTATCTCCAAACTCAATTCTGTGTCCTTCTTCAGCTGTATAATTCTTCAGTAGGTTCCTTTGGTACGTCATGTGTCTTGAGCATCCGTTGTCCACATACCAAGGATCTTTGTGCACCCGCAAAAGCAATTATATTCGGGTACCCTTTATTCTTGATTTTGGGTCCTTAGATGTTAGTTTTAGTAACCCAAATCGTCTAACGACCCCCGGTGGTCTCGGACGGTTTCTTTCCACTTGAGTCAACATATTTGACCACTGGACTGGTCGTTGCTTGACTTCTTAGGCTTTTCCGGTTCGGGGAGTCCGGATCTTCTGAACTGGTGGACTGCTGACCTTTGCCTTTTGTGCAATCTTCTTCTTCTTCTGACTCTTGGATCCTCTTCTGACTATAGGATCATAATAATATGACCCATACTGAGTTGGATGTGTCAGCTGAGGTGGTCCATACTGATCAGCCTACTTTGGCTTGCTGGTTCCCCCTTGACTGAACTGGGGTGTTTTGGTACTGATCTTTTGGGCAGATTGCTGACGTGTAGGATGAGGCGCTTTCATCTTTTGTTTATTCTTTGCTAAGGGGTTCAGAATATTTGCATTGATTGTCTCCCCTTTAACAAATCTATCAGCAAGTCGCACTTTTGAGTGTACTGGGGTAGATGAGGAAGCTCCCTGGCTGAAACCAAGTCCTTCCTTGCAGTGCTTAGGCTTGCTGCTTGCTAGCATAGCCTCCTGCTTTCTTTCAGCGCCCATGTACCGCTCAGTCATCAGGTTCCTCCAAACATCATCACTTTTCTTCAGTATCTCGTGCTCGGTCTGAAGTCCTGATAGTTGTTGCTTCAGTAGACTCAGTTCAGAATCTTTCTGAGTTAAGTCCTTGGTCAGAACTGAGATTTGATCTTCTTGATGCTGAGACTTGGCCAACAGAGAGTTTATCTCCTCCCTGAGTCTCAACACAAGTCCTTCAGACTCAGTAGAGACCTGACTCTCCTGAGAAAGTCTCTGATTCTCCACTTTTAGGGTATCCAATTCCTGAAGAGTCTTACTGAGCTGCAGACTCATCTGAATCTGTTCGTCAAGCAGTTCTTCGTATGCGATTGTGACGTCCAAATTCTCATCTGCACCTGAAACAGTGTCGTGTGTGCAGTGTGAAGAGGAGTTAAATGGTTCATGACAATTTACCTCATCCTCTTCTCCTACTATTAGGCACTTTTCAGTAGCTTCAGCTTCATGCTCTAGGGCCATGAAAGCTGCTTCATCATCAGATGAATCCATAAAGGAGTCGACTTCTTCTGAGTCATCTGAAATTTCGCCAGCTATGTATGCTTGTCTTTTCTTAGCGAATTTATCTCTCCTTGCTTTACGTGCTGCACGTTCAGCACTACTGAGCTCAGGACAGTCATACTGATAGTGTCCTGATTTTTTGCAGTTGTAGCAAGCGATGACTCTTTCTTTACTTTCGTTATCTTTTGATGGTGCTGAGTCATCCTTCTTTCTGCATTCAGAAGACTGTGAGTCAAGAGTGCGCTTTGGCGTGTATTCAGACTTACCTTTTGTTTCTCGATAGGCTTTAGTCACTTTTCTGCGCCTCTCCTTCTCCTTCTGATATTTTACAGTGAGCAGCGCGTACTTCTGAGCTAAACTTCCTTCTTGTATGTCAGTTATTGAAGGTTCAGTTTTGCTTGACGCGGGAGATGCTGTGCTGACTGATGCTTTGAAAGCATGGTCAATTTTGGTGTCAGTTTCAGCTTTCTGCTTCCGTTGAGGTCTGTCAAACTCGAATTCCTCTGCTTGAAGTTCTGAAAAGATATGGTCAGGAGTAACAATATCTAAGTCAGAATGGCGTAATAATGTAGCAAAAGGAGTCCAATGACCGTCTGGCAGTGCCCTCAGTATCTTGAGATTCATCTATCGGTTGGAGAATGTCTTTCCCAGTCCGTTGATAGAGTTCATCAGATTCGTAAATCTGACATTTAGATCTTCTATTTTGTCAACAGGCATGAGAGACAAACTCTCCAGTTTTTGGAGTTCCCGCGCAAGTTTGTTAGCTTTGATCTTCTGAGTCCCCCGACTCAGTAGCGCTAGAGCATCCCAGAGCTCTTTTGCTGTCTTGCATTCCTGAACCCTGCCGCGATAAGAATCACTAAGAGTGGTTAGTATGGCCTTCCTGGCGACTCGGTCTAAGTTATGAAGTTTCTTCTCCTCAGGTGTGAAGAGACTTCTGTCCTTGGGAATCTTTTTTCCGGTCACCATTCCTCCTCCAGTTTTTTGATCCTGAGTTACGACACTATCTATCATAGGAACGATAGGTCCTTCCTCAAGTACTTCGGTCATGCTATCGTGGAGGGAGGTCAAGATGAGCCTCCATTCGACCTCGCCATACACCATAGTTCTCTCCGAGAACATAGGCACCATCCTTATACACGACATATCAGCCATGAAAGATAATGTTATGAATATAGAATGATATGTGGTGAAAACGTTTTTCCGGATCCGTTCAAGTAGACCAGTTCAAGATAACAAGAGTCTTATAGAACTCCTGCTCTGATACCAATTGTTGATCCCGAGAGCACGTTCAAGTGTAGAGGGGGGGGGGGTGAATACACCTGAATCCGATTTTCTCAACTTTGAACATGAACAGTCTTGTTCAGGAAAGTGCCGTACTGAAAGAATTCAGCAGACCAAATAGCTGTTCTGAATCGTGTTTGGCAAAGAGTCTGACTCTACTGAGATCTCGCTAGGCCGATCGAGTCGAATCCGTATCGTAGATAGAGTTCGGTGGTGCGGAAATGTGTAGGCCCAAATCGGTTGAGTGGAAAACGTTTTATCAAGACAGTCTCAATTCAGCAAAAAAAATAGTTCAGTATGCTGAGACTTAGTTGTATGATTTTAAAGGATAATTTTCAGTATGAACAGTTAAAATCAATGCAACAGTAAATAAGAGAACAAGTAAGAGACACAGATTTTTAAAGTGGTTCAAATATCAAGCGATCCTACGTCCACTGTCCCGAAAGGTCAGGAGGCTATTTATTATACTGAGTTAGTCTCGCGTCGGCTTGTACACGAGGACAAAGCCGCGTCTTGGAATTTATACTGAGCAAGTCTCAGTTTACAACGGTTATCAAACTAAAGTGTTTGACAAAATCTCCAACAGTGAAGGAGTCCTTTTACAATAAGGATTAGGTTCAAATATGAACTCCTTTGTCTAAGCTATGGATATGATCGGTTGAGCTTAGGGTTAGAGGGATAGGGAATGAGAATGTAGCTTCTAGAATGCGAACAGCTGAGTTATAGCTATGGGTTCGTGTTGCGTCGTTTGGATACTAGAGGCTTGTATATAGGTTCAGCTTGGTTCCCTTATGAGCTAGGATGTAGTCTTTCGCCGGAGATAGATCTTCGAGTTCTTGCGGAAGACTTAAGCTTTTCGGATTGCTCGTTTGACTGCTCTCTTCTTGTTTTAGTTCTCTTTCCTTGTTTGCTCGTGAAGTAGCAGTCGTGGTAGTGCTTTCAAAAACTTGAATCATCCCTCTATTTATAGAGAAGAGATTGGGAAAGATCCGTTGGAGACGATGACCCCTTTCTCACTCTTTTGGTAGCTAACGGCTCTTTTGAAAAAGGTGACAATGTCCTTTCTCTCCTTTTCTGGAAATATGTTGACTTGCAGCTTTAGTAGGTAAAAAGGCACGTGTCTGCTTATCATTCATCGAGGTTTTGCAGAGTAGTTGAGACAGAACAGACTTCGAGACATAATGAAGTTGACTTCTCTCTACCTCGTATTTGACTATGCTAATTGTCGTTCAAAAGATCTGACAGTTCAGAAGACTGTCTGCCGTTACTGAGTCTGATCCTGTAGAGAGTACTGAATTTACTCTACTAAAGGTCAGCTCTTAGTTCAGTGAACTGCTCCTGCTGAGTCCAGTATCTACTGAGTCTTCTACATCTGGTGCTGAGGCTGATAATCTACTGAACGCCTAGACCAGAGCAGAGTGTCTTCTGAGTCTGAACCCTCAGAGACAAAAACAATTAAAACGGATTGGTTCACCAATCAGATAGGGTTTTGGGATATTCAAATCTTCAAACAAATTCAGAGCACGAGGCTACTGAGCTTTGGTCAGTTACAGAAGATAGAATCATTTCCCACTAAGTATGACTGTGCTGAGAATAGAATCATCACCCAACAGAGACCAACAAAAAAATTCTAACGGCTCTTACTAGGCCCAAGTGCTATTCTTTTGCTACTTGTTTGCGAAGAACTAACTTAAGCTTTGTTACTCCTGATTATATATTTTCAGAACTGAAAGCAGAGGAGTTTATGTTCAATCGTTCAGGTGTAGGGGGGGTGAATACACCAGAAAACCTTTTTCTCAAATTCAAACGCGATCAGTCCGTTTTACGGAGGATGTCTGCTGAACTGATTCTGTGGACCAAGCAGGCTGATCTTGATCGCGCGGACAGAGTGACTGATAGCACTATGGTCTGCTAGCTGACTGAGGTTAGAATTCAGAACTGTTCAGCAGAGGTTCAGTAGCATGCGTAATAGTGTAGACCCGATTCAGTTCGTATAGAATACGTTTGTTTAATAAATCCGTTCAGTAGATTAGTGCGATGTATTGGCTTTTAACGAAAATTCAGTTGAATGATTTTTGCAAGTATATTTTCAGTATGAGCAGTTAATCAATGCAACAAATAAACAACACAACAGTTTTTAAAGTGGTTCGGATATGCAAGATCCTACGTCTACTCGCCCTTAACAACACATGACACTATTTTATTATACTGAGTTAGTCTCATTTAGTTTGTAGCTGGACAAACTTGTACTTGTGATTATTGAAGGAAATATAAGGTTAGAAACGATACCTTCCTCCTTCGTATGTTATCGCGGCTTTGATTGTTGCTCGTGTGTCAGATCTTCTGAACTGTGTCCCGGCCTTTTTCTTCCTCTGGGTGGTCAGAGAACTGAAGAAAATTAAAATTTTTGTCTCCCCACAAACTCACGCACGACGTCTCAGATTTGTATATGTGTGTATTCTGTTTCTGAACAGAATACTAATATATATAGGCTTCAAAAGCCTATATAATATTAATATATTTGTACCTCAGTAATTTAACTATATTTCTAATGGGCTTCCACATAATTAGCCCATAATATAATTAATTAATCCACTGGCTACTAATATTGATCAATTAATTGGCTCAGCCAATTAATTCCAGATAAATAATATTATTAAATAATGTAAAAATACATTAATCCATTAATAATGATTTCTGAGAGACAATAAATAACTAGGCAACTAAATGGGCCAGATCAGGGATCTAATACAAGAAGTAAAGCTGGGCCTCAAATTAATTAATTATCTATGCTCAGCCCAGAGCAAAATTAATTAATAAACACAGATTCATTCCACTAGAGAATTCGTGCTGACTTACCCATTTATCCCAAATTCAGCAGGGGCTTGTATTTTAGACTCAATCGATCTCCGTATTTAAGATAGAAATATCCGTTAATTAATTGAGCTCACCGACGTGCTTAAATTAATTAACATCTTATATTCTCCGAGTAGTACCACTCGACCTTATTAACACACCTGAACTTAATCAACCGGCCGGGTTTAGTGTGCTAATCCTTTCGAGTTCCTCAAGGGATATTATCAACCCATTTTACTAGGATACGGTTGCAAGATACAGACAACCAGCCAGAGCCACAAATAACTACTAACACCCAAGATACGTAGATCCGGTCACGATGATGTTCACCATAGTAGGTCAAAGTGATAGATAGCCAAATGCACTCAGCTGAAGTCTTACCAAGCTTAAGACCAGCTAAGTCACCGAGATCTTGGTTCTCCACTAATGTCAGTTAGGAGAACACATCTCACTGTGATCCGTCAATACACCACCTTAAGTGTACCAGTAAAGACAAGCAGCTAAGACAAGCTACTTCTTATCTAAACTGCAACTTAAACCGACAACTTATCCTTAAGTTGTCTCAGCTGTGATAACTGTTTATATCTTGTCAGTTCAACCAATTTTTGTTGTCTTCTGTGATACCCGACACACTACACAAATCTAACTTTTGTACAAGATAAAGGATTACATGTGCAATATATACATTTATCAGATAGGAGAATAAAATAGTGGTAAGGACAAAAACACATTGTATACAAAATCCCAACAATTCTCCTACTTATACTAAAGCAAACTTTTAGTATACAATGTGTCAGTTCTAGGTACAGTTCTTGGTACAAACTAGTATTTAGCTGCATATCCTATCTATCACTCCTCTTCTCCCACTTATACAAAAGTTTCTGCAGTCCCAAGTGGGGGGGCATCTCTACCAGTCCTAAGCCACGAACATGCTTCTCGTAAGCCGGAATTGGTATAAGTGGGGGGCATCTCTACCGAGGTCGACTTCTTCTCGTCTCTGTCAGCCTGGAAATCCGAGTCCGTATAACCTAAAGGCACTAGACTGTCTGACTGGTAAACAATTCTATAATCTCTAGTCCGTTTAAGGTACTTGAGAATATTTTTGACCGCAGTCCAGTGCGCTTGTCCAGGATTAGACTGATATCTTGAGACCATGCCTACAACATATGAGATATCTGGTCTCGTACAAAGCATTGCATACATGAGACTACCGACAGCGGAAGCATATAGTACTAGCCTCATACTTTCTATCTCTTCAGGCGTTTTAGGGCACTGATTCTTAGATAGAAAAATGCCATGTCTGAAAGGTACCGAACCTCTCTTGTCATTTTGCATGCTAAAACGAGCAATAACAGTATCAATGTAGGACGCTTGTGACAAGCTTAACATCATTTTCTAGCGATCTCGGATAACCTTGATCCCAAGGATGTAAGCAGCTTCACCTAAGTCCTTCATTTGAAATTGCTCGGATAACCATATCTTTACGTCTGATAACACTTCAACATTGTTGCCAATGAGAAGGATGTCATCTACGTAAAGCGCAAGAAACACCACTGTTTCATTAACACAGATACGGTACACGCACGTCTCGTTAGGACAGGATACAAAACCATAGGATTTGACTACCTCGTCAAAATGTTGGTGCCATAACCGAGAAGCTTCCTTAAGTCCATAAATAGACTTCTTAAGCTTCCAAACTAGATGCTCTTCGCCCTCCTTCATATAACCATCTGTTTGTTTCATATAGATGTCTCTACTTTTTCAAGGTGACCATTTAAGAATGCGGTCTTGACATCCATTTTCCAGATCTCTAGGTTCATGTGAGCTGCTATGGCAAGGAGAATCCTAATGGACTTGATCATTGCTACAGGCGAGAAGGTCCCTTCATAATCGATACCTTCTTTCTGGGTAAAACCCTTTGCCACTAGCCTGGCCTTAAATGCCATGATCTCTCCATTCGATCCTCTCTTTCTATTGTATACCCACTTACTACCAATGGCCTTGCAGCCCTCAGGTAGTTCAGTGATCTCCTACATATCCATATCAGTTATGGACTTAAATTTCGAGTCCATGGTGATTCTCCATGAATCTGCATCTACATCTCCCACTGCTTCGTTATAAGTCCAGGGATCCACGGTATCTTGTTCTTCTGCCGTGAGATGGTCAGCAGTCTCCCCAGTGAATATATACCGATCAGGTGTAAATATCACCATCCCACTACGTCGAAGAGTGTAGGGAGTTGTGTTAATAAATTGTGCAGTTGCTCGTGGAGCTCTATCTTGCACAATTGGCTCTGTGAGTGGATCTCGATCACCTTGTAATTCCTCAAGGATGATCTTGACTCGAGACTTATGATTACTAATATAATCCTCCTCTAAGAACCGAGTTTTGGTACTGACCATGATCTTCTGTTCTTTAGGATTATAAAAATAACCACCCTTCGTTTCCTTCGGATATCCTATGAACAACATAACCTCTGAACGTGGATCTAACTTGTCGGCCTGTTTATTCAACACATAAGTAGGACACCCCCAAATCTTTATGTGGTGCATACTGGGCTTGTGCCCGCTCCATAACTCGACTGGAGTCGTGTTAACCGACTTAGATGGCACACGGTTCAGCAAGTATGCTGCAGTCTCTAGGGCATATCCCCAAAAGGATACTAACAAAGTTGCATAACTCATCATGGACCGAACCATCTCTAAGAGAGTTCGGTTCCTTCTCTCTGACACACCGTTCTGCCGAGGCGTGCCCGGTGCTATCAGTTGGGATGTAATCCCACATTCTGTCAAGTAGTCCTTGAACTCATTGGACAGGTATTCCCCTCCACGATCAGATCGCAATGTTTTGATTTCTTTACCTAACTTCTTCTCCACTTCTGCCTTGAATTCCTTAAAGGTTTCAAAGCAATCCGACTTGTGGTGAAGAAAGTAAACATATCCATACCTCGAGTAATCGTCAGTAAATGTGATGACTTACTCATACCCTCCACGAGCTTGTGTAGACATAGGTCCACACAAGTCAGAATGTATCAAACTTAATGCTTTTGTGGCTCTATAACCCTTTGCCTTAAAATGCCTAGTCACCATCTTACCTTCCAAGCAGGATTTGCAAGTTGGAAATGGTTCAACTTGGAGAGACTCCAATGATCCATATTTCATCAACCTTTGGATCCTATTTAGATTGATGTGACCTAGTCTTAAGTGCCATAGATAAGTTTGGTTTACCTTAGAAGATTCTTTCCTCTTCTTAGGATTTGATGATGAGGAAGCAATATTAACAAATGTACATGGATTCGATGTAATAGTATATAGAGATCTATTTAAAGTCCCATTGCAGATAAGATCTTTCCCTTTTGGAATTGAAATTTGATCATCAAAAATAGATCTATAACCATCCACAATAAAAAGTTTTGAAACGGAAATAATGTTTCGCCTAAACTCAGGCACCAATAAAACATCTCTCAATACTAAACTAGAGTCTAAAACAAATAAGTGTAAATCTCCTATGGCAATAGCTAGAACTCGCCATCCATTGCCCATGGAAACCACCACCTCGCCATCAGCCAGAACCCTTTTCTGCAGAAACCCCTGCAAGGTGTAACAAACATGATCAGTTGCTCCGAAATCTACTACCCATTCATGGGTAGATGCGGAAACAAGCACAGTTTCAGTTACTAAGGCGATGCGTGTACCTTTCTATTTTTCCTTGAAGTCGGGACATTTAGTCTTCCAATGTCCAACCTTACCACACTTGAAACACTTCCCCTTAGGTTTTTGAACCCCTCCGGTGGGTGCTAACTTTGTGCTCCCGCTTTTCTTCTTGACGTTCGTAGCCTTCTTGCCCTTTTTCTGGAATCTACCTTTCGGAGGGTTCCTTGAGCTGCTAGTAGTGTTCAAGATTTGGGTTCCCTTACCTTTAGTCTCACCCATGATTCCTTCTACAGTAATTAACACACTCGAAAGTTCATTCAAAGTGTAGTCTTTCCTTGACATCACTACATTTAGGCGGAAATTCTCATATGACTTAGGTAGTGAATGTAGAATGATATATATCTTGATGCCAAGATCCAAGACACCACTAACATTTGCAAGTCGATCTAGCAGCTCGATCATATATAAAACATGATCCTGCACGGATGCACCTTCAACCATTTTGCAGGTAGTAACCTGCCTCAGGAGATGAAATCTCTGAGATCTGTCGGTCTCACCGAACTTTTCAGCCTCGGAATCCCATATCACTCCCGCATGAGGCGTGTTTTCATACTGTGAAGCAAGAGAATCAACCATAGTGGATAGAATGACAAAATGAGTCTTGTCATTATCCTCTACCCACTTTTCAGATCCCTTATCTGCTCCTCAATCGCCTCTTCTTCGGGGAGTTCATGTTCAGGGGTACTAAGAACATACAAGATTTTCTCATTTTGGAACATTAGTGTAAGGTTTCTCCTCCACTCTTTATAGTTGTCAATACCCTTTAAGGGTCGGCTCATAAGACCATTACCAACAGCTTGAACAGACATATCTGAAAAATAATTAAAATAAAATAAAGCATGTAAGGAAAAATAATTTGCACATAATTCGTAATTAACAATCATTGTAACCTTTTGAAAAATAATGATGTTAAAAACCTCGAACGGCTCTAGGAATTCCACTAGGAAGCCACGCAGGTGGACGTTTACTAGCGTAACCCTAAACAAAGCTATTTACCTAGCTCTTAAATTTCAATCCACGCCTAGGTTCTTAAGACGAATGGAATTAATAGTTTGATATTCTTGACCATGTTACTATTAAAACGCGGGAAGGGACTTCGAGGGAAGTGAATTGTACCTGCAGTAACATCTAAGCATTGACCATTAATTTGACCAAAATAGAATCAAATTCTCGAAATTGACATACTTACTCGAACCATGCCACATTCAATTTGATGTAATTAGCCATCCTATTTAATTATTATCTTCTAGAGTACTCGTGTTTACTAGGCACGCAAGCCACGCAGGTGGACGTTTACGGCTTCGCTCCCACTACTCAATAATAATCAAATATAGTTTTGGAAAACTCATCTCATAAAACTTGTAGCTAAAAGATGCAAGCAACCACGCAGGTGGACGTTTACTCACATAATCTTACTACTTTTGTGTAGAGTCCAATTAATGGAGGTCCAAGTAAGTGTTTAATATCCAAATTAATGGAATCTAATTAAACATTTAATTTAAAGTTGCTTAGTCTTTTTATTCAAAATGTTTGTTACGAATCATGCATCATCACATAATTCCTAAAGCATGCAATTTCTAAACGCACATAATAAAACGTGCTCGCGAAAATTAAAACATGCTTAAAAATGATATAAATCCTATTTACATGCTTTTCTAAGCGCAATCAATCACATAATCGCAAGCTAAAGCATAATAATAAATAAATGCGCAAATAGGAAATTTAAAACGTTATTATCGGGCTTTAAAACACGTAATTCCTAACTATTACATTGCCCGATCAAAATACAGATCTTCAAAATCTTCAAAATCTTTAAATCCGGAAAACTGCATCGCCACGTCATCAGGGTCGTCTGACACGTGGCAGACACGTGGCAGCTAGGGCTGACATGGCGCGCCATGTCAGCAGCCACGTCAGCGTCTTCTTCAACATTCTACCGCCGCCACCGCCGTCGTTATAGGCCGGTTCTCTGCCAGCCGCCGACACCCAGGGACGCGCCGGACGACGGTGAACCAGGAACCGCCGTCCACGCCTGGCGCCGCCGCGTGCAGCGGCGTAGATCTGCGGCTTCGTGCGGCGTGGCTCGCCGCCGGTAGCGCTCATCGCCGTGCCTCCCCGGCCGTCCCCGGCCCTCCTACGTTGTCTACATATACCCCCCTCCCCCCGACGTCACCCGCACATCGGATGCGTGCGTAAACGCCGCTCGGAGCGGCTGCCGCAAGCTTATGCACGAAAAAATCGCACTCCCGCCGACTCCGCCACCCAAATTCTCCCTTTCCGAGCCGCGATTCGATCAATTGAAAGAGGGGAAACGTAATTGGAACACTCACGACCTCCGGTTAACGGATTCCGGCTGAGATTAATTCCTCAATTTCCCCAATTTCAAACGATTCACGGGAACGAATTCATAACGAGCAGCCAACTTCAGACGTCAATTCTGATCGCATCCGAGATCGGATAATCCCTTACGACCTATCAATGCGAATCTCGTAAGACGAGAATTCAAGAGGTTCAAGCCGATCATCGATCGGACACCGGACGCGCCAGGAATCTCCGCTGCAAGATGCAGTGGAACCTTCGAAAACTAGGGTTTTGCTGCGAAAATCAGGTTCCGTCTTCGTCTCGTTTTCCGTACCTCCCAGACCAATTACAGTACAAAAATAGTACAATCACATAACATATAGGTCCTATCATCTACTCGTGGATTTTCTCACGAGAAAAACATTACAACGGGGTCAAAACAGTGGCTCGCAGGCCGCCCCAAACATGAAATTAGCCCAATAACGATGGAAATAAACGCAAATCATGCACCTAACAACAACAATCAGAGCCTAAACCTGGCTCTGATACCAATTGAAGGAAATATAAGGTTAGAAACGATACCTTCCTCCTTCGTATGTGGTCGCGGCTTTGATTGTTGCTCGTGTGTTAGATCTTCTGATCTGTGTCCCGGCCTTTTTCTTCCTCTGGGTGGTCAGAGAATTGAAGAAAATTAAGATTTTTGTCTCCCCACAAACTCACGCACGACGTCTCAAATTTGTGTATGTGTGTGTTCTGTTTCAGAACAGAATACTAATATATATAGGCTACAAAAGCCAATATAATATTAATATATTTGTAGCTCATTAATTTAATTATATTTCTAATGGGCTTCCACATAATTAGCCCATAATATAATTAATTAATCCACTGAGCTACTAATACTTATCAATTAATTGGCCCAGCCAATTAATTCCAAATAAATAACATTATTAAATAATGTAAAAATACATTAATCCATTAATATTGATTTCTGAGAGACAATAAGTAACTAGGCAACTAATTGGGCCAGATCAGGGATCTAATACAAGAAATAAAGCTGGGCCTCAAATTAATTAATTATCTATGCTCAGCCCAGAGCAAAATTAATTAATAAACACAGATTCATTCCACTAGAGAATCTGTGCTGACTTACCCCTTTATCCCGAATTGAGCAAGGGCTTGTATTTTAGATTTAATCGATCTCTGTATTTAAGATAGAAATATCCGTTAATTAATTAAGCTCACTAACAGCTTAAATTAATTAACATCTTATATTCCTGAGTAGTACCACTTGACCTTATTAACACACCTGAACTGAATCAATCGGCCGGGTTTAGTGTGCTAATCCTTTCGAGTTCCTCAAGGGATATTATCAACCCATTTTACTAGGATACAGTTGCAAGATACAGACAACCAGCATGAGCCACAAGTAACTACTAACACCCAAGATACATAGATCCGGTCACGATGTTGTTCACCATAGTAGGTCAAAGTGATAGATAGCCAAATGCACTCAGCTAAAGTCTTACCAAGCTTAAGATCAGCTAAGTCACTGAGATCTTGGTTCTCCACTAAGGTCAGTTAGGAGAACACATCTCACTGTGATCCGTCAATACACTACCTTCAGTGTACTAGTAAAGACAAGCAGCTAAGACAAGCCACTTGTTATCTGAACTGCAGCTTAAACCGACAACTTATCCTGAAGTTGTCTCAGCTGTGATAACTGTTTATATCTTGTTAGTTCAACCAATTTGTGTTGTCTTCTGTGATACTCGACACACTACACAAATCTAACTTTTGTACAAGATAAAGGATTACATGTGCAAATATATACATTTATCAGATAGGAGAATAAAATAGTGGTATGGACAAAAACACATTGTATACAAGCATAAAAAGTGCTTCCAGTATACAAAATCCTAACAATTATACTGAAAAAGTCTCAGTTTACATGGTCCAACAAAGGTGTTTGAATGTATCCCCAACTATGAAGGAGTTCTTAACAGTAAGAACAATTCAATAAATAAACTCCTTCCGTTTTAAGCTATGAATATTACAATCAGCTTAAGTGTTAGAGGGTGAGAACTTGGAAAGGCTTATAGAGTGAAGAACAAAGAGGATATATCAACTGTGGGTTCGTGAACTTCACTTTAATAAGCGATAAGTGTTCTAGAGCTGGATTCTTGAAAGCTTGAGTTTTCGTATGGTCACGTATGTGATCGTGTAGTGCGACTTTGAAGATCACGACCTTCCCTCTATTTATAGGCGAGTGTGAATAGATCCGTTGGAGGCAAACTGTTCACACGTCACTATATAACTAGGTAGCAAACGGCTTCTTTTTGAATTCTGTAGAGTCCCCTTACTTTTCTGGAAAATGGGTTGACTTGTAGCTTTATATCGGAGACTTGCCAGCTGGCTGCTTGTCATTGGTCGAGGTATACAAAGTGGTTGAGACACTTGTAGACTTCAAAGTTGATACTGAAGCTGACTTTTCTCAGATGTACGACCTCGGACCACTCTACTTGAATGACATTGATGTCCACTGTCAGTTAAAGAAACTAACAGGCCGTTGCAGAGTCTGACCCATAGATTCTGTAGTATACTCCTGCTGAGTTCAACTCTACTGAAGGTCTAGACTGAGTTCAGTAAACTGCTCCAACTGAGTCCACTTCAACTGACTCCTGAACACCTTTCGACATGCTCCTTCTGTTGAGTCCAACGCTACTGAATCTTCACTCCATGGCAGCGCGGTGGATAGTCTACTGAAGAACAACAGACGGAACTACTGAGCCGGAACCGTGCTGAAGACGAGTCTGCTGAGTCTGAAAAACTCAAAGACAAAGGTGTTACAAATACAAAGGAATGGTTCACCAATCAACATAGGGTTTTGGGATCAGCCAAATCATTAACAACTAAACAACAGCTGAATCATCTCCCAACTATTTCCCCCTATTTGATGATGCAAAAACCTATCACTATCAACTATTCAACACTATCTAAGAATCTAAAGAACTATCAGATACAAACTCCTTACAAGTATTACAATGATAAACTATGGAGAGTATCTTCAAGTCTTCTGAACTAAGCAATAACCAAACACATAGATAATCAGTGAGTGCGTGAGTGAGCAATCACTTAGGTGATTCTGAGTGTTAAAGTAAAACAATGTAGGCCATGGAGACAATAAGGAATTGTCAGGCCAAGTAACAATTGATGTATATTTATGATGATAAGAAGTTCAGTACAATTACATCAAATGCTACACTAGGAACTAAAGTAGACACAGACAAAACAAGACTACTTCCTAACAGATTTAAAATGCTGAATCCTTACCTTGAAATCATTAGATTTTTCCTCGGACAATGGAAGTCCATACATCTTGAATGTGTCGCGCCTCAGCTTCTGAATCTTTGGAATATCTTTTGGATCAGTTGGTTCAAGATTAAGAATAGTAGCTTCTTTCCTAGTTTCCTTCTTAATCACGGCGTGTAGAGGGATCCATCAATCTTCTGCGGTAGAGGTAGAGTTCTGAAAGTTGGAGTCCTTACACCAATATTAGCATCAAGGGCTTTCTAAACTATCTGATATATCTCAGGATCATTCCTCTGTATCCATTCAGCAAACATCTCAGGTTTGCCGGAGTCGGGCCAAAGCTGCCATACATAGTATCTCTTGATGAACTCAGCTTTGATCGTCTCCCAAGCCTGAGTCCTTTCCTTGGGCATGCAGTCATCAACACGAAGCCATTTGTGAATTTTCTGATCATTAGGTCTACGAGCCCGTCTGAAGAATTTAGACGATGTTGGAATGTCCCTGACCTTCGGTGGAGGTAGCCTAGGCTTCAATCTCTCAGCTTGTCTTGCCTCTTCAGCTGCCTTCTCCTTAGCTAGGGCCTCTTGCCTTCTGATCTCTGCCAGTTGATGCCATTCAGGTCTTCTGTCGAGAGCTCGAATATTGATACTGATCATCTCATCTATTCTAGGCTCAGTTGGCTTCTTCTTTGTTTGCTTGGATTCCTCAGCCAGTTTCTTTTTAGCTTCCCTCTCCTTTTCTTGTTCTTTATCAGCATCATCTTGGAGAGAGAGCTTTCTGACCACCTGCCTCTGAGTTCGCTTTCTGGCTGGCACCTTTGTCCTAGCCTTTGCAGGGGCCTTCTTAGGTTTGTTTGCAGCCTCAGCCTCAGCTATCTCCAGAGCAAGTTTTTCGTCAGCATCGATTTGTTCTTGCTCAGCTGGGCTGATGTATCTTGAGGGACGGGGTGGTATTTTTAGAATTGATTTCCCTTTCCCAAATACAGGAGGACGCAGAGGAGTGTCTTCAATATCAGACTCGTCTAGAAACGCGGTCACTTCTTCAATATATTTCTGTGGAGGTTCAGAAGTACCGGTTTCAGCCTCTTTAGATTCTAAGCCGCTTGGGCCTGTCTCAGCTGCTATATCCCCTACTGAGACACCCTGGGCCATAACCTGAGCTACTTTCTTCCCTTTCGATCTTTCCCCTTAATTATAGGCTTTTCAGTCTTGGCTCTTTCCCCCTTTATGGCATCATCCAATGGGATTGGGGTGAAAAGTGTAACTGCCTTGGAGCTGAGCGTGAGATAAGAACGGGATAGCTCGTCCAAGGTCTTCTGAAGATTTTTGAACTTTTGGTGGAGATCATTCCTCTCAGTAATAAGTTCATCAGCGTATTTCCGCTGAGAGAGATCTACCAGTTCCTCAATCTTTGTCAGCTTTGCATTGATCTTCAGCTCACACTCGTCATGAAGTGGTTTGATTCTTTGCTTGTGAGCCTGAGTGTGCCGAGAGATCTGGTTTTGAAGCTCAGTCTGTGTTGTCTTGAAGGAATCTTGAATAGAGCTTTGAGCATCGTTCAGTAGCTTCTGAACCGACGCATGCTGATTGTCGAATTCAGCTCTCTGTGCGGTGAGTGCATTGGTAAGGATCGAGCTGAATTCAGGGACAAGAGGGATGCTCTGAATGGTAGTCTTCAGTGTCCTGACTTCCTCGCACTAAGCTGCAGTAGCCTTGGGCCATATCTTGTGGACATTTCTGGCAAGGAGATGATTCTGAGTGCCTTGCTTCAGAAGTGCCTTGGCTACCGCCTTCGACTTTTGGCATTTTGCAACGAAGCCCCTAGCCAGAACTATTTCAGGTGCAGATGAGAATCTGGAAGTCGCAATCGCACGCACGATACTATTTCAGGTGTAGATGAGAATCTGGACGTCGTAATCGCAGATGAAGAACTACTCAACGAGCAGATTCAGATGAGTCTGCAGCTCAGTAAGACTCTTCAGCGGTTGGATACCCTGAAAGTGGAGAATCAGAGACTTTCTCAGGAGAGTCAGGTTGCTACTGAGTCAGAAGTACTTGTGTTGAGACTCACGGAGGAGATAAACTCTTTGATGGCCAAGTCTCAGCATCAAGAAGATCAGATCTTAGTACTGACCAATGACTTGACTCAGAAAGATACTGAACTGAGTCTACTGAAGCAAGAGTTGTCAGGACTTTAAACCGAGCATGAACTGTTGAGGAAAAGCGATGATGTCTGGAGGAATCTGATGACAGAGCGGTACATCGGCGCTGAAAAGAAGCTTGAGGCAATGCTAGCCAGCAACAAGCCTAAGCACTTGGATTCAGCCATGGAGCCTCCTCATCTGCCCCCGTACGCTCAGAAAACCAGCTAGCTGATAGATTTGTTCAAGGGGAGCCATCAACGCAGAGATTCTGAACCCCCTAGCCAAGAACAAACAAAAGATGAAGGCACCTCATCCCAGCTATCAGCATTCTGACAAGAAGATCAGTTCCAAATCACCCCAGTTCAGTCAAGGGGAACCAACAAAGTTAAGTGGGCTGATCAGTATGGACTTCCACAACTGACACATCCAGCTCTGTATGGGTCATATTATTACGATCCTATAGTCAGGAGAGGACCTAAAAGTCAGAAGAAGAAGAAGGCAAAGATCAGAAGTCCACCAATTCAGGAGATTAGGACTCCTGAACCTGTGACGCCGCAGAAGTCAGCATCCACCAGTCCAGTGGTCAAGTATGTTGATCAAAGTGGGAAGAAACTGTCTGAGACCACCAGGGTCGTAAGACAGATCTGGGTTTCCAAAACTAACATCTAAGGACCCAAAATAAAAAAGGGTACCTAAATATAATTATGTTTTGCAGGTGCACAAGGACCCTTGGTATGTGGACAGCAGATGCTCAAGACACATGACATACCAGAAGGACCTACTGAAGAATTATACTACTGAAGAAGGACCCTGAATCGAGTTTGGAGACAACGCTAAAGGCTATACCAGAGGCTATGGAACACTCAGCATTGGAACCGCAACAGTTCCAAGAGTATCATATGTTGAAGGACTTCAGCATAATCTTCTCTCTGTTAGTCAATTTTGTGATAACTCGAGTAGAGTGATTTTTTACGCTGGTTTCTGTGATGTCATTGATAAATCTATAGGGAAAACAGTGTTATCAGGTTCGCGCAAAAAGAATATCAACGTAGCAGACTAGAACTCAGCTGAACCTGAAGCTTGTTTGTTGGCGAAGAACCACAACAGAACGGGGTGGCTCTGGCACAGAAGACTCAGCCATCTCAACTTCAAGACGCTTAATAAGCTAGCTAGAAACAGTCTAGCAAGAAGACTGCCAAATCAAGTATTCAGCAAAGACACTCAGTGTGAACCATGTCTGAAGGGAAAGCAAACAAGAAATCAAAATCCACCTGTTCCATCTCCTTCCACTGATGGAATCCTTCAGCTGCTACATATGGATTTATTCGGTCCAGTCTCTCCGGTGACGATCAGAGTAAATAAGTATGCTTTAGTGGTCATTGATGACTACTTACGCTACACATGGGTCATATTTATTACCAACAAGTCTGACGTCAAAACAGAGTTACCAACGCTTCTGAAAAAGCTCAGTGTCGAGAAGAACACCAAGATCATAAAGATACGTTCAGACAGAGGAACTGAGTTCCTAAATTCGATGGTGGAGGAGTTCTGCAAAGCTGAAGCATAGAGTATGAGACGTCTGCTGCGCGCACGCCTCAACAAAATGGGGTTGCTGAAAGGAAAAATAGAACACTCAAAGAAGCAAGAAGAACCACCCGCTCGCACTCGGGACTCCCAACCAAATTCTGGGCATAAGCTACCGACACCGCATGTTACACTCATAACAGATCTCTACTGACTAAGCAGCATAAGAAGACACCATATGAACTATGGAACGGAAGGAAACCTTCTCTATCTTATTTCCATATTTTTTGGTGTTCGTGCTTTATCCACAAAAATGGGAAGGATCAGTTAAAGACTTTTGATAGCATGTCAGACCAAGGAGTCTTCTTAGGATAATCCCGGGTCAGCAAAGCCTTCAGAGTTTTTAACTACCGTACCCTTTGCGTGGAGGAAAGCCCTCATGTTTTTTTTAATGAGTTTGCTATTGAAGATAGGAGCAGGAACTCTAAACCAAAGTCTGAGGACATCAGTAAGCAGCTACAGATCTGATCCTGAAAGAAAAAATTGAAAAGATCTAGCTATGTTGGGATGATGATTCAGAAGAGGAAACTGAAGATAAGTCAACTGAATCTCAGCCAGCAACAGAAGTAGTTGAACAGATTGACTCTGCTGAACAGAGTCAATCCCAGGTAACTCAGGTCGATGAAGAAACCCAAGTGGTGACTGAGACCTCTACTGCGGATAATAATTCAGGGGGAACAAATGAAGTTCCTAAGCTAAATGACCTTGAACCTGGTGACTCAGTAGACCCAACTCTAGTAACTAAATTGCTTCAATCTCAGAATAGTACAACTGAAATGCCTAATTCACCTACTATCTGTGGTGAACAAATCTTAGATGAAGAGTTGAAACATCGTAGATCGTGGTTGGACGCTCACACTTCTTACTTGATTATTGGAGATCCTTCACCAAGCGTAAAGACAAGATCCAGATTCTGTCAGGGAGAAAGCGCATTATATTCCTGCTTCTTGTCTACTGAAGAACCTCAGTCAATTCAGGATGCACTCAAGGACGCTGATTGGATCGTAGCTATGCAGGAGGAGCTGAATCAGTTCACGAGAAACGAAGTATGGGGGCTTGTTGACAGACCCCGGCATCAACATGTGATTGGAACTAAATGGGTCTTCAAGAACAAGCGAGATGAAAACAACGTTATAGTAAGGAACAAAGCAAGACTCGTGGCAAAAGGCTACTGTCAAGCTGAAGGGATAGATTTCGACGAAACTTTCGCTCTAGTTGCAAGATTGGAGGCAATCAGACTATTCCAAGCCTACGCAACACATCAACGATTCAGAGTTTATCAAATGTGAAGTCTGCGTTCCTGAACGGCGTGCTGAAAGAAGAATTCTATGTATAACAGCCTCCTGGCTTTCAGCATGGACATCAGGTCTACAGACTCAGAAAGGCTCTGTACATGTTAAAACAAGCACCCAGGGCTTGGTATGATACCCTGCTGAGTTTCTTCTTCAGAAAGGTTTTCTGAAGGGCACAGCAGACCGCACATTATTCAGCATTCGACTGGAAGACGACATTTTACTTGTGCAGATCTACGTAGATGACATAATCTTCGGATCAAAGAACTTCATCATGTGTCAGCAATTTGAGGAAATGATGAAGGATAAGTTCGAGATGTCAATGATGGGAGAGATGAATTATTTCCTCGGTTTTCAAGTCAAACAATCTGAGAAGGGGACGTTCATCAATCAAGGCAAATACACTCGAGACCTCATCAAGAAGTTTGGTTACACATCCGGCAAACCAATCAAGATCCCGATGAACACGAACATGAAAATTGATCTTGATAAAGAGGGAGTAACAGTAGACCATACTGAATTTCGTGCTATTATTGGTTCATTATTATATCTAACTATTACTCGACCTGACATAACTTATGTTGTAGGTGTCTCCGCTCGATTTCAGGCGAATCCTAAGTAGAGTCACATGGACTCAGCAAAGAAGATTCTCCGCTATCTCAGAGGAACACCTGGCATGGGTTTATGGTATCCGACAGATGATAATATTGATCTAACTGGTTATTCTGATGCTGACTATGCAGGATGTAGAATTGACCGAAAGTCAACTTCTGGAACTTGTCAGTTCCTTGGCAGTAAGTTGATTTCGTGGTTCTCAAAGAAACAGCATTCAGTAGCAACGTCAACTACTGAAGCTGAATATATGGCTGCCGGAAGTTGCTGCGCCCAAATCCTTTGACTGAGACTGTAGCTACGCGACTATGATGTTATTCAGAATGAAGTGCCGATCTTCTGCGACAGCTCCAGTGCAATTGCAATCACTCAGAACCCAGTACTTCATACTAGATGCAAGCACGTGGACATCAGACACCACTTCATTCGTGATCATGTTGAAAAGAAGGATATCAGGATGGAAAAGATCCATACTGACCGTTAAAGGGCAGATATTCTGACCAAGCCTCTAGCTAAAGCCAGATTCAGAGAACTTTCAGTAGAGCTAGGTCTGCTGGACCCTACTGACTCCAGTTAGTAAGTGGATTTAGGAGAGGAGCATTCAACAAGGGGGAATGTTCACTCTCAGTACTGAATAAATTCAGTACGTAGAGACTCAGCAACCATCTACACGAGGTATCAGCTGACTACAATGTTCAGCTGACAGGTTTGCGTATCTCTGCTTAGTAGCCAATGAAATATTCTGTGCATATATGATTCAGATTCAGCTTCCTATTCAATGCCTTAGAAAATGTCATTTAATATAACAGTTTACATTAAATACACGACATTCTATGTAAAGCATGCTGAACTCTGCGGTGCATTAAATACATGTCGTATCAAGTTACATCTTTGGCTAGTTACAATTGTATTGTGACTTAGGCGGCTAAATTGATCATTGCCTATTTTATAACATTAAATCCTAGCCGTCCATCTCATAAGCAATTTCAAACTGAACCGTGGATTTTTAACTTTTCATCTTCTTTAACATATTAAAACACGTTCAAAGTTTAAAAACCGTCATTTTCACTCTGCAAGTTTTTCGAAGCCCTAGTTTTTCTGAGAATAGCCTCGTTTCTTTGCAAACTTCTATATCAAAATCACAGAAACTCTTTGGTAAATCTTTAATGATTATTCAGCATCATATATGATACTTATAATATTTTTCCATTCGATACTGATATTTTTTCCATTTGCAGAATATAAATCATGACAAGATCATACGTCAGCGTTCCCCTAGATATGCAAGAGCTCTTAGAGAAGGATCGCGTCTGGTGTGAACCGATGATGGAGTTCGATGCCTGCGAGCTCGACTTCATAGAAGAGATCTTCGACGCTCTCAGAGCGACAGGCTTGGAGGGTTTTCTATCGAGGAAGCCATCGTATTTCCTCCCGTGCCAAATAGCTGAGTTGTACTTGAACTCAGAGTCTGTTGAAGGAGACATCCGATGCAGATTCGTCACTCATACGGCTGCCGACCCCTCCCATGCTATTTCAGAAATCAAGACGATGTCCGTTAACGAAGCTCTTCAGCGCAGCTTCAAGCTTCCAAATGAAGGATTCTGCACAGTGGGATACAAACATGATTTAATGGATGAGTATTTAGAGACCTTCTGCGGGAAGCCTACAACATTCAGAGCAGCCTTCCCAAAGAATGACATGCTCCCACAATTCAGAGCCCTTGCCTACATCGTCACTCAGCTACTGACGAGTCAGGCCGGTTCTTTTGATCAAGTATCAAGGCCAAAGATTCACCTGATGATGGCCATATACGATCACACCAAGATCAACTGGACTGAGTTCTTTCTCAAGGAATTCATGACTTAGGCCGCCAAGTTTGACAGATCATCCCAACGCCTAGCCTTGAAGGGAAAGCTATTATACGGATTGAAGGTATCAGTCATGATAGAAGACTTCTGTGGAGCTGACAACGTAGTATATGCTGATAAGCTATACTTCAATTCGAAGAAAGTCAGGTTCCAGAGCAGGGCAGCGGCCCTTCAGCAAATTGGGTCAGGGCCTGCTGATCCCAAGACAGGAGATCAGAAGACCTCAACTCCCACAAAGAAGAGGTCGCCTCCTAAGTCTACTCCTAAGACACCGACCAAGAGACTGAAGAAAGTCAGTGAGGTCGTAGCTGAACCCCTTTTGCAGCTTCCTCAGAGAAGACTCTCTCAGTGGAGAAAGCCGTCTCCACTGAATAAGGTGAAAATAGTGGACCAAAGGGTAGAGACTGAACTGATCCCTACTACTCAGAGCCCCTTGGATATCCCTCCACTCAGCAGTATTCCATCTGCTAAGAAGCAATAGTCTCCGATAGAAGTCGAAGACTCAGAGACTGCTTCTGAATCAGAATCAATCGGGATGGAGGCGTCTGCTCTGCAATCAAGAGCCTCCCGAGAGATTTTTGTTCATATTTCGGAGATAGCCAGCCATGCAGATCTGATCATATTAGCGAGGAAGGCTATGCTCCACACTTTGATCAGGTTCCAGGAGTGGTCAACACTGAACAAGCTGAACAAGCACTACTCCTGCGAACAACTCCACAAAGAGGAGTTGATGATAAGGAACAAGATAGGCTACTCAGAGCCTTTTGACATCTGTTCCTTGGACGATCTAAGGGCTGCCATGCTCGCCATGCTGAACGATCGCCAACCCACTTCAGCGACGGCGCCCTCAGATGGGTCACACCCTGATGGTACCTCAAAGACGGTGGAACTAGCACAGCTATTGCTGGAGTCTGCGTTCGAGGTAGAGCCCATCCCTAAAAGCTGACGCTCGAAGTCAGTGGCCAGGGCACTGAGGAGTCAAGGCACTCAGAATAGACTTCTTGCCCGTGCCATCCACAAGCGTTTACGCAGTCCATATAGGCTCAGAGTGCGGAGATAAAGGGGCTCAGGACATCAATTCAGAACACACATGCCCCTGACTTCTCAATGACACTGACCGGCGCACTTGCCACTCAACGAGCCAACTTCGAAGAGCAGCTGAAGCTGATGGAAGCTGGCCAAGCTAAACTTTTGGAAGAATACAAGGTCGCCCAGTCAGCTCATACTGCATCCATTTCTTCTATCTCTCAGGCCTCCGAGCTCAGACTCCAAACAATTCAGAAGGGGATGGAAGATAAAGTGGATCACAAGCTAAAGGGCATTCAGACTGAGATGGAGAACTCTCACAAGAAGTATAGTGAGCAGTTAACAGATGAGAGGAACGAGCTCCATGAGAGGCTTGTGAAGCTGCAAGATGCCTTGGACAAACTTGCTTCAGCTTACTCAAGTCTGAATAAGAAGGTACAGATTCCCACCTCTAGTTTATTTTTTTTGGCATCCCAAAAAGGGGGAAGGAAAGATGAAGGTATCTGAAGGGAAGGAGAAGGTACTCAGGCTACCAAAAGGAGTAAGGACACTGGCAGGAGCGACTCAGATTCAGCAATCTACTCCCACTGGTTCCACTACTCAGACAGCACAGGGTGAGGCCCAGGGTGTCTCAGCAGCAGGGGCTGTAGTGCCTGCTGAGACTGGCCGAAGTGGCTAAGGAACCAAGGATTCTGCTACTCAAGCAACTCAGACTCCAAGCGACATCATTAAAGAAATTGCTGAGTATGCAGAGGAGGATTCAAAAGAGGAAGAAGTCCCTCTACCTCCTCAAGTGCAAGGAAAGGGAAAGAAGGTACTGAAGCTTCCCACTCCTCCCAAAAAGAAAGGAACAAAAAGGTTCATCACTCCTGAGGAAGAAGCTCAGATAGCAGCTGATAAAAAGCTAGCTAGAGAGATTGCCGAGGCTGAGGCTGCCAACAAGCCAAAGAAAAAGCCAGCCAAAGGCAAAACAAAGGCTCCAGCAGGGGGAAGAAAGCCTAGGACAATGCTGCCCCCAAGAAATCTGAAGCTGAGTTATGAGGCAGACAAGGAGAAGGAAAGAGAGCAGAAGCAACAGCAGCAATCTGGTCAGCAGGGAACTTCCAAAGAAAAATCTTCAACACCTGCTGACTCAGAGGAAGAAGAGCATGTGCCTTCCTATGTCCCTTCAAAGGCTCAAGAGCAAGAGATCCAGGAAATATGGGATCAGATGGAAAGGTACCTAGACAGAGGAGCTGAAGCCAGGCAGATTGAAGCAGCAAGAGAAAGGCTCAGACTTGCTGATCTAGAAGCTCTAAGGATTAATGCTGAGAAGGAAGCAAGCCAGAGGATACCTGAGAAAGCTGACATTCCCAACAAATATATAAGACTCAGGAAGCCTACAGACCTCAAGATCCATAGATGGCCCAGAGTTGATGATTGGATGCCATGGGAACGGACTCAGAAGTGGGGGACACTAAAGGCAGATTATATCAAGAGATTCTACTTCTGGAGATACTGGCCTGACATGCACAAGTCCATTGCCTATGTTGAATGGCTTCTGAAGACTGATCCAGAGATCTATGGAAGAGTCTAGAAGGTCATAGCAGAAAAGATTGATGGCAGGGTCCCAACTCCAAGACTTATGCCTCCCCGACTGAAGCTTGATGGTTCTGTACACTATGGGGTGATTGAGAAGGAAATCAAGGATGTTGCTCAAGCCAAGCAATTAGATGAAGATGAGCCTGCTGACATGCCTGAGATACTAAAGTTGAGAAAGGTCACTTACAGAATGTATGGACTGCCACTCCCTGAAGCAAAATCAAAGGACTTCAAAGACCGGATTCAGCAGTTCAAAAGATGATAGATAGCTTCTGTATTTCTTTCTGTTCCTTCTTTATTAGAATAGCAAGTCTGTGGTACCTGTACTGAAACTTCTTCATATATAATACATCACTTCTATTCGGCCCTGACAATTCCTTATTGTCTATATGGCCCTGTTTATTTTATGCGTAACACTCAGAATCACTCAAGTGATTATTGACTCACACACTCACTGAATATTTATATCTGTCAGTTCTTATCTTGTTAGATTCTAGTCTGTTAGATTGCTTTTAGAGGGAAAATGATGTTAGAAAGGGGGAAATTGTTGTTAGTTTCTGTATAGGATTTGATATTTCTTCCCTAATTCCCTCAGTAGTCTAGAAGTTGAAGAACAACTCCCCTTATTTTACTTGTAATATTTGTAAGGAGCTCTGTTTCTGATAGTTATAGTGTTAGGTTTTGACATCATCAAATAGGGGGAAAATGTTGGGAGATGATTCAGTCCTTCCACAAATTGATTGGGAGACAACTCAGTAGCCTAGTGCTCTGAAGATTTGAAGATCCCAAAACCCTACTTTGACTGATGAACCATTTCGTTGTAATTTGTTGTTTTGTCTATGAGAGGTTCAGACTGAGTAGACACTCTTCATTTGGTTCATGCGCTCAGTTCTGTCCGCTGGCTATTCAGCAGACTATCGGCCTCAGCACCAGAAGAAGAAGACTCAGTGATACTGGACTCAGCAGGAGCAGTATACTGAAAGGAGTCAGTGGAACTAAACTCAGCAGGAGTAGTTCACTGAATTCAGAGTTGATCTTCAGTAGAGCTGACTCAGTAGGAGTACGCTACTGAATATAGATTAGACTCAGCAACGGCTGAACAATCTTCTGACTAAAACTGCAAGTCAACAACTTTCTGATGCCAGCTGTCTACTTTCTGATTAAAGCTGCAAGTCAACAACTTTCCAGAAATGGAGGGAAAGGACTCTACCACCATCTTTGAAAGAGCCGTTAGCTACCCAAAAGAGAGAGACAAAGGATCGTCGTCTCCAACGGATCTATCTATGTCTCTGCTCAATAAATAGATGGATGAATTCAAATTGAAGCTAATCAAGAACACAAGAGCATTCACGAGCAACTCAAAACGACTTAAGCTTTCCGCAAGAACTTCAAAGAGTAATCTCCGGTGAAAGGCGACATACTTGTTCATAGGGAACCAAGCTGAACCAGATTATAAAGCCTCTAGTATCCAAGCGACTGAATACGAACCCAAGTCCATACTTAAACGTTCGTCGCTCTAGAAGCCACTTTCTCGTTCCCTATCCCTCTAACCTAAGCTCAGCATATCTTATCCATAGCTTAGACGAAGGAGTTCATATCTGAACTGATCCTTATTGTAAAGGACTCCTTCATAGTTGGAGAGTTTTTCAAACATTTTAGTTTGACACCTTGTAAATTGAGACTTGCTCAGTATAAATCTCAAGACCAGTATTTGTCCAGTGTACAAATTGACTGAGACTATCTCAGTATAATAAATAGCTTCCTGATCTTTTGGGACAGTGGACGTAGGATTGTTGGATCCGAACCACTTTAAAATTGCATGTGTTCTGTCTTTTTATTGTTGCATTGATTACTGTTCATACTGAAAATATTTCTAAAATCATTCATCTGAGTTTCAGCAAAGCTTAATCGATTGCACTAATATACTGAAACTATTTTCTTAAAAATGTTTTCTAACTCAACTGAATTTGGGCCTACACATTTTCGCTCTATACTGAACTTCAGCTGAACGGTATTGAATTCTGACTCAAGTCAGCTAGCAGGCCTCAGTGAAGTCAGTCACTCTGCTATGCGATCCAGAACAACTTATTTTGTCTACTGAACTTGTTCAGTACGACACTCTCCTGAAAAGGACTGTTCGTGTTAAAAGTTGAGAAATTGTTTTCAGGTGTATTCACCCCCCCCTACACCTGAACGTTTAATCTCGGGACCAACACCGAGCTCTACTAAAAGATCTCTAAATCTAGTTTCAGCTAGTGGTTTGGTCAATATATCAACCCTCTGAATGTCAGTGTGGACCTTCTCCAATCTGGCGTCCTTCTTCTCGACATGATCGCGAATGAAGTGGTGTCGAATATCCACGTGCTTGCATCTTGTATGTAGAACACGATTCTGCGAGATGGCAATAGAACTGGTACTGTCACTATAGATCGACACTTCATTCTGAAATACGTCGTATATGCGCAATTGCTGTCGAAACCAAAGGATCTGGGCGCAACAACTTCCGGCAGCCATGTATTTAGCTTCAGTAGTGGATGTGGCTACTAAATGTTGTTTCTTGGAAAACCATGAAATCAGCTTGCAACCGAGGAACTGACACGTTCCTGAAGTTGATTTTCGGTCGAGCCTGCAACCTGCATAGTCAGCGTCAGTATAGCTAGTTAATTTTAAAATTATCATCTGCTGGATACCATAACCCTATGTCAGGTGTGCCTTTGAGATAACAGAGAATCTTCTTTGCTTAGTCCATATGGCTCAGCTTAGGATTCGCCTGAAATCGAGCACAGACACCTACAATATAAGTTATGTCAGGTTGACTAGCAGTTAGATATAATAATGAACCAATTAAAGCGTGATAATCAGTAGAGGATACTTATACTCCCTGTTTGTCTATATCAATCTAGAAGTGTGTGTTCATAGGGATTCTGACTGGTTCACTGAACTTGCATCCGAATTTCTTGATAAGTTCCTTAGTATATTTGGCTTGATTGATGAAGATCCGTCTCTCAGTTTGTTTAACTTGAAGTCCAAGAAAAAATTCATCTCGCCCACCATTTACATCTCAAACTTATTCTTCATCATCTTCTCAAATCTTTGACACATTCTGAGAATTGAAGATGATGTCATCCACGTAGACTTGCACTAATAGTATGTCATCGTTCAGTCGAATGCTGAATAGTGTTCGGTCTACGGTGCCTTTGCGTAAACCTTTCTGAAGGAGGAAATCTGACGGGGAATCGCACCAAGCCCTGGGTGCTTGTTTTAACCCATACAGTGCTTTCCTGAGGCTGTATAGTTGATGCCCCTGCTGAAATCCGGGAGGCTGCTCCACGTATACTTCTTACTTCAGTACGTCGTTAAGAAATGAACACTTCACATCCATCTGATAGACACTGAATCTCTGATGTGAGGCGTATGCGAAGAAAAGACGAATAGCTTCTAGTCTAACTACTGGGGCAAATGTTTCATCAAAGTCTATTCCCTCAGCTTGACAGTAGCCTTTCATGACTAATCGAGTCTTGTTTCTGACTATAACGTTGTTTTCGTCTCGCTTGTTCTTGAAGACCCATTTGGTTCTTATGATGTGTTGGTGTCGGGGCCTCTCAACAAGCTCCCAAACCTCATTGCGAACAAACTGGTTCAACTCCTCATGCATGGCTATAATCCGGCCAGCGTCGTTCAGTGCCTCCTCAATATTCTGAGGTTGTTCAATAGACAAGAAACAGGAGCACAGAGCACTCTCGCCTTGTCTCAGATTAGCTCTGGTCTGAACGCCTGCTGAAGGGTCACCTAGCTCAGCAAAGTGAGTATCTAACCAAGAACGTCGTTTCCTTGTCTCTTCTTCAGAAATAGATTCAGTGCAAACGTAAGAGTATTAGGCACTTCAGTAGTACTATTTTGAGACTGAAGATGTTCAGTAACAAGTTGAGGTTCTAATTAATAGTCAACTATAGGGGTGTTAGGTTCAAGAACATCATTTGTTCCCCCTGAGTTGGTGCATTCAGTTGTGGTCTCAGTACCAATTTCGGTATCTTCATTGACCATTACCTGGAATTGATTATGTACTGCAGAATTATTCTTCTCTGCTACATTCAGTGTGGGTTGATTTTGAATATCTTCTTCTGCTGAATCATCATCCCAATACTGGTGAATCTTTTTTGAATCTTCGTTTCAATTCAGATTCTGTAGCTTCTGGCTTACATCTTCAGAATCTGGGTCGCTTCCTTTCCTATTCTCAGTAGCAAACTCGTTAAAAACAACATGAGGACTTTCCTCCACGCAAAGAGTCCGGACGTTGAAAACTCTGAAAGCTTTACTGACCGTAGAGTATCCTAAGAACACTCCTTAGTCTAATTTTCTTTCAAAAGTCTTCAACTGATCCTTTCCATTATTATGAATGAAATAAGAACAGCCGAATATATGAAAATAAGATATAGAAGGAATTCTCCCATTCTATAATTCATAAGGTATCTTCATGTGCTTCTTTCTCAATAAAGAGCTATTCTGAGTGTAGCATGTTGTGCTCGTGGCTTCTGCCCAGAACTTCAGTGGCAAATCGGAATCAGCGATTAAAGTCCTTGCTGCTTCTTTCAATGTTCTGTTCTTCCGCTCAGCAAGTCCATTCTGTTGAGGCGTGTGTGCAGCTGACGTCTCATGTTCTATTCCTTCAGTATAATAGAACTCTTTCACCATTGAGTTCAGAAACTTTGTGCCGCGATCAGAACGAATATTCTAAATTTTGGTGTCCTTCTCGACACTGAGTTCTTCAGCAGCCTTGGCAAAGCTGTCTTGACGTCAAATTTATTGGCAATAAAAAGTACCCACGTATATCTGGAATAGTCATCGATCACCACCAGTGTGTACTTCTTGCCTTTGATCATCACAGGAGAAACTGGCCCATGTGAAGAAGTTGAAGGATTCCATCAGTAGATGGTGGCAGAATTGAATAATGGCTCTTCTTAGTCTGTTTTCCTTTCATACATGCTTCACATTCTTCTTCCTTTTTGAATGCTCATTTGGGCAGTCCCCTGACAAGAGATCCATTCGCAAGTTTGTTCAGAACCTTAAAATTGAGATGGCTGAGCCTTCTGTGCCACATCCACTGAGTCCTGTCTTCATTCCGTGCTATCAAACAAGCTTTAGACTCCACGAATTTCCAGTCGGCCACATAGGTGTTCTTCTTCCATGTTCCTAATAACTCTGTTTTACCTGTAGATTTATCCAATACATCACAAAAACCAGTGTCAAATACCACTCGTTTATTATTATCACAAATTTGACTAACAGAGAGGAGGTTATGTTGGTACCCTTCAACATAAGATACTTTTGGAACTGAGGTGTTTCCAATATTCAATGTTCTGTATCTTCTCGTGTAGCCTTTGGCATTGTCGTTATATTCTATCCTGCGTCCTTCTTCAGTGGTGTAGTCTGTCAGCAGTGTCTTCTGGTACGTCATATGTATGGAACATCCGCTGTCTACTTACCATGGATCTTTTTGAATTTGCAAAACAAAAAATTACACTTAGGTACCATTTATGTTTCTTTTGGGTCCTGAGGAGTTACTGGTTTAGCAATCCAAATCTGCCTGACTACTTTAGTAGTCTCAGACAGCTTTCGTCCTGACCTTTCAGCATACTTCACTGTTGGAGTCAGTGGTGTTGACTCTTTCTGCTTCAGAGGTTCAGCAGTTCTGATCTTCTACTTAGTTGGACTCTTAACCTTCGAGCTGATTCAATAGCTTTCTTCTGGACCTTAGGTGCCTTCTTGACCACTGGCTCATAATAGTAGCTTCCGTACTGAGCAGGGTGAGTCAAGGTCTGAGGCCCTTGTTGATCTGCCCATCTCACTGAATTTCCCCCTTGTTTCTGACTGGGAAGTTGTGAACAAGATCTGTCAGACTTCTAATAGGTGGGATGAGGTACATTCACCTTTTACTTTCCTTTTGTCAAAGGTTTCGGGGTTCTGAACGTTTAGTACACCCTTTGACAAACCTATCAGCAAGCTTTGCTGCTGAATCATGTGGGCTAAGGTCGAAGCTTCAAAAGTATAACCTAACCCTTCCTTATAGGTTACAGGTCTCTGACTTGTGAGCATGGGTTCGAGCTTCTTCTATGCTCCAAGGAATCTTTCGGTCATCAATACTTTCCAAACCTCATCACTTTTCTTGAGAGTTTCGTACTGTGTCTGTAGTTCTGGATTTTCCTTCTTCAGTAGACCCAGTTTACTGACTTTCTTCGCCAAGTCTTTGGTCAGTACTGAGATCATTCCTTCTTGCTGCTGAGACTGGGTTATCAGAGAATCATTCTCCTCTTTCTGTCTCTTAGCAAGCTGAGCTAACTCAGTAGAGTCCTGACTGTAAAGAGTTTCTCATTCTCCGATCTTAGGAGGTCCATCTCTTGAAGGATCTGATTGAAGTCGAAACTCATCTTGATTTGCTCGTCTAGTAGGGCTTCGTAGCATAGTGCAGATTCAGGATGATCACCTGCAGTAGATTGTGTATTGTGTGTGCATGGTGAAGAGGGTATATCAATAGCATAAGAGTTTGCCTCATCCTCTTCTCCAGCCATGAGACACTTCTCATTTTCTTCCATCTCTACTACGATGAATGAGACTTCATCATCTGATGACTCCATGAAGTTTTCCGCCTCTTCTGAGTCATTTGAAAGCTCCCAACTAAAATGCGTGGCGCTTTTTAGCGAACATCTCTCTTCGAGCTTGTCGTACAGCTCTTTCAGCTACACTCAGCTCTGGACACTCATATTGGTAGTGCCCATCCTTCTTGCAGCTGTATCATGAAGAATGTCTGCTTGGTTTTGATTCTGACTTTTCAGGTTTAGAAGCAGATCTTCATTCCTACATTCAGATAGTTTCGAGTTATGATCTCATTTGGAAGGTGATTCATACTTACCTCCAGATTTCTGGTAGGATTTCTTCAGTTTCATCCTCTTATCCTTCTCTCTCTGGTATTTAAGGGCCAGTAGAGCATAGCGTTCAGCCAGGGTTCCTTCATTAGGAATCGGGGCTGAGGTTGTCGACGTAGTCTGGTTGCTCACTGCTGCTTGTGGAGTGCTGACTGATGCCTTTAGTGCATGATCAAGTGGGGTGTCAGCTCCATCCCTTATCTTGTGAGTTAGACTGAACTCTAACTCCTCTCTCTGCCTTCAATTCAGAAAATATATGGTCAGTAGAAACACAATCAAAGTTAGAGTGTCAAAGATATCTGGAAAATGAACTCCATCGTCCTTCTGGCAGTGCCCGTGGTATCTTCATGTTCATCTCACTATTTGAGAGCATCTTCCCTAGCCCATTGATTGAATTCTTGATCCTGGTGAATCTGTAGTCCAGATCTTCAATCTTCTCTTTAGGCATGAGGGTGAGCCTCTCAAGCTTCTGGAGCTCCAGCGTTAGTTTGTTGTTCGTTATCTTCTAAGTCCCCCAACTCAGTGATGCCAGCGCATCCCAGAGTTCTTCGCAGACTTACAGTCCTGAACCCTGCCTAGACAAGAATCACTGGGAGTTGTTAGAATAGCATTATGAGCAACTCTATCCTTATTATGTAGCTTCTTCTCTTCCGGCGTATATTCAGATTTGTCTTTAGGCATCATCTCCCCTGTCTCAGCTCCACCTTCCTCTGTGTAGTTTACACTGTTTATCATTGGAATGATAGGGCCGATTTCCAGCATATCAGACATACTGTCTTGTAGTGAGGTCGGATGCGCCTCCATTCTGACTCGCCATACTCCATAGTTCTCTACCGAGAACATGGGAACCATTCAAATCCCTGACATGTCAGATATTTTGAAAATAAGGGGTTAAAGATGAATGAAGAGATGTTATGCTGTGAAAAACGTTTTCGAGAGGATCAGTTCGAGTAGACCAATTTCAGAATACAAGAGTCAAAAGAACTCCTGCTCTGATACCAAATGTTGGTCCCGAGTCAAATGTTTAGCTGTATAGGGGGGGTTAATACACCTGAAAACCTTTTTCTCAAGCTCAAACGCGATCATTCCATTTAACGGAGGATGTTTGCTGAACTGATTCAGTAGACCAAGCAGGCTGATCTTGATCCCGCAGACATAGTGACTGATAGTACTGAGAGTGTGCTAGCTGATTGAGATCCGAATTCAGAACCGTTCAGCAGAGGTTCAGTAGCGTACGGAATAGTGTAGGCCCGATTCAGTTTATATAGAAAACATTTGTTTAATAAATCCGTTCAGTAGATTAGTGCGATGTATTAGCTTTTAACGGAAATTCAATTGAATGATTTTTTCTAGAATATTTTCAGTATGAGCAGTTAATCAATGCTACAATTAAACAACACAACAGTTTTTAAAGTGGGTCGGATATGCAAGATCCTACGTCCACTCGTACTTAACAACACAGGATACTATTTTATTATACTGAGTTAGTCTCAGTTAGTTTGTATGCTGGACAAACTTTTACTTGTGATTATAATGAGCATGTCTCAGTTTACAGGGTCAAACAAAGGGGTTTGAATATATATCCAACTATGAAGGAGTTCTTAATAGTAAGAACAGTTCAATAAATGAACTCCTTTGGTTTTAGGCTATGATTATTACAACGAGCTTAAATGTTAGAGGGTGAGAACTTGGAAAGGATTCTAGAGTGAATAACAAAGAGGATATATCAACTCTGGGTTCGTGAACTTCACTTGAATAAACAATAAGTGTTCTAGAGCTTGATTCTTGAAAGCTTGAGTTCTCGTATGGTCGCGTATGTGATCGTGTAGTGCGACTTTGAAGATCACGACCTTCCCTCTATTTATAGGCGATGGTGAATAGATCCGCTGCAGGCAAACTGTTCACACGTCATTCTATAAATAGGTAGCAAACGACTTCTTTTCGAATTCTGTAGAGTCCCCTTACTTTTCTGGAAAGTGGGTTGACTTGCAGCTTTATGTCGGAGACTTGCCAGCTGGCTGCTTGTCATTGGTTAAGGTACACAAACTGCTTGAGACACTTGCATACTTCAAGGTTGATACTGAAGCTAACTTTTCTCAGATGTACAACCTCGGACCACTCTACTGGAATGACATTGAAGTCCACTGTCAGGCAAAGAAACTGACAGGCTGTTGCTGAGTCTGGCCCATAGTTTCAGTAGTATACTCCTGCTGAGTTCAACTATAGTGAAGGTCTAGACTCTGAGTTCACTAAACTGCTCCAGCTGAGTCCAGTTCTACTGACTCCTAAACACGTTTCAGTATGCTGCTCTTGCTGAGTCCAGCGCTACTAAATCTTCACTCCATGGCACTGCGGTGGATAGTTCACTGAAGAATAGCAGACAGAACTACTGAGCCGGAATCATGCTGAAGACGAGGCTGTTGAGTCTGAAAAATCAAAGACAAAGGCGTTACAAATACAAAGGATTGGTTCACCAATCAACATAGGGTTTTGGGATCAGCTAAATCATTAACAACTAAACAACAGCTGAATCATCTCCCAACAATTTCATGATCTCAGAACCTGAAGTTTATGTTGAAATCTAGATCGCTCTTCAGCAGTCAGGTAATATTCTCAAGGCACCTGAATTCAGAACTCTTCCTTCTCCTTGCACCCTAGAAGGAAATATTTGCACCAAGGAGATTGAGGATGAGATCAGATTTACCGTTGTGAGAAAAGGGTTGAACTTGAATGATGCCGAAGACAAGGAAGAGATCAAGAAGCTGAGAAGCAGTCTTTAGAGCCTATGGTCTTGATCTTCCAACGAAGAAATCTGCTGACTTCGAGGTATTCTCTTATGCCCTGATAGTCCTTAGTTCATATATAATATAATTTCTTGTACATGTAATCTCTCTGATCATATATGAAATTCTACTTCATTTGGCATACGACAACTAATAAATGTCACCTGTCTATGATTTATCTTAACACTACTGATCACCTCAATGATCAGAGAGAGAAATTTCATGCCATATCATAAAGATCAAAAGTACAACATGAGGAAAGGTCAAAAAGGGACCTTTCCCCGAAAGAACAACCAAACTAAAAGCAAAATGAAAAGGCCTAAACAAAAGGAAAAACAAGCAAAGAAGTCTAAAACATCATAAACCTCCATAACCACTAAAAATAGAAAGAGCCTTGATGTCAAGGAGGGCGATACCAAAATCTGAAGTTAGGATATCCCAGCTGATCCATCCTAACAGAAGATAACAAAAATACCGGTGTTATCGAAGAGTTAAATTGTGTTAGCACTCTCTTGTTGCACTCTCTACGAATGTGAGAGAAATGAACCCGACATCCACGAAGAAGAAGTCGTATCCTCAAAAGTGTGTGCCTCATGGCCGTGGGACCATGACGTCCTGTGGAGAGCAAAGTGATCCCAGCAGCTACATCCATATCTATCCAAATGTCAGACTAGTACTAAACTGCTAGCAGGATGCCCTGATGAAGAGCTAGCAATTCAACCTCAGACGGTAACCACCGAACCATCATAGAGTGTAACTCTTGAGGGATGGGAGGGTCTGGTAGCATAAAAGGAACGTTGGGTAGAGCTCCTGAGGGCGATTTTGAACAAGCTCCTGAGCAAGCAGCGTAATATCACTAATAAGACGACAACTAACGAAGCCGCTCTGATTAGGCGCAACCACTGAAGGCAATAGGGGTGCTAATTTAAAGGTGAGCAGCTTAGTGATAATCTTGTTAGTGACATTGCGCAAACTGATAGGATGAAAATTCTTGCAAGCCCGCGCATTCGGCTTTTTCGGCAACAGAATGATAGAAGTCGCAGACATACGGCGATGCATGCAAGCACAACCAAAAGAAATCCCGAACTGCATCCTACATCTAGACTCACAATCTCCCAACAATGCTAGAAGAAAAGGGAAGAGAAACCATCCGGGCCAGATGTGTTTTCAGCATAAGTTCCAAAGACTGCGGCTTTAACCTCTTCCAACTCAGGCACAGCGCAAAGACCATCCTATTCAACATCCGGCGGCAAGTGAGTAAGAATCTCCAACATCCTCGAAAGTGTGTGTGTCATGACCGCGGAGCCATGACGTCCTGTAGAAAGCAAAGTGATCACGGCCGCTGCATCCATCTCTATCCAAATGTCAATCGAGTATTGAACCGCTAGCAAGATGCCCTGATGAAGAGGTAGCATTTCGGCCTCCAAGCTAGAAGATTCCACAACCGAAAGACATAAACACGTAAATAGCTGACTAGTGTGATCCCTGACCAACCCGCCACCTGCTGCCGCTCCTGTCGCCGCCTTAAAGGAGCCATCTGTATTAAGCTTCACCCAAGGTGCCTCAGACAGTAACCACCGAACCATCGTAGAGCATAAAGCCCAAGATATGGGAGCGTCTGATAGCATAAAAGGAACCTTGGGCAGAGCTCCTGAGGGAGATCGTGAACAAGCTCCTGAGCAAGCAGCGTAATGTCAGTAATAAGACGAAAATTAACAAAGCCGCTCTGATTAGGCGCAACCACTAAAAGCAATAGGGGTGCTAATTTAAAGGTGAGCAGCTTAGTGATAATCTTGTTAGTGACATTGCACAAACTGATAGGACAAAAATCCATGCAAGCCCGCGCATTCGGCTTCTTCAGAAACAGAATAATAGAAGTCTCAGACAAACTGCGAGGCATGTAAGCACCACCAAAAGAAATCCCAAACAGCATCCTACATCCAGACTGACAATCTCCTAACAATGCTAGAAGTGTGTGCCTCATGACCGCGGAGCCATGACATCCTCTAAAAAGCAAAGTGATCACGGCGGCAAGTGAGTAAGAATCTCCAACATCCATCTCTCTCCAAATGTCAAACAAGTACTGAACCGCTAGCAAGATGCCCTGATGAAAAAACTAGCAATTCAGCCTCAAAGCTAGAAGATTCCACAACCGGAAGACAAAAACAGGTAAGTAGCTGACCATTGTGATCCCTGACCAACCCGCCGCCTGCTGCTACTCATGTCGCCACCTTAAAGGAGCCATCTGTATCAAGATTCACCCAAGGTGCCTCAGACGGTAACCAATGAACCATCGTAGAGTGTAAAGCTCGAGGGATGGGAGGGTCCGGTGGAATAAAAGGAACCTTGGGCAGAGCTCTGCCTACTGACCCGGAAGAATACTCCCGACCGCCAGAAGTAACACGAGCTTCCGCTCCACCTGCCTAATGACTAAGTCAGGCCGACAAGGGAACAATGAATGAGATATGAGTGGTGGAGGTCCTCGAAAGGGCTGACCGCCAGCACCCTAATCTAAGTGCAAAGTCAGTGCGCGTGAAAAAGTGTGTGGATAGGGGAACCAAGAGGAGAAATGAGTCCAAACGGTTCTTGCCAACGCACCCCACAAAAACAAATGCTCAAACGACTCGATCGCACGCAAATCACCAGAACAACACACACACATAGACGCGAGATGACTACCCCGCCTCTATCTATGAACATCTACTAGCAACCTCCTACGCAACCACCTCCAAAGGAAAACAGAACACGACAGCCTCAAATAAGAGTTCCAAATAGACCCAAAGATAGCTCGTTTGTCCCCCCTCCACCTCACCTGATGCCATGCAGAGGTCAAAGTGACCTCAACGTTTGGCCTGAGAGTCCATCGCAGCACGTCCGGTTCTACCCACATTAAAGGAGTCCGAAGGATTTCAAGCACCCACTCAGAAGGCGTGTAAGAAGCATCACGCAAATACAACAAGTAGCTATGCAACCATGTATGCAAATGATCAAGATAACAATCGTGTACCTGTATATAAGGTAGGATCGCATAAGGATGATCAAAGGAAGATAAAGGCTCGTCAGCAACCCATCTGTCATTCCAAAAACAAATCCACGCCACGCTAATGCATCATTGGATGACTCATGGGCCTGGATACCCCTCTTCAGCAACTGCCTCCAAATACGACTCGGTATATCCGAAAGATGACCTCCAATCAGTGGGTAAACACGAGAGCAGTACTTAGCCCATATGAAGCGAGCCCACAGAGAATCCTTAGCCTGGTCAAGTAGATCAGTGTGCCCCCATGAAGATCATAATGTAATCCGCATAAGAGAGATGTGAGATATGGAAGGCCAGACACTCACTCTATATTGAAGATCATGCCATCTCTCAATGAGCCGGTTCGAAGACCGTGAGAGCTAATCAACAGCAAGGACTAATAATGAAGGAGACAGGGGGTCCCTGTCTCAACCCATGAATCAAAGGAACGAAACCCGCAGGCGCGTCATCCACCATCATCGAAAACCGGTAATTCCAAATGCAGTGCCAAATCATGCGAATCCAAACTGGAGGGAAACATATCCGCTTCAAAACACGCAAGAGAAATAACCATTGAACCTGATCATACGCCTTGGCCATATCCAGCTTGATAACCATGTTCAGGATCCTCTGACACTTAGGGAGATCGTAAACAAGCTCCTGAGCAAGCAACGCAATGTCACTAATAAGACAAGAACTAACATATCGCTCTGATTAGGCGCAAACACTAAAGGCAATAGGGGCGCTGATCTAAAGGTGAGTAGCTTAGTGATAATCTTGTTAGTGACTTTATACAAACTGATAGGACGAAAATCCGTGCAAGCCCACGCATTCGGCTTCTTCGGCAACAAAATGATAAAAGTCCCAAACAAACTTCGAGGCGTAAGCACCACCATAAGAAATCCCGAAGTGCATCCTACATCCAAACTGAAAATCTCCTAACAATGCTAGAGGAAAAGGGAAGAGAACCATCCGGTCCATATATGCTCTCAACATAAGTCCCAAAGACTGCGGCTCTAACCTCTTCCAACTCAGGCACCGCGCAAAGACCATCCTATTTAACATCCGACCGCAAGTGAGAAAGAATCTCCAACATCCTCGAAAGTGTGTGCCTCATGACCGCGAGGCCATGACGTCCTGTAGAAAGCAAAGTGATAACGGTAGTTGCATACATCTCTATCAAATTGTCAAACGAGTACTGAACCGCAAGCTAGAGACCTAATGAAGAGCTAGCAATTCAGCCTCAAAGATAGAAGATGCCACAACTGGAAGACAAAAACATGTAAGTAGCTGACCAGTGTGATCCGTGAGCCACCCGCCCCCTGCTGCCACTCCTGTCACCGCCTTAAAGGAGCCATCTGTGTCAAGCTTCACCAAGGGTGCCTCAGACGGTAACCACTGAACCATCGTAGAGCGTAAAGCCCGAGGGTTGGGAGGGTCCGATGGCATAAAAGGAACATTGCGCAGAGCTCCTGCCTACTGATCTGGAAGAATACTCCCGACCGCCACAAGTAACCCGAGCTTCCGCTCCACCTGCCTAGTCACTAAGTTAGGCCGACAAGGGAACAATAAATGAGATATGAGTGGTGGACGTCCTCGAAAGGGCTAACCGCCAGCTCCCTTATCTAACTGCAAAATCAGTGCACGTGAGAAAGTGTGTGCATAGGGGAACCAAGAAGAGAAATGAGTCCAAATGGTTCTTGCCAACGCACCCCACAAAAACAAATGCTCAAACGACTCGATCGCACGAAAATCACAAGAACAACACACACACATAGACGCGAGATGACTACCCCGCCTCTATCTATGAACATCTACTGGCAACCTCCTACGCAACCACCTCCAAAGGAAAATAGAACACGACAACCTCAAATAAGAGTTCCAAATAGACCCAAAGATAGCTCACTTGCCCCCCCTCCGCCTCACCTGATGCCATGCAGAGGTCAATGTGACCTCAACGTTTGGCCTGAGAGTTCATCAGAGCACGTCCGGTTCTACCCACATTAAAGGAGTCCGAAGGATGTCAAGCACCCGCTCAGAAGGCATGTAAGAAGCATTACGCAAATACAACAAGTAGCCATGCAACCATGTATGTAAATGATCATGATAACAATTGTGTACCTGTATATAAGGTAGGATCGCACAAGGATGATCAAAGGAAGACAAAGACTCGTCAGTAACCTATCTGTCATTCCAAAAACTAATCCTGCCACTGCCAACATACTATTGGATGACTCCTGGGCCTGGATACCCCTCTTCAGCAACTGCCTCCAAATACGACTCGGTCTATCCGAAAGATGACCTCCAATCAGTGGGTAAACACGAGAGTAGTACTTAGCCCATATGAAGCGAGCCCACAGAGAATCCTTAGCCTGGTCAAGTAGATCAGCGTACCCCCATGAAGATCATATTGTAATCCGCATAAGTGAGATGCGAGATGTGGAAGGCCGGACGTCTCACTCTATATCGCAGATCATGCCCTCTCTCAAAGAGTCGGTTCGAAGACCGTGAGAGCTAATCAACAGCAAGGACTAATAATAAAGGAGACAGGGGGTCCCTGTCCCAACCCATTAGTCGAAGGAAAGAAACCCGCAGGCGCGTCATTCACCATCACCGAAAACCGGCAATTCCAAATGCAATGCCCAATCATGTTAATCCAAACTGGAGGGAAACCCATCCGCTACGAAACACGCAAGAGAAATAACCACTGAACCCGATCATACACCTTGGCCATATCCAACTTGATGACCATATTCAGGATCCGCTGACACTTAGGGAGATCGTGAACAAGCTCCTGAGCAAGCAGCGCAATGTCACTAATAAGACGACAACTAACAAAGTCGCTCTGATTAGGCGCAACCACTAAAGGCAATAGGGGCACTAATCTAAAGGTGAGTAGCTTAGTGATAATCTTGTTAGTGACTTTGTACAAACTGATAGGATGAAAATCCATGCAAGCCCGCGCATTCGGCTTCTTCGACAACAAAATGATAAAAGTCCCAAAGAAACTGCGAGGCGTAAGCACCACCAAAAGAAATCCCGAAATGCATCCTACATCCAGACTGACAATCTCCTAACAATGCTAGAAGAAAAGGGAAGAGAACCATCCGGTCCAGATATGCTTTCTGCATAAGTCCCAAAGACTGCGGCTCTAACCTCTTCCAACTCAGGCACCGCGCAAAGACCATCCTATTCAACATCCGGCCGCAAGTGAGTAAGTATCTCCAACATCCCCGAAAGTGTGTGCCTTATGACCGCGGGGCCATGACGTCCCGTAGAAAGCAAAGTGATAATGGTAGTTGCATCCATCTCTATCAAAATTTCAAACGAGTACTGAATCGCTAGCTAGATAACTTGATGAAGAGCTAGCAATTCAGCCTCAAAGCTAGAAGATGCCACAACCGGAATACAAAAACACGTAAGTAGCTGACCAATGTGATCCCTGAGCCACCCGCCCCCTGTTGCCACTCCTGTCACCACCTTAAAGGAGCCATCTGTGTCAAGCTTCACCAAGTGTGCCTCAGACGGTAACTACCGAACCATCGTAGAGCGTAAAGCCCGAGGGATGGGAGGGTCCGCTGGCATAAAAGGAACCTTGGGTAGAGCTCCTGCCTACTGATCCCGAAGAATACTCCCCACCGCCACAAGTAACCTGAGCTTCCGCTCCACGTGCCAAGTGACGAATAGCTCCTGCCTAAGCGATTGGATAAAAAACAAATCTAGATTGAGGCCAGGGACGAATAGGAAAAGAAATATTTATTGGATCTACTACCTATTTTTTCTAAAGAGAATGAATCTTTTTCTCGAAGGATCCAAAAAAATGGGTTTGGATATCATCTAAAACCAAAAATAGTGATATTTGCTAGCAACAACATGATAGACAAAGTCAATCAATATAGAATGATCCGAAATCTGATTCAAATCTATTATAGTAGTTATAGGTACATAAGAAATGTATTGAATCAATTCTTTTTAATTGATCGACCTGATCGCAACTTCGAATATGGAATTCAAAGGGACGGCATAGGGAAAGGATACTCTAAGTCATAGAACTATAATGAAATATATGATCAACCAAGATTTATCGAATTTGAAAATGAGTCAGAAGAAACAATTAGATCCTCTTATCTTGATTTCTCGAACTGATGAGAGATTCATGAATCCGGATCCTGATGCATACAGATACAAATGGTCCAGTGGGAGCAAGAATTTCCAGGAACATTTGGAACATTTCATTTCTGAGCAGAAGAGTAGTTTTCAAATAGTGTTCGATCAATTACATATTATTTGATTGATTGGTTTGAGTTATCGAGAAAAAAGATTTGTCGAACTCACTTCCTTTTTTCTGTGTGAGTTTCGGGAATATCCTCATTCATGGGTCTGAGATCTACATCTATGAATTGGGGTCCGAATGATCAACTCTGCAATCAGTTTTTAGAATCAATAGGTCTTCAAATTGTTCATTTGAAAAAATGGAAATCCTTTTTATTGGATGATCATGATACTTCCCGAAAATGAAAATTCATGATTAATGGAGGAACACCCTGATGCAGTCCAAGACATGAGTCAAATCTGTGTACCCGTGGGCCCCGTCACGAGAGCAAGAGCAAAGAAGTTCAAGGACGCCCTTGGAGTATTTATTCAAGAGGTGACGAACGAGGAGGATGGTCGAAGGCCCATTGGAGACGAGCAGCCCAATTTGCGAGTTCTCAATATCGTGGAGCATACGTGGGTTTAGGAGTGGATGATTTTGTGTAGGTCTATATTAAACTATGTTTAGTGATTGGACGCAACTTTATAGTCAGACTTGATTTATTTAGGTCCACCAGATTATCTTGATGAGCCATAGCTTTCTAGGGTTTCTGGTTGGTATTCCCTTATTAAAGGGGATGTTGTAAGACTTTGAGGAGGACTTTTACGCAATCTTTTGTGAGAATTCTCTCGTGAGCTTTTACAAATCGTAGCGACATCACGTGAGATTCGACCTTCGACTTATAAATCAGAATATCACCCCGATTGTGGCGTCCTCATCTTTTAACTTCGATTCCTCTCACACAGCCTGGGTCGAGCCTATCGCGAGGTTTCAGTTCGACTGTTCGGCGGAATTCGGGTCGTAGAGTTCCATTGCACGACTATCTGAACTGGGGCTTATTATCTGGTATCAGAGCCGGAGATAGTGCCAGCATCATCGACGTTCGTATTAGGTTTTCAATTATGTCGAACACCTTGTTCGTGAATAATTTCTGAAATTTGTTTGTGGGTTGGTTCTGAATTTTGTTAGTGGTTTGTTTCTAAAATTTGTTGTGGGTTGTTTCTGATTTGTTTTAGAAACTAGTGATTATCTGGGGTTTAATCTCTAAATTCCGTATTAATTGTTCATTACCAGTTAGTAAAAAAAAATAGGATGTTTCCGTTAGTTTTCACCTATATTCCGTATATATAGGATGTTTCTATTAGTTTTCACAGTGTTTACTGTTTACTGGAGGCGTGAATATAGGCTGGGCAAAAGTCATTTTTTTAAGGAAATTTGGAGGGCAAATATATTGGAAAAATTCAGATCTTGTTGGTGGTTGACGGAAGAATTAAGCAGGACTAGCTTGATTTGTGATTGTCGAAGAGAGATTTTGAGAGGAAAAAGGGAGGAGTGAGTGAGATTATTAGAGTGAAAAAAGCCATACATTGAGTGATACACGAGAGTGAGAGATCAAACATTGAGTGGCAACCGTGAGGGAATGTCGAGGTTCATTCTTACTTTAGTTTTGGTTATTTCTTTTCTCATTTCATAGGTACGAATATGTCTAAACAAGTGGACGACACGAGTAACATTGAAAGGTCTAGTAATCAGATTAGTGGTGATGCGAAGTTCATAATGGAGGCGTTGAGGTCTGAATTGACGAAGGTGATTACACGATAATTAGATGAGGTGTATGACCGAATTGCTGAAATCGAGAAGCCTCCATTTCATCATGACGATGGGGAAGATGGGGTAGATTGAGATGATAGGAGGGATAGGCCAGTTCGAGGAGATCAGAGGAATAGACTAGTTAGAGGCGATAGGAGGGATATAGATGACCAGAGAAATTGAGGGGGTAGAGGATTTAGAGGTGGTCGGGGGGCTGGAAGAATGGTTGGAAGGGATCATAGAAGGGATGAGAGATATGAGGAGTCAGAAGAGTCCCATTTTTCCTCGGACGCATCTGAGAGCGAGGACGAATATAAATATGATAGACGGAGGGGTGGAGGAGCACGGCGCAGGAAGGATGACAATCTCGGAAACATCAAGATGAACATTCCTTCCTTCCAAGGAAATAATGACCATGAAGAGTACCTCGATTGGAAAAGAAAGATAGAGATGATGTTCGATTGTCATAATTATTCAGAGATGAAGAAGGTGAAGTTAGCAGCCGTGGAATTTTCAGACTATGCCATAGTATGGTGGGACCAGCTGCAAACTAACCGACGATGGAATGGGGAACCCTCCATTCGAACTTGGAGACAAATGAAGACGTTGCATTGAAGATGTGGCAGCACGTACGATAAAGAATTATACGCTTTGGCGAGAGCATTGAAGACGTGGCAGCACTATCTTTGGACAAAGGAGTTTGTATTTCATACCGACCATGAGTCATTAAGCACTTGAAAGGGCAACACAAGTTGAACAAGAGATATGCTCGGTATATGGAATTCACATAAACCTTTCCATACGTCATCAAATGCAAGAAAGGTAAAGAGAATGTAATGGCTGATGCACTTTCATGCAGGTATGCCTTGATCACTACACTTGATGCCAAGATGCTTGTAATTAGTTGCGTTAAGGATCTGTATGACCATGATTCTGATTTTCGTGCGCTTTATGAAGTATGTGCTAAATCTCCTAGTGGAGACTACTTTAGATATGATGTTTATTTGTTTCGAAAGAATAAACTTTGTGTGCCTAAGTGTTCTTTACGTGATTTGTAGTTGCTTGAATCTCATGGTGGGGGATTGATGGGACATTTTAGTGTTGTTAAGACTTTAGGAATTTTGCAAGAGCATTTCTATTGGCCTCATATGAAGAGAGATGTAGAACGTGTCTGTGGTAGATGTGTTACATGCAAGCAAGCTAAGTCTAGAGTACAACCCTACGGATTATATATGCCTTTGACTATTTCTACTGCTCCTTGGGTTGATATTTCTATGGATTTGGTGTTGGGACTGCCTAGGAGTAAGAGACGTAAGGATTCCATATTTGTGGTTGTTGATAGGTTCTCTAACATGGCTCATTTCATTCCATGTCATAAGTCTAAGGATGCATCTCATGTGCATGATTTGTTCTTTAAGGATGTTGTTCGCTTGCATGGGTGTGCCTAGAACTATTGTGTCGGATAGGGATTCTAAATATCTAAGTCATTTTTGAAGAACCTTGTGGGCTAAGCTTGGAACCAAGCTTCTATTATCTACTACATGCCACCCTCAAACGGATGGGCAAACAGAAGTAGTTAATAGAATTTTGTCTACCTTGTTATAGGCTATCATACAAAAGAACATTAAAACGTGGGAGGAGTGTTTTCCTCATGTGGAGTTTGCATATAATAGAGTTGTTCATTCGGCTACCAAATATTCTCCTTTTGAAATTGTTTACGGTTTTTACCCTTTAATTCCACTGGATCTAACCCCGTTGCCTCTCCAAGAGGAACTTAATTTTGATGGTGCAGCTAGGATAGACTTTGTGCGACTGTTGCATGAGAAAGTGAGGAACAACATTGAGAGAAAGACGGAGCAATATGTCAAGCAAGCTAACAAAGGCAGACGAAAGGTGGTGTTTGAGCCCGGTGATTGGGTGTGGGTGCACATGTATAAGGAGAGATTCTCAAAACATCGGCATTCCAAGTTACTTCTTCGAGGAGATGGGCCATTCCAAGTGTTAGAGTGTATCAACGATAATGCCTACAAACTCGACCTGCCCGGCGAGTACAATGTTAGTGCCACGTTCAACGTTTCTAATTTGTCCTCTTTCGATGTTGGAGATGCTTTCGATTTGAGGACAAATCTTTCTCAAGAGGAGGGGAATGATGCAGTCCAAGACACGAGTCCAATCCGCGTACCCACGGGTCCGGTCATGAGAGCCAGAGCAAAGAAGTTCAAGAAAGCCCTCAGATTATTTATTCAAGAGGTGATGGAAGAGGAGGAGGGCCGAAGGCCTATTGGATGAGCAGCCCAATTTACGAGTTCTCAATCTCGTGGAGCATATGTCGGTTTAGGAGTGCATGATTTTATTTAGGTCCATATCACACTATTTTTAGTGATTGGACCCAACTTTATAGTTAGACTTGATTTATTTAGGCCCACCAGATTATCTTAATGGGCCATAGCTTTCTAGGGTTTCATTAATTTGAGGTCCTACTTTATTTCTTGTATTAGATTCCTGGTCTGGTCCAAGTAGGTTGCCCGGTTATTGAATGCACTCTCGTGTGATTATTAATAGATTATTGTATTTTATACATTATTTAATAAGCTTGGGAATTATTTATCTGGATTTAATTGTATGGGCAAATTAATTGATAAATAAGTGGCCCAGTGACTGTTAGTTATATTATGGGTTGATCATTATTATTATTAATTGAAGTTAATGAGTCGACTCGAATTACTTATCTCTCGGTCTATTCCTGATAAGGATGTCTCCGAAAGATGTTCCACTAGGAATATTCTTGTTATTGCTTCGACTCATATTCCCCAAAAAGTGGATCCTGCTCTAACAACTTAGAATAAATTAATTACGTACATTAAGATACGAAGGCTTCTTATTCCACAACAACGAAAGCACGTTTTCACTCTTTCATATACTAGGGGATTTTACTTCGAAAAGAAAATATTTCATACTAAGGGATTCGGGTCGATAACCATGGGTTCCATGCTAGTTTTATATAGTAGAAGCAACTTTTATGCTTATATACAATGTGTTTTCATTTCACTATACATTCTCCTGTGTGAATTAATATATTTGCACATGGTAAATCCTTTTTCTTATATAATAGTTATACTGCATTATGTGTTGTAGATCACAGAAGATTACACAATTGATTGAACTAACAAGATATAAACAACTATCACAGCTAAGAAAACTTTAAGACAAGTTGTTGGCTTAAGCTGCAGTTTAGATAAGAAGTAGCTTATCTTGGCTATTTGTCTATACTAGTATGCTGAAGGTGGTGTATTGATGGATCATAATGAGATGTGTTCTCCTAATTGGCCTTAGTGGAGAACAAAAGATCTCGGTGACTCAGCTGCTCTTAAGCATGATAAGATTTCAGCTGAGTGCTTATAGTTATCTATTACTTTGACTTAGTATGATGAATGTCATTACGACTGATTCTACGTATCATGGGTGATAATAGTTATGTTGGTCCCGAGTGTACGGTCAGGTGTAGAGGAGGGGGGGTGAATACACCTGATTCGATTTCTTAATTTCGAACTTGAACAGTCCTATTCAGGATGGTGTCATGCAAAACAGTTCGAGCAGACCGCATAACCGTTCGAATCGAGTAAAAGGCTAAAAGAGTACCGACTCGGCGAGATCTCGCTAACCGACTAGGTCGAATTCGTATCGTTCGGTGAGAGTTCGGTGTGCGGAATTGTGTAGGCCCAAATCAATTTTTGTGAGAAAACGTTTTAAGTCTCGGTTCGGTAGATTTAAAAGTTCGAGTATGCCTGAGACAGCTTGATTGATCTAAATATGATGTTCGGGATGAATAGTAAAATCAATGCAACAGCTTAAGAAAGCAAGAAGAGACACAGGATTTTTAAAGTGGTTCGGATATCGCTCAAATCCTACGTCCACTCGTCCCGAGTGATCGGGAGGCTATTTATTATCCTGAGTTAGTCTCGGTCGGCTTGCACACTCGGGCAAAGCCGCGTCTTGGTTTTTATATCGATCCAAGTCTCGCTTACAACACTATCAAACTTAAAGTGTTTGACAAACTTCTCCAACAAGTGAAGGAGTCCTTATACAATAAGGATTGGGTTCAAATGTGAACTCCTTCGTCTAAACTATGGATATAACAAGTGAGCTTAGGGTTAGAGGGATAAGGAACGAGAATGTAGCTATCTAGAGCGACGAACGCAGTGAGGATTTAGCTATAGGTTCGTGTCAATCGCTTGGATGCTAGAAGCTTATGTCGGTTCAGCTTGGTTCCTTTTGAGCTGGATGTAGTCTTTCGCCGGAGATAACTCGGTTGTTTCTTGCGGAGGACTTAGTCGTTAATTTCGCTCGTTTGAATGCTTTCTCGTGTTCTAGGCGCGCATTCTCTTCTAAATCTTGAATGATCCCTCTATTTATAGAGCAGAGATTGAAATAGATCCGTTGGAGACGATCTTCTTCTCTCTCTCTCTTTTTGGTAGCAAACGGCTCTTTTGGTGTAGGTAACAGTGTACTTTCCCACCTTTTTAGGTAAAAGATTGACTGCAGCTTTAGCAGGTGAGAAGACACGTGTATGTTTGTCATTCGTTGAGGTGAATGAAGTGGTTGAGACAGCACAAACTTCGAGACAGACTGAAGCTGACTTCTCTCTTCCTCGTACATGACAATGCTGATTCTCTTTCAAAAGATTCTGACAGTCCTGAAGACTATCTGCCGTTGCTGAGTCTGACCTTGTATTCAGTAGATAGACTGCTGAGATAAATCTACTGAGGATCAGCTCTGAGTTCAGTGAACTACTCTGCCGAGTTCGGCTTCAACCGACTCTCTCGCATATCTTTGCTCATGCCGAGTCCACCGAGTCTTTCGCATATCTTGCTCTGCCGAGTCCAAGATCACCGAGTCTTCGTACTGGTGCCGAGGCAAATAAGCTGCGAGCGCCTTGACCGTGAGCAGAGTGTCTACCGAGTCCGAAACCTCGCGAGACAAATACAAATACAAAGGAATGGTTCACCAATCAGATAGGGTTTTGGGATCTTCAAATCTTCTCAACAGTTCAGAGCACGAGGCTACTGAGCATGATTTAGTATGGAAGATAAGTCATTTCCCACAAGTATGGTCATGCTGAGGATTGAATCATCACCCAACAAGTTATTTGTAGCTCAGGTTGGTTATCTGTATCTTGTATCCATATCCCTGTTAATTGGGTCGATAATATTCCTTGAGGAACTTGTAAGGATTTGCACACTAAACCCGACCGGTTGATTAAGTTTAGGTGTGTTAGTAAGGTTGAGTGGTACTTCTCAGAAATATAATAAGATGTTAATTAATTTAAACTATTGGTAGATTAATTAATTAATGGATATTTGTTTCTTATATACGGAGATCAATTAAGCCTAAAATACAAGTCCAAGCTCAAATTTGGATAAAGGGGTAAGTCAACACAAATTCTCAAGTGGAATGAATCCATGTTTATTAATTAATTTTGCTCTGGGCTGAGCATAGATAATTCATTAATTTGAGGCCCTACTTTATTTCTTTACTTAGATTTCTCGTCTGGCTCAAGTACGTTGCCCGGTTATTGAATGCACTCTCGTGAGATTATTAATAGATTATTGTATTTTATACATTATTTAATAAGCTTGGGAATTATTTATCTGGAATTAATTGGATAGACAAATTAATTGTCAAATAAGTGGCCCAGTGACTATTAGTTATATTATGGGTTGATTATTATTATTATTAATTGAAGCCCTTTAGCAATATGATTACTAATGGGTCACATAATTATTAACGGTTAATAACCTTTAATAAATTTAACCGAGACACGCTTCTAATATATAGTTTTATTAGAAAAATAACCGGGACACGCTTCTAATATATAGTTTTATTAGAGGGCAGTTCTTCTAATATTTTCTCTCATGTTTCTGTCCACACGGAAGAGAGGAAGGCACGGGTCACAGGCCAGAAGGTCTAAAACGCGAGTTATAATCAAGCGGCAACAAAATACGAAGGAGGAGGTAACGACTTCTTACCTCTTAATCTTTCATTCCAATACACGAGATCTTGTAGCACTTACCAATGAGGCCCTATCAATTTGTATTACACATAAGACATCAATTGTAGACACTAATACAATTAGATTCGCTCTTCGTAGAAAAAGCTTGGGATTTGCGATCCTAGGTAAGATCTGTGCAGGATAATAGGATCATTTTCTATCTGATAGGAACTACTGTAGTACAAAATGTACTTCATATATACTAATACAATTATCCCCATCTTAATAGGTATTAGTATAATTGCACATCTTAATAGGGATAATTATATGCTCAAAACCTTGACCAGGTTGTGAATATGTGAGATGGGTGAAGAGTAACTCCTCACGGGTGCAGTGCTGATGGGTGAAGTTATTTCCTTCAGCACTCCTTCACTCCAACAACCAACAGAAGTAAAACCTCTTGACATATTTTGTAACAAGGGAAATTAGAACCACACAGGATGTAAGAATCGATGTAAGTACATTTGATGTTCATTTCAAAATAACCATCAACAATTTTCATACCTTACGATTTTCCATTTTCCAAGTCGATACGATCCATTCATTCATAGAACTATTTACTCGATCGCAGACATTTCAGGAACACCTCTAGCAGAGGGACAAATATTGTGAAAAAACTTATTATCAACCTCTTTTAGACATGAATCTATGAAATTTAGAAGGAAAGAACTTGCATCAATATCTCAATTCAAACATGGGTTTGATTCACACTTCATGCTCTGAGTTACCATCTTAAAAGAGGAAAAACAGAGTTTTTATCTAAAGAAATGCGTTTAGAAAGGGCAGATGTATACATCCTTTCTACGTGATAGTGCTTCTTCAACTCTCTCAAACTAGAATCTATTCCAGACATATATACTACTTCGACATGGTACAAATATCTGAATTTGATATTTTTAGATATTGTTTCAGACCTATTCTGATTTTAAGTAGTAGTAAAAACTTTGTATCCATTTTTCATAGTATTCTGCATGGATCAGGTATATCATGGCAAATTCTTCAGATAAAATCGTGTCTTCCGCAATGAATCTGATTACTGAAATTGCGTATAAGTGTTTTTATAATCTTCTTCGGTTCAAAGAAATAATTCATCAAAATAACGAGTCACCATTGCATCGATACACCTGAGATCGCCAAATGTTCGGAAGTTCCTTTATTCAATCATTTTTCTTCTTCCTGTTGCTGGATAGCTCATTCATACACATTTTTTCGTTCTATATATATAAAGAATCTCTTTCTAGTTGCTCTGAAACAATAAGGAGATTCTCTAGAAAAAATAAGTGCTTTTGGCTGCAACATGTTTGGTCCCTCTTATGGAGGTCAAATCACTATGTTCTAAAAAGAAATATGTGAGTATCAATATCACCGATCTCATACCAAATCCCATCAATGGAATTGCTTTTGGATTGAGATCTATTAATTGATAAGAAATAGAATGGGGTTTGGATTGATGATAAAATAAAATCCAAAATACGAGTAAAGAGAGATATTCATTGATAAGAAAAAGAAATACGAGACATCTAAGTCATACCTGTAAAGATATCTATTCATTGATAAGAACAAGAAAAAACGTGAATGGGGTTTGGATTGATGATAAAATAAAATCCTGGGTCGCGAACAGTGACTCGATTGATGATGAAGAAATAGAATTCTTGGTTCAGTATTTTCCTGAAGGACTGAAAAAAGGATTGATCAAATTCTATTGAGTCCGACTTATAGTCATCATTTATCAAAGAATGACTCTAATTTTCAATTGATTGAACAACCGAGAGCAATTTATTTATGATACTTAGGTTATATTCATAAAACCTATCTATTGAATTATGAATTCAATACATCCTCTTTATTAGAAAGATAGGTATTCCATGCTAATCATTAGGCAATCGCTTATTCACAAACTTCTTGTGGGACTAATACTTTGTATTTCCTGTCTCGTAGTCAACCTTTTTCGCTCCGCTTAGCCTTATCTTCCTCTAGGGGGAATTTATTGATAGATTCTATATGAACTGGACGATCCTATTTGGTCAAATACCTAGGGACAAACTCCTATTTTCCTTTCATTATGGTATTTTTGAACAAGTTCCTAGAGAACAAGCCTAAAGGTTTTCTTATTGATGATATTGATAGTGATGATAGTGTCGATATTGATGATATTGACTATACTGATGCTAGTGACGATAGTGATCCTGAACATTGATATGGTGCTGGAACTGCTACCTATGATGAATGCGCAAACTATGGATATGATGTTGGAAATAGACCGATTTTATATCATCATTTAATTCGAATTGGCAAAAGCATTGTCTCCCTGCATAATAAGGTTTCCAAACATTCATCATCTTGATGTGAATGAGTCGATTTACTTATCCCTCGGTCTATTCATGATCTGGATGTCTCCGAAAGATGTTCCACTAGAATTATTCTTGTTATTGCTTCGACTCATATTCCCCAAAAACTGGATCTCGCTCTAACAACTTAGAATAAATTAAGTACGTACAATAAGATACGAAGGCTTCTTATTCCACAACAACGAAAGCACTTTTTCACTCTTTCATATACTAGGGGATTTCACTTCGAAAAGAAAATGTTCCATACTAAGGGATTCGAGTCCATAACCATGGGTTCCATGCTGGTTTTGTGTTCGGTTATGAGTCAGTGGTCGTTTAGATCATTGCTAAGGGGGTATTTTGAACTATCATCAGCTGTTCATATACTTAGGACTTAATGTTGTATTTCGGTAATGGGGGAAATTATAGTGATTTTATCGCTATAGAATTGAAGATCCCAAAACCTTTCCTGTACCCATAATGTTTTGTCGGACTTGATGATGTAATAGGCTAGACTGTTCTTATATTCGTTATCTGTAAGGGGTGTTTGTTGGTCTGGACTTCAGTAGGAAGTTAAATTCAAGAACCTCTTGTCATCAATTTGTAAGAGCTCGTGTTCTCAGGTCTCCTGCTAATTGTTCTCAGTAGAAGATTCCTATCAGCAGACCTCCGTTGAAGATATAGTTTGAAGAGCTCAGTACCTTCAGAGTCACCAGCTAACCGTTATCAGTAGAAGATTTCCATCAGCCGACTCAGGTGAATAACTCAGTATGATCGATCTAGATCTACTGAATCCTACAGGAAACGACTGCCCGACTATTACTGTCATTCGAAAGTCAGCAGAGTATTCATACGAGGATTAGTGAGAGTCAACTCAGATGAAGACTGATGTCTGACAAGTCTCACTGACCACATACCTCGACCAATGAGAAGCAACCTAAGCCTTACTTGCTCTGACACTAAAGCTGCTCTCATGTACAGAAACCAACCACTCTGCGGCGCTACTTCAAAAATTTATGGCCATTTTCCTTGGAAGTTTGTGACACGTGGCATAGTCTTCTCCAACGGACACATGCCTAGGTCACGACTATAATTAGAGAAGCATTTCTTAGCTCAACGCACGTACGATCAAAGGGAATACACGCTCACAACTTTCAAACTCTCTAGCGCATTCATGTCGATCCAGCGAAGAACTTCCTTAGTTGAATATCCGTAGTTCTTCTCTCTAGAGTTTCGATAGTTACCTCTTCTCTATCTAAGCTCAACTGTTATATCAATAGCTTAGAACCTTCGAAGGAGTTCATTTCTGTGAATCGTTCTTACTGTAAGAACTCCTTCATTGTTGGAGAAAATCCCCTCCTCTTCAAACTTCGGTTTGATTTGTAAAGTTGCTAAGGACTACAACTTAGAAGGGTCTGTCCAGCGCACAGATTCCTTGGTGAGGCTTGCTCAGATTAATCAACAAGAACTCCTGTTCTGCAGAAACGTGGACGTAGGATCTTGGGTATCCGAACCACGTTAAAAATTGCTTGTGTTATTTACTGTTTTATTGCATTGTTCTCAAACTATTTTTCTAACTCATAACTTGCGTAAAACGTATTTAAAAGTTCACCAGCCAAAACTGATTTGGTTTGCGAAAACACGTTTTCAAAAGAGGCGAAGTCTATCGGGCCCCACACTTATCCGAACTGAACTCTCCGATTGAGTTCTTAATACTAACAAAAGTTAGTAGGATAGACTCAGTAGTTGAGATACTCTTACCCGCAATCAGAAGGTTACTATTTGGCATTGTTCATCAGTCGCACTCTACAACTCAGCTGTCCTTCGCGTTTGAGAAAAAACTTGTACTCAGGTGTATTCACCCCCCCCCCCCTCTACACCTGACACTCGTCTCCAGACCAACAATTGGTATCAGAGCATGGTGTTCTCCTGATCATCGTTTCTGAAAACTACTGGTCTACTCGAACAGATCCTGAAAACGTTTTCACTGCACAAGCATCTCTTAATACATCCCTATACTCTCATCTACAATGTCTGATATGTCAGGTATACGAATGGTGCCGATGTTCTCGGTAGAGAACTACATGGTATGGCGCGTGAGAATGGAGGAGCACCTTACATCGCTGCATGACAGCATGACAGATGTCCTTGAAATAGGACCCATCATTCCCATGATCGACAGTGTTCAATATGCCGCTGTGGAAAGTGTAGGAGCACAAACTGGAGCTAAGGTTGCCAAAGACAAATCTTCCTTCACGCCAGAAGAGAAGAAATTGCACAACCTTGACTGAGTAGCGCGGAATGCAATCCTGACAACGCTCAACAATTTACACATCGAGAGGGTGCAAGACTACAAAACGGCAAAAGAGCTTTGGGATGCCCTGGCGGTACAGAGTCAAGGAACCCCACAGATCAAAGAAAATAAGCTCGAGCTAGAGTTTTAAAAGTTTGACAACTTATCCATGGAGCCCAATGAAACCATTGACGAGCTTAGCGTCAGATTCACCAATCAGATCAATGTGATCAACGGGCTGGGGAGAATGTTCACCAACAAAGAGATGAACACCAAGATCTTGAGAGCGCTACCTCGACTGAAGTGGCTTCCTTTTGCTACTTATTTACGTCGCTTATATCTTAATGCTTTAACTCATGATGTTATCTTTTCAGAACTAAAGACGGAGGAGTTCGAGCATAGTCTACCCCAAAGATGCGCTAGTGCTCAAGCTGACACTCAAATAGACCATGCTTTCAAAGCAACAGTCAGCACACCAGGAGCCAACCCCGTTTCTATCAGCAAGACAGTAGCTGCTTCAGATGCAAAGTCTTCGGAGACTCCCACTACTGATCGTCTTGCGCTTATGTCTCTCAAATATCAATGGAAGATGGAGAGAGTCAGAAAGCTAAAGAAATACCATAGAGATTCTCCCTCAGGTAAGAAAGATCATCATAAGAGGGAAGAATCTAAACCTTCTCCTGATTGTAGGAACACAGAACCTGCTGCTAGCACATCCAACATCTCAACTGGAAAAGGTGGTAGAGTAACTGTGTGCTACAATTGCAAGAAAGAAGGACATTTCCAGAACGAATGTCCTGAGCTCTAAGCTGCCCAGCGAGCAGAACGGCTGGCCAGACGTGAAAAATTTACCCGAAGAAGGCAAGCCTACATTGTCGGAGAGCTATTCGATGACTCAATCAAGGAAGATACTTTCATGTATTCTTCTGAAGACGAAGCTGCATTTATTGCCGTTGAGGTCGGAGAAACAGATCCTGAAGCATCGACTAAACACTACCTAATGGCCAGAGAAGAGACTGAGGTGCATAAGGACATTTGGATCATGGACAGCGGCTGTTCGAGACATATGACTTATCAAAAGAGCGTGCTGACTAATTACGTGCAAGAAGATGGTCCTAGAATTGAGTTTGGTAACAACTCTAAAGGCTATACAAGGGGATATGGAACACTGAACATTGGGACTACTTCAGTTCCAAGAGTAACATATGTTGAAGGACTTCAACACAATCTCCTCTCTGTCAGTCAATTCTGTGATAATCTGAATAGATTTATCTTTGATGCTGGTTTTTGTGATGTTGTTGACAAATCTACACGGAAAATAGTGTTATCAGGTTCGTAGAAGAAGAACATCTACGTTGCTAACAGGAACACCGCTGAACCTGAGGCTTGCTTACTTGCTCAGACGAAATCTAGTGATAAAACAGGATGGTTGTGGTACAAGAGGCTCAGTCACCTGAATTTCAAGGTAATGAACAAGCTAGCCAAGATCTCTAGAGTCAGAGGACTTCCCAATGAAGCTTATATCAAAGACGAAAATTGTGAAGCGTGTTTGAAGGGAAAGCAGAAAAAGAAAAGCAATCCACCAATTCCGTCACCTTCCACTGATGGAATCCTTCAACTGCTCCACATGGACTTGTTTCGGCCAGTTTCTCCAGTGACCATAAGAGGAAAGAAGTATGCCCTCATCGTTATTGATGATTATTCAAGATATATGTGGGTCATCTTCATAGCTAACAAATCTGATGTCAAGACTGAGCTGCCGATACTGCTGAAGAAACTCAGTGTGAAAAAGGACATCAAGATTCAAAGAATTCCCTTAGACAGAGGGACAGAATTCCTCAACGTAGTCATAAAAGAGTAGTATGACAAAGAAGGGATTCAGCACGAGACTTCAGTAGCTCACACCCCTCAGCAGAACGGTCTTGCTGAACAGAAGAATAGAACACAAAAAGAAATCGCAAGAATGCTCCTAGCAGACTCTGGACTACCCTCGAAATTCTGAGCTGATGCTACTGACACTGCCTGTTACACTCAGAACCGCTCACTACTCACAAAGCATCACATGAAGACGCCATACGAACTGTGGAAAGGGAGAATTCCTTCTATCTCTCATTTTCATATCTTTGGTTGTCCTTTCTTTATCCACAACAACGAGAAGGATCAGTTAAAGATCTTTGATAGCAAATAAGACCAAGGAGTGTTCTTAGGATACTCTCGAGTCAGTAAAGCTTTTAGGGTATTTAACTACCGGACCCTTTGCGTGGAGGAAAGCCCTCATGTTATTTTTGATGAGTTTGTTACTGAGGACAGGAAACCTAACAAGATAAATCCTGAAGATGTCAGCAGCAAGCTACAGGATCTCACATTAAACGACAAAGCTGAGAAGATCAAGCATTATTAGGATGATGAGTCAGACGAAGAAGAAATCCAGACCCATCCCGCAAGCATTGTAGCTGACTTGGTTGATTCTACTGAACAGAATCAACATCAGGTAGCAATGGTCGATAAGGAAGCCCCAGTGGTAACTGAGACGTTTACTGCGAATATAAACTCAGGGGGAATGAATAATGTTCCTGAGCTAAATGCCCCTAAACCTGGAAACTCAGTAGATCCTAACCTTCTTACTGAATTACTTCAGTCACAAAACAACACTACTGCAATGCCTAACACTCTTGTTGACTGTACAAAAGTAATCTCAGAAGAAGAAGAAGACAAACTCAGACATTCGTGGCTAGATGCTCACTCTTCTGATTTAATCATTGGAGATCCATCAGCAGCAGTAAGGACAAGATCCAGACTAAGTCAAGGAGAAAGCGCTCTCTACTCCTGCTTCTTGTCTACTGAAGAACCTCATCCAATAAAGGATGCTCTCAACGATGCTGACTGGATCATTGCCATGCAAGACGAGCCGAACCAGTTTGTCCGAAACAAAGTTTGGGAGCTTGTTGACAGACCTAGACATCAACACCTGATCGGTACTAAGTGGGTTTTCAAGAACAAGCGAGACAAAAACAACGTCATAGTAAGAAACAAGGCTCGACTTGTTGCCAAGGGATACTGTCAAGCAGAGGGAATAGACTTTGACAAAACGTTCTCACCAGTCGCAAGATTGGAAGCCATTCGTCTGTTCCTATAGCCTATGCAACGCATCAAAGATTCAAAGTATATCAAATGGATGTTAAGTAAGCATTTCTAAATGGCGTACTAAAGGAAGAAGTCTATGTGGAACAACCGCCCGACTTTCAGCAGGGACATCAAGTGTATAGACTTCGGAAAGCTCTATATGGGTTAAAACAAGCACCTAGGGCTTGGTACGATACCCTATTAGACTTTCTTCTTCAGAAAGGTTTTCAGAAGGGGACAGTAGATAACACTCTATTCAGCATTCAGTCAGGCGATGACATTCTGCTGGTGCAGATCTACGTAGACGACATCATTTTCGGATGCAGGAACGTGACTATATGTCAACAATTCGAGAAAATGATGAAGGAGAAGTTTGAGATGTCCATAATGGGGGAGATGAACTACTTCCTTGGATTTCAAGTGAAGCATTCACCTGGAGGAATATTCATCAACCAAGCCAAGTACACTCGAGACCTCCTGAAAAGATTCGGTTGCGACTCAAGCAAGCTAGTCAAGATCCCCACGAACACAAATTTTAAAATCGATGTAAGAGGGAGCTTCTGTTAACTCTACTAATTATAGAACTATTATTGGTTCATTATTATATTTAACAGCAAGTAGACCTGACATAACTTATGCTGTAGGTGTATGCGCAAGATTTCAGGCAAATCCCAAGCGAAGTCATGTAGACTCAGCAAAGAAGATTCTACGATACCTGAAGGGAACACCTAACGCAGGGCTATGGTGTCATGCTGATGATAATCTGATTCTAAAAGGTTATTCTGATGCTGATTATGCATGATGCTAGATAGATCGAAAGTTAACTTCTAGAACATGTCAGTTCCTAGGCAGCAAGCTGATATCATGGTTTTCAAAGAAGCAGCATTCAGTGGCGACGTCCACTACTGAAGCTGGATATTTGGCTGCTGGAAGCTGTTGTGCCCAAATCCTTTAGCTTCGACTACAACTGCGAGATTATGGTATTACTCAAGATGAAATGCCCATCTACTGCGACTCCACCAGTGCAATTGCAATAACACAGAACCCAGTTCTCCATACGAGATGCAAGCACGTAGACATTCGACACCACTTCATCCGAGACCATGTCGAGAAAAAGGATATTAGGATGGAGAAAATCCATACTGATAAGCAAAGGGAAGACATTTGACAAATCGCTAGGTGAAAATAGGTTCAGATAACTATCAGTCGAGCTAGGTCTACTGGATCCTACTGACTCGAATCAGTAAGAAAATTCAGTACGACAGGTCAGAAGTCAGACTCAGTACTTGATTCAGTAGGGTGAATCATACAGTACATAGTAAGGGGGAACAAGGTACCTTCAGTACCACGAAGATTCTCCGGAGTCGATTCGGTAAATAACTGATCGTACAAGTTCAGCTGAAGAGGTTTGCGTATTAGATTCCTTAATTTTCTCAGAAGCACGCTCATATTTAATAACTCAGTCATTCGCATTCAGTGGCATGACTTGCATTTATTTCCCGCCAGAAATTTGTAATGACAAAGTCAGTAGAAACCGTTTTCATTAAAAATGCCTTATCCTTTAAGTTGCCTGCAACGCATTTAATGCATTTCTTCTCACCTTACTCTAACTCCGCATATCTTACGTGGGTCTAGTTTATAGGCGGCTAAGTAATCACTGCGTTTATAAAATCAAATCTGAACCGCCAAGAAAAAGCAAGATTTTATACTGATCGTCCAATCTTAAAACCCTTGAAATTCAAATCTTGTAAAATCTGTACCTTTTCTCTCTAAACACTCTTTACGTTATTTTTGACTTAGAGCATTCGATATCCACGGTTTTGTTTGAACCCATGATGGCCTTCCATCAAGCGGAGTTGCCCTACATGGAGCCGATCTTCTCTGCCCTAGAGAAATCAGGACTGAAGCTTCTTCAGTCGAAGCACCCGAAGGCGTACCTGCCCAGACAGGTGGCCGAGTTTTACTACAATCTGCGTTCTGTGGAGGATACGGACAAAGAAGTAACCGTTATTAGATATATGAGGGAGGTTGCCCCTCAGAAGTAGGAAGCAAGCTATGCCGACCTCAACATTCTTGAGGTGTTGAAGTTATTATTTGAACTTCCTAACAGCGGGATTTCTCCCGTCGGATACGAGGAGAACGAGCTAAATGATTATATTCATCACTTCTTCGGACGTGAAGATGTCTCCTTTAAATCCGCCCTTCCGAAGAACCAGCTCCTGTCGGAGTATAGAGGCCTCGCGTACATCGTTATCCACATTCTTACGAGCGCCGCAGGTTCCTTCGATCAACTATCTAAGCCCAGACTCCAGATAATGATGGCAATAATAGATGGAGTCAAGGTGAACTAGGCGTAGTTCCTCATGTCTGAGCTGAAGGCTCAGGCTCAGAAGTTTGTGACCACAGAGTCTGGAGAGAGAAGTCTAATTAGTGTGGGCAAACTCATGTACGGGACGAAGGTGTCCATTCTGATTGAGGACTGTGTGACAAGTCACGCATCCTTAGCTGATATAAAATACTTCGCCCGCAAGCTGATCAAATTCAAGACGAAATCAACGGCCGAAAAGTCTATCGGACGTGGAGCTGAGCTAAAAAGGTCATCTACTGATCTGCCTCCACGTGTCGATCAGGAGGAAGACTTACTGGACGCTGACACTGGCATAGAGGGTGCCACCTAGAAAGACAAAGTGCAGCGAGTCAGTACCGAGGAGACACAGCTGGAAGAAGCTGATGAACCTGCTGCTGAGGTTTCCTCAGAAGAATCATCAACAGTTCAGCTGAACCGTCTCCGTGCAGTGGGAGAGGTTGCTGAACAGATTCCTGAAATAGCCCAACATCAGGATTTGGTTGAAGTCTCGATAAGGGCGAGGACACAGATGCTGCTGCGGTTCCTAAAATGGGATATCCTTGCTGATCTCATTCAGGAGCATTCTGCACTCTCTCTACTAGCCGAGGAGTAATACATTCAGTCGGTGATAGGGTTTGGGGAACCCGCCGACATAGCCTCCTTCGAGGACCTCCACTCTGCAATACTCTATCTTCTAGAGCTCAGGTCCTCACCGCAACCCACCAGAACCCCATCGCCGCCTTCTCATCACGATGATGGAGATGATGATTAGGCACCCAAGGATGCAGAAAAGGGACATTCTGCTAAGGGAAAGACTCCCAGCGAGAAGGGCGAATCACCACCTCCTCCTCCGGAATCTGGTGCCGCCCCTGTTGCTTCGTCTTCTAAACAGCAACAGCTCGTGCCTCTGAGCAGAGGCTCGGTACCTCCTCCTATCAGATAAAGCCGATAGGTACTGTGTCCTCTAAGTCCGTCAACCGAGCCATAAGGAAGCAAGGAGACAAGAATCGTCTCCTGGCCAAAGATGTCCATCTCAAATGCGCACAATATACGAAGGCTCAAACAGTGAAGGTCGACGAACTGACTGGCGCAGTCAAGAAAGTCTCAGACTCTCCAACTCTCAATATTCAGGAGATAGTCGAGACTGCGCTACCAGCTCAAAAGGCGGACATGGCCGCCCAATATCAGTAGTTGCTGGATGATCAACAGAAGAAATTACTGGAGCAACTGCCTGCAAGCTTGGCCACTGTCCAGAAAACCATGGATGAGCGAAACAGGCTGGCCACCTCCAGTGTCCAAACAGTTATAGAAACTCAGGCGGCAGCCCTGAAGCTCATTCAGAAGGAGATAACAGTCTCTCGATGCATCGCTACTCCAACAGCGAAATCAGGTAGAGGCCCAAATCCGACAAATCCGCAAGGATCAAGAGGTTGACTGGGTCCACTACTGTGATGCGGTTGGAGACTTCAACACCACCACAGACAATATCAAATCAGCTGTCTACGCACTCCAACTAGAGGTAGCAGCATTCAAGACTCTCCTGTCCTCGGCAGATGATGCCAAAAAGGGGGAAGGAAGAGTGAAGGAGGTCTTGACGGAGTCAGCTGGGAGGGAACCAATCAAGGGGGAAAGTTCAGTGCAGGCTTGAAAGAGTTCAGTCCCCACTCCCTCAGTCCAAATCCCAGTTGTCTAAATTCCATCAGAGGATCAGCCCTCTGAACCTCAGCTGGCCGCGCAGGCCGGAGGATCGGGTGAAGGATCCTCGGCTCAGGCGCAGCACATTGAAAATGTGGCCAAATTCGTCGAAGGCTTAGACCATGAAGATGAGCCCCTACCAACTCAAAGGCCCGGGAAGGAGAAAGCTACTGAAAGCAATCCTCCTCCTTCCCCGTCGCCCAAATTCAAATCAAGAGAAGAGCAGGAGGAACACGACAAGAGGGTGGCTCAGCAGCTGAAGGATCAGATAGCTATGAGCTAAGAATGGCGGAAGAACCTCAGAAGAAGAAGAGGAAGAAGAGGGTCCCAATGTCCAGGACGTCAAAGAGTTAGGCGAAATTGATTATGGCTCTGTGGAAGAAAGCACAGCAATCTGCTGCTCCGGAGCCTATTAAAGACTCTGACACAGACACACAGCCCCTTGCTCCACGGATGAAGAACCTTCCAAAACTTAGAGCTCAGCAGTAAGCAGAGGACAAGGCGACTTGGGATGTTGTGCAGCAAGGGCTGAACCTCAGGACAAGGGACAAACGAGCTGCAGAGCTGAGAGAGAAGAAGAGGCAGGCGAATCTGGCTAAGATCATTGAACTTACTGAACAAGAAGCCAGAGAGCCTATCCTCGATCGCAGCAAGCAGATTCCCAGGACTTCCAAGTTCTTTCGGGTGCTCTAAAGCCTCATCTGAAGAAGACTTCACACCGCCGTGTAGACAAATGGATTCCGTGGAATCTGAACGAAGAGAGGGAGGAGCTGAAGTACGACTTCATCAAAGCCTTCTATGTCTGGAAATGCTATCCTTCTGAAGTTTCGACGGTCGAACTCTTTGATCAGTTCCTATTCCACCACGACCCGAACTTCAGAGCTCAGATTAAACTCTTATTATTCTAGGAGAAGCTGCCATTTACTGCTCCTGCCTACCGCCCGCTGAAGCCTCCCATGACCACCCAAGGCGTTATCTGCACCAAGGAGATAGAAGAGGAAGTGGAGACAGCTGCTCGTCGCAACAATCTGGATCTTTTGACTACAGATGATCTCATCCCCATCCAAGAACTCAGAGAAAAAATTTACAAATCCTACGGATTGGAGGCTCCTGCTACTATGTCTGCTGATTTCAAATCGAAGATCAAGAAGTTCAGACGATAGTAGTGTTTCTTTTTATATCTTCTGATGTATAGTATAGACTGATGTAATCACTGCCTCATCTATAATATTAGTTTTTGCTTAGCCAGACAACTACTCATTGTCTTAAGGTTGTGTTCTTATTGTTTATCACTCACTGATCACAGAAGTGATCTGACACACACTCACATAACTCGTTTTCTTCTGATATGCCTATCTTTTATCCGCTGATAACCTTGCTATCATTGTTCAGTATTTACTGAATCATCTTAGGTTAGTAGCTTAGTACTTAGTGGTTTTGGCATCATCAATTAGGGGCAGATTGTTGGGTTATGAGTCAGTGGCCGTTTAGATCATTGCTAAGGGGGTATTATTTTGAACTATCATCAGTTGTTCATATACTTAGGACTTATTGTTGTATTTTTGTAATGTGGAAAATTGTAGTGACTTTATCGCTATAGAATTGAAGATCCCAAAACCTGTCATGTACCCATAATGTTTTTTCGGACTTGATGATGTAATAGGCTAGACTGTTCTTATATTCGTTATTTGTTTTGTCTAAGTCCGGTAAGGGGTGTTTGTTGATCTGAACTTCAGTAGGAAGTTAAATTCTAGAACCCCATGTCATGAATTTGTAAGAGCTCGTGTTCTCATGTCTCCAGCTGACTGTTCCCAATAGAAGATTCCTATCAGCAGACCTCCGTTGAAGACACAGTTTGAAGAGTTCAGTACCTTCAGAGTCACCAGTTGACCGTTATCAGTAGAAGACTTCCATCAGCCGACTCAGGTGAAGAAGTCAGTATGATCGATCCAGATCTACTGAATCTGATAGGAAATGACTGCCCGACTATTACTGTCATTCAAAAGTCAGCAGATTATTCATACGAGGATTAGTGAGAGTCAACTCAGATGAAGACTGATGTCTGACAAGTCTCACCTACCACAAACCTCGACTAATGAGAAGCAACCTAAGCCTTACCTGCTCTGACACTAAAGTTGCTCTCATGTACAGAAACCAACCACTCTGCGGTGCTACTTCGAAAACTTATGGCCGTTTTCCTTGGAAGTTTGTGACACATGGCATAGTCTTCTCCAATGGACACATGCCTGGGTCACGACTATAAATAGAGAAGCATTTTCGAGCTCAGCGTACGGGACATCAAAGGGAATATACGCTCACAGCTTTCAAACTCTCTAGCGCATTCACGTCGATCCGGCGAAGAACATGCTTAGTTGAATATTTGTAGTTCTTATCTCTAGAGTTTCTATATTTCCCCCTTCTCTATCTAAGCTCAACTGCTAAATCAATAGCTTAGAACCTTCGAAGGAGTTCACTTTCTGTGAATCGTTCTTACTGTAAGAACTCCTTCATTGTTGGAGAAAATCCCCTCCCCTTCAAACTTCGGTTTGATTTGTAAAGTCGCTATGGACTATAACTTAGAAGGGTCTGTCCAGTGCACAGATTCCTTGCTGAGGCTTGCTCAGATTAATCAACAAGAACTCCTGTTCTGCAGGACCGTGGACGTAGGATCTTGCGTATCGAAACCACGTTAAAAATTGTTTGTGTTATTTACTATTTTATTGCGTTGTTCTCAAACTGATTTTCTAACTCATAACTTGCATAAAACGTATTTAAAAGTGCACCAGCCAAAACTGATTTGGTTTGAGAAAACATGTTTTCAAAAGAAACGAAGTCTATCGGGCCCCACACTTATCCGCGCTGAACTCTCCCATTGAGTTCTTAATACTGACAAAAGTCAGTAGGACAGACTCAGTAGTTGGGATACTCTGACCCGTAATCAGAAGGTTACTATTTGACACTGTTCATTAGTCGCACTCTACAGCTCAGCTGTCTTTCGCGTTTGAGGAAAAACTTGCACTCAAGTGTATTCACCACCCCCCCCCCCTCTACACCTGACACTCATCTCCGGACCAACATTATGTATACTAGAAGCAACTTTTTTGCTTATATACAATGTGTTTTCCTTTCACTATTCAATCTCCTGTGTGAATTAATATATTTGCACATGTTAAATCCTTTTTCTTGTATAATAGTTATATTGCATTATGTGTTGTAGATCACAGAACACTACACAATTGGTTGAACTAACAAGATATAAACAACTATCACAACTGAGAAAACTTTACGACAAGTTATTGGTTTAAGCTGCAGTTTAGATAAGAAGTAGCTTATCTTAGCTATTTGTCTATACTGGTACGCTGACGGTGGTGTATTGATGGATCACAATGAGATATGTTCTCCTAATTGACCTTAGTGGAGAACAAAAGATCTCGGTGACTTAGCAGCTCGTAAGCATGATAAGATTTCAGCTGAGTGCTTTTAGCTATCTATTACTTTGACTTACTATGGTAAATGTCATTGCGACTGATTCAACGTATCATGGGTGATAATAGTTATTTGTAGCTCAAGTTGGTTATCTGTATCTTGTATCCGTATCCCTATTGATTGGGTTGATAATATCCCCTGAGGAACCTGTAAGGATTTGAAAACTAAACCCGACTTGTTGATTAAGTCCAGGTGTGTTAATAAGGTTAAATGGTACTACTCAGAAATATAATTATATGTTAATTAATTTAAGCTATCAGTAGATTAATTAATTAACAAATATTTGTTTCTTATATACAGAGATCAATTAAGTCTAAAATATAAGTCCATGCTCAAATTTGGATAAAGAGGTAAGTCAGCACAATTTCTCAAGTGGAATTAATCCGTGTTTATTAATTGATTTTGTTCTGGGCTGAGCATAGATAATTCATTAATTTGAGGCCCTGCTTTATTTTTTGTATTAGATTCCTGGTCTGGCCCAAGTAGGTTGACCGATTATTGAATGCAATCTGGTGTGATTATTAATAGATTATTATATTTTATACATTATTTAATAAGCTTGGGAATTATTTATCTGGAAATAATTGGATGGACAAATTAATTGTTAAATAACTGGCCCAGTAGTGACTATTAGTTATATTATGGGCTAATTATTATTATTATTAATTGAAGACCATTAGAAATTTAATACTAATGGGTCACATTTAATAAATATGACCGAGACACGTTTCTAATATACAGTTTTATCAGAAATAGAAATCCTAAAACATGCAACGTGAGTTTTAGAGAGAGGGCAGTTCTTCTAATACTTTCTCTCATGTTTCTGTCCACACAAAAGAGAGGAAGGCACGGGACACAGGCCAGAAGGTCTAAAACCCGAGCAATAATCAAGCGGACGATTTCTTCCCTCGTAATCTTTCATTCCAATACAAGAGATCTTGCAGCACTTACCAATGAGGCCCGATCGATTTGTATTACACATAAGAAATCAATTATAGACACAAATACAAATAGATTCTCTCTTCATAGAAAAAGCTTGGGATTTGCGATAGTAGGTAAGATCGGTTCAGGATAATATGATCAATTTCTATCTGATCGGAAAGACTGTAGTATAAAGTGTACTTCAGATATACTAATATAATTATCCCCATCTTAATAGGTATTAGTATAATTGCACATCTTAATAGGGATAATTATAATCTCAAAACTTTGACCAGGTTGTGAATATGTGAGATCGGTGAAGAGTAACTCCTCACGGGTGCATTGCTGATGGGTGAAGTTGTTTCCTTCAGCACTCCTTCACTCCAAGAACCAATAGAAGTAAAACCTCTTGACATATTTTGTAACAAGGGAAATTAGAACAACACAGGATGTAAGAACCGATGTAAGCACATTTGATGTTCATTTCAAAATAAACATCAACAATTTCCCCCTTACTAATTGCCCTTTATCATAAAACATATAACATGCTTATGCAACCTAAAATGATATAAATATGTATATGAAAAACATGATAATGAAACTAACTCTCCCTAAGAGACACGCATAAATAATAAATAAGATAATATGATGTGAACTTCCCTAAACTCCCCATGCAAATAGGGTCCCATCTCAGCTCACATCTTAACACCTGAAACAAATAAGATCACTCAACAAACAACAGGTTAATACAAACATAACAAACACATAAACAGTTAAGAGCACATGATACAAACCAAATCCCAAATGACATCTCATTATCCCACAAAAGCATCGTACATTCAGTTCAAAATACACCCCACACAAAATATGAATTTGACAATCGAGTTCACGTCCAATCAAGAGAAATAAATTGGCTAGCGACTCCAGCTCCCATAATCAACACATCAATCTCGAGTTTCTGCTTAAATCTCCTCATATGTAGCCTCCACATAAACCCCAGTAGTTACAACATCTGAATTTCCAGTTTGTGACCCCTTCACCTCATTCGAAATTTGTTTTTCGAGCTACTCCCCCTTATTGTATAGATAGGGTAAGAGTAAATCATCAAGAATTCGGGCAATGCTCGGCAATTATTCCTCCTGCACTGTCAGCGCAGTCTCCATTCGAGCAAGATGATCATTCAAGTATCTTGAGAGACCTGCGATGTAGGCTCAATCTAAGGAACAATAGGCTCTTCATGGTCTTGATTTACCTGGGGATGGCCAGGAAACCTGGAGACTTCTAGGTTATGGCTATTGAGTTGAATAATATCATTGCCTATACTCCGCCTTGATCGACCGCGATATGGAAATTGAAATAAATGAGTTATCTATTTCAATAAATGTTGCACCGTCAAACAAGCTGAGGGTTTATTAGCTGGTGCATTTTCAATTATTTTTTTAATAATAGTCAACATGTCGAAACCTAGTAGCACGGTCAAAATTGGGTCTGCTGGATCCTGTTGCATGTGCAACAATTGTACACTAGACTTCCCCTAAATAGTACTCCTTCCGTCTCATTTGAAACGACATTTTTCCTTTTCGGAGCGTCCCATTTGAAACGACCCGTTTCCAAAAAGGAAATAACTTCTCTCATATTTTATCATTTTTCTCACCTACTTTATGTACTCTCATTATATTAATCTTTCTATCTCTCATACTTTATTATCTAATTTCATCTTCTCTCTCTTACTTTATCATCTACTCTTCTCTCATACTTTATCATCAACTTCCTTAATTCCCGTGCCCATTTGAAACAGGTCATTTAAAATGGGACGGAGGGAGTACTTTCCATTCAAGCATTTTGTATGTTCTTCATAAGTTTTAATAATTAAAGGACTTTCTTTCGATTAACATTTTGTTAGAGCCACATGATTCACTTTATAGAATTACATACCCTTACTTTTGATTCAAGGTTTATGGCAGAAGTGTCCCCCAATATTTCCATTTTTTCACTTCTCTACGTTGATATGAAAAGACTTACGAGTTCATTTCAACCTTTGGCGATCTCTCTACCATTGAACATAAGGCTTACGAGATAACTTTGTTCCATTTAGAAATCATTGGTTTCCTTTATTCAACTTTCCTTCAAGTGCAAATATACATGTTAGTGTGGAAGATCATACACGATCCCAGACATTTGAAAAGCATATCAAACACACACATTTTGCTATATTAAGGATGTTAGATATTCGACAGAACTTCTATAAACACACCTTTCGTTTTTGCATCGAACACAGTCTGAGAGACTTCCCCAACTTAGAAAATCTCTCACTATGCAATGCTTAAGTAAAGATGTCAGCAACATGTTTGTCAATGGGGACATATTCTAATATGATCATCTCATTTTCAACTAATTCTCTTCTGATACTTATGTTTTTGGTCCTAGAGTGCTGAAATAGGTTTGTACAGATGTTTATGGCGTTGGTATTATCATAGTAAATTATCAAAGGGTTACTTTTCAGCCTACAAGCATCGAGCATGTGCTGCAACCAAAGAAGCTATGTGCGGCAGCTCCCCGCAACAACATACTCTGTTTTTAGTGTGGAGACTGATCTACAATTTCGCTTCTTACTATACCAGGAGATAAGATTGTTACTTAGATAGCAGCAGCCATTGCTTTTACTTTTCATGTCATCTGAATCCCCTGTAAAGTCAGAATAACTATACCCCTCTAAGTCAAGTGAGGTGTCCTTCGTGAACCATATCCCTAACTCAGAAGTTCCAGACACATATTTTGTTATCCGCTTAATAGCTTTCAAATGAGATTCCTTTGGACTTGCGTGATTAGCACACATACAAACACTAAAAGAATGTCAGGACAACTAGATGTAAGATACAATAGACTTCCCATCATAGATCTGTATAGTGATGGGTCAACATCCTGACCAGCATCCCCCCGACTAATTTTCTATATAGTGGAATTTTCATTGGTTTGGCATGTTCTAGTTGAAACTTCTTGACCAGATTCTTTCCATACTTTTCTTGGCTTATGAAGATGCGTTGATCATGTTGTTTAATTCGCAGGTCTAGAAAATATGACAACTCACCTACCATGTTCATCTTAAACGTTGTTGACGAGCTTTCACAAACTCAGGTAGAAGGGCTTATAAAGTTGACCCGAACATTATGTCATCATTACCAGAACACTTTATGAACAGGGTGCGATCTGCCTAACTCTAACAAAACAATACTCAAGTAAGAAATTAGTAAACCTACCATGCCACTCTAGGATCTTTTTTTAGACCATAAAGAGCTTTGTTTAGTTTCATAACATGGTTTGGGAAACGAGGATACTCAGATCCTTTTGGTTGTTCAACCAAGACTGTTTCTTTTAGATGTCCATTTATGAATGCTGCTTTTACATTCATTTGGTGAAGAGTAATACGCAAATGACAAGCAATTACAACTTGACAAGCAACGAACGAATGAATTATATTCTAGTAACTGGTGCAAAGGTCTAATCAAAGACAATTCCTTCAACTTGAGTGTATCCATGTGCAACAAGACAAGCCTTATTCCTAACTATATTTCCATGCTCATCTATTTTACTTTTAAAAATCACTTAGTTCCTGTAATATTTGTGCCTTCAGGTCTAGGAGCAAGATTTACACATTTTGTCTAACAAAATATTAAAATTCATCATGTATGACATTCACCCAAAACTCATCACATAGAACATCTTTCACATTTTTGGGTTCATATTGAGAATTAAAACAAAAACTTCTTACCTCGTTGCACGTACTACTCATGCACCGTTCTTAGCTTTCTGAGTAGTAAGCTGGAGCTTTGCTTCTGGTCATGACCCCGCTCCCCACTTCTCCAATGATTTGAGTTTGAGGTTGATAACGTTTGATTCTAGCTGATGGATCTATCTTGTTGTTAGATTTATCCCCTGATGGATTGACACTTTGGATGTTTGATTGATCCTTTGCGTAGGAAATATCATCACTCGAATCTAAAGTGTATGTTGGAGGTGAAGTGAACTGGGACCACTTGGTGTGGAGTGAAAGTGAGTAGACATTGCTGACGTGTTTGTGGATGTGCTTTCGTGATCAACATTATCTGATCCACTTCTAGTATTACCTTAACATCCATTGCCAGACCATAAAAAACAATATTGACAGATTCTTGTACACACCCATATTTTAAGTTACTGATCTAGAATGCATGACTATTAGATGTGCAACCAAGAAAAATCTCTTTGTCACTCTTTCAGTCAAATTTGAAGAGATAATTAAGATCATCAAGAAGATGACAAAGACACCCAAAGATATGGAAGTACTTAACAGAGGGCTTTTTCTTTTGTAAGATATGCTGTCATAGAAATTCCAGGTCTTAGGTTCATATAATTTGTGATATGACATGCAGTGTTCATAACTTCAATCCAAAACATTTTAGAAAAAGTTTTGGAACTGATCATCGTATGGGCCATTTCTTACGACGTTCTGTACTTTTCTCTAAACATGTCCATTTTGTTATGGAGTCTTAGGAGTATAAAAATCATGAACACTGCCTCCCTTTCTTTTCATGCAAAAAGAATACCCATGAATATCTAGAAAAATCATCTACCACCATAAATGCATATCTTTTCCTACGTAAGCTTTCTACTTCTACTAGACCAATAACATCCATATGCAAGAGTTTATAATATTTGTTGGACCTAGGATGTTATCTTACCTTGGTAAACTTCTTGTAACCCACGGACAAGAACTTCATATTTCACCAACATCTCAAGATTTCAAAGATTAATCCATCCTAATCTTTTATACCATAGAACCTGTTCATCTACCACAAAAGAGTAGCATTTTATGCTGCTATTAAGGTATCAGCTATCTGATGACCTATTCCCTAACATAATTATTTATCCATCCGGTTCATAGACTTCACACACTAAACTGTAATTCAGATCGAGATCACACAGTTAACTCACATTGACCAAGGAGACTCTTAGATCATCAACATGGTAAACATTTTCATGTTTAGGAAAATTTGGTATATTTAATGTACCTCTACCCACAATGTTCCCATGAGTACCCCCACCATACATCACACTCCCTCCAGAGATTGCTTCATCGTTATCCAAAGAATTTCTATCATCGTTCATATGTCGTGAACATGCAATATCAAAATACCAAGCTTTTGACGAGCTAGTTTTCAGTGTAGTAAGAACAACATTACAAGCATTCTTATTCTTTGCACACCAATTTTCCTTAGTGATAGTGTGATATGTGTCAGAATGTTGGTTACATGATTCAGACACTTCAATATTTTCTTTTTTTCATGCGATAGAAATGTTTAATGTATCCAGGAAGATTACAGTAGTGACAGGTACACCTTTTATCATTGCACAATTCCCGAACCTCTGCTTTGCACATCTCTTTCGCATATTACCTTTCTCGCTTCAACATGATATTGATCTGTTGGTCTTAGCTTGTCACCTCTTGTGCTTTCTTTCATCCAAGATCTCCTGTTTCTTTGACAAACACAATGGGCTTTGAAACCTCGGCCTTACAACTAAATGGTCCCTCATATCCAATCCCTGCAAAGTTATTTTTTGCTAAACCCAAAACTATTGGAATTTTGTATATTGAAAGTAAATTCTCGGCTTTCTTTCATCCAAGATCTCCTGTTTCTTTGACAAACACAATGGGCTTTGAAACCTCGGCCTTACAACTAAATGGTCCCTCATATCCAATCCCTGCAAAGTTATTTTTTGCTAAACCCAAAACTATTGGAATTTTGTATATTGAAAGTAAATTCTCGGCTTGTATACCTGTTGTTCATTTCCACTATTTGAGTTCTCATATATGACTGTTATAGTTGTCCATGATTTAATTCCAATTATCCTATATAAAGTTAGATTGTGTATCGTGGCATAGATCACATAAGACTACAAAATTGGTCAAACTAACAAGATATGAACAAATATCACAGCTGATATAACTTTAGAACGAGTTGTCAGTTTATATTGGAGTCTAGATAAGAAGAGACTTGTCTTGGTTACTTGCCTTTTCTAATACACTTAGGTCTATTAACGGATCACATTGAGATATATGTCCCTGACTGACCTACGTGGCGAACTAAAGATCCCAGTGCCTTATCTGGTTTTATGTTTGATAAGATTTCAGCTGAGTGCGTAACTAACACTTTGACCTACTATAGGGAATGTCATCGCGATTAGATCTATGTATCTTGGGTGATAGTAGTTACTTGTAGCCTAGACTGGATACAGATGGGTTGATAATATCCCCTGAGTAGCTCGTAAGGATTATCACACTATACTTTGCAGGTTGATTAAATTTATGTGTGTTAATAAGGTCAATTGTTACTGCTCATGGATAAGATGCAAATTAAGTTAAGCTTTCAGTAAGCTTAATCAATTAGTGGATATTTCAATCTTAAATATGTGATCAATTAAGTCTAAAAAAAAAAACCCTGACTGGACTTGGGATAAAGGTGTAAGTCTGCACTAAATCTCTTGTGCAATGAATTCGCATTTATTAGTTTATTTAGATCTGGGATGAGCAAGGAGAATTAATTAATTAGAGGCCCCACTTTATTTCTTGTATTGGTGGGCCCTTGGTCTGGCCCCCACATAAATGCTAAGTCTTTATTTTACAATCTCTCGAAGTTATTACAAGATTAATGCATTTTATGCATGACTTACGAATGTGGGTGTTATTTTTCTAGAATTAAATTGGTGGCCCAATTAATTGATAAATACTAAAGTTGTCCAACTGTTATTTAATTTTTTTGGATGACGAGGTTAACCCGCCGCCGCTACCGAAGTGCGCACTGGTAAACCCCACTCATGTGCTCTAGCCTGCAAACAACACAGGAGGGTTCAACCATCCTAGACTAACCATATGTGGCAGGCTCATACATAGCGGTCTTGGTGGGTTTTGAACTCATGACCTTCCAGCCACAGGCTACCCACCTTAACCGCTTTGTCATCCCAAGGGGACTCAGCTGCTATTTAATTATGTATGTATGGGTTTGGTGTGTAAGGCCTATTACAAATAAAATTAATAATAGGCTATAGATTATTATAAGTAACAGGTGTTATTATTTTCTCCTACAAGATCACAGACGCAGAAATACACACGCGTAAAACGTGTATGTGTGTATGTGTGTGTGTGTGTGTGTGTGTGTGTGAGAGAGAGAGAGAGAGAGAGAGAGAGAGAGAGAAAATACGTGCCATATCATAAAGGTTAAAAAGGGACCATTCCTCGAAAAAACAACCAAGCTAAAAGCAATACGAAAAGGCCAAAACAAATGGTAAAACAAGCAAAGAAGTCTAAAACATCAAAAATCTCAAAAACCACTGAAAATAGAAAGAGCCCTAATCTCAAGGAGGGCGATACCGAAATCTGAAGTTAGGATATCCCAGCTGATCCATCCTAACCAAAGACTGCAAAAAAACTGGTGTTATCGAAGAGTCGAATAGTGTAAGCTCTGCTGCCTGATGCCCCTAACGGATCCCAAATCCACGAAGAAGAAGTCGTATCCTCGAAAGTGTTAGAGAGAGAGAGAGAGAGAGAGAGAGAGAGAGAGAGAGAGAGAGAGAGAATGAGAGAGAGAGAGAGAGAGACTTGGGTTATTATATTACTCTTCAGTTCTTCGGCTATCTGAAGGAAGAGCAAGGCATTGAGGCACAAACCAGAAGCTCGAATACGCGAGTCTGCAAATCAAAGCTAGGCAAATGACACATGTATAAATTATAACTCCTTCAAGAACTTCGTTTAGTTTAGATGTACCTGAGTTCCACTTGTTGAAAGTACTAGTTGCATCTTCAACTTTTCTCAAGAGATCAACTATTCAACATATTTCTTTTTTAGAAGAATTTCATACGGATACATCCTGACTTTTCTCAAGTGATCATCTTTATCATCTTCATCTTCTAATAATGAAACATTAGCAATTTTCTGTCCTTTTCCTTTGAAACTGTTGATGCACTTACTAGCAAATAGACCATACATATCTAGAACATGCTCGACACTGGTATATTGCGGATCTCGGATGCGATCAGATGACTTGCTCTTGTAATTGCTCTCTTCCGAGTTCCCCTTAAGAGACAGTTGTTGCAACTGGTTTGATGATTCTTCCCTCTTCCTTGACTTTTCTTAAGTCTCATAAGTTTGAGACATCTTGTTGTATCACTTTACCATAAGAACAACATCCTTGATAGCTTCACTCTCAGTTATTTCTTCGGAATTATGTTTTCAAATGTGCCCGCATTGAAAGCGATACCCTTTGCAAACTTGTCATTCCATATAGAATTTAGATGATCGAACTTTGACTTCAACTCGCCCTACAAGTTTGTCGGATCACAGTTTATAAAAGGCATTCCTTCTAGCTAAACAACTTTGGCGAGAAATCTTTGAGGAAATGTCCTCAAATCTTTTGAAACTAGACGTCGGTTGCTGAAGGGTTCTCATAGTTCCAAAGATGCATTGTTAAAGATAATAAATGCGTCTAAAGTATGATGGAATGGATACATCTTCCTTCATCCGCAATGCTTAAACTGCTTGGTCACTCTTCGATGCTTGTATTCCTTGAGACTTTGATGTCGCTCCAGATGATACTGAAGAATGTCCCATGCTCCTTTCGAAGTAGTGCAGTTTTTGATGAGTCGAAACATATAGGATCAACACAAGCAAAAATTACATAATCATCATCATTTGCAAGTGTGAAAATACCATCTCTATCAGTCTTTCCCAACCATTCATGACCAGCTTCAAAGCAGGCGGGTCCATGGTCTTGATGTCCTTTCTTAAAAGTATGAATATTTAGATTCATCCACGACAGGTGGTTTCATCAATGCCACTGTAACATTATCCATTTTGAACAACAAAAAGAACAAGAACCTATTAACATGTCAAGAGGCCTGGCTCTAATGCCAATTGTAACTTTTGTCAGAGGCCCCGAATGTTGTAAAGATGTTATAACATATAAAAGTAAATATAGGTAGTGAATTAAAGATGGGATATATCGATTTACTTTTTTAAGGATTATATGAATTATAACCCACATGTCGTTACCACAAAGACAAAAAAATGAAACCCACTAAGCGCAATAATGGATTACAAATACAATCGGGTTCAGAAATGAACAATATTGTAAATATCCTGAATTTTCCTATTAAGTTGAATTGTATATATATATAAATGTACATATCAGAAGGCAACAATCGAAGCAACTCTATACTCATCCGACAAGTAACGTCGAACGAAAGGGGGTGGGCGCCCATAAACAATCTCAAACAGTGTGTATCTCATAGCCGTTTGATATGAGGTATTGTACCAATACTTTGCCAACGCAAGCCACCCCGCCCATTTTCTCGGTTGATATGATGTAAAAACCACAAGTACCTTTTTAAAACAAGATTCAAAAATTCAGTCTGCCCATCCGTTTTCGGATGGTAAGAAGTGCTAAATTTAAGTTGCATGCCTTGCATTGCAAAAGGCTCCATCCAAAAACTACTAAGGAAGAGCGAATCTCGATAACTCAAAATGGTGCGGGGGACTCCATTCAACTTGACTACATGCTGCAAAAACTGATCGACCATTCTCTTTGTCGTGACCGGTGTTGGAATTTTGTATACTGGAAGCAACCTTTTTGTTTGTACAAAATGTATTTTTCTTTCCACGGTTTTTATTCTCCTATCTGATTAATTATATTCGGCTTGTTTGTCTTTTATCTTGCACAAGATTTAGATTGTGTAGTAGATCACAAAAGACTGCACAATTTGTTGAACTAACAAGATATAAACGGTTATCACAGCTAGTACAACTTCAGGACAAGTTGTCGGTTTAAGCTGCAGTTTAGATACGAAGTGGTTTGTCTTGGTACACTGAAGGTGGTGTATTGATGGATCATACTGAGATGTGTCCTTCTAGGTGACCTTAGTGGAGAACCAAAGATCTCGGTGACGTAATTTGATCTTCAGCTTGATAAGATTTCAACTGAGTGCATTTAGCTATCTATCACTTTGACTTAATATGGTGAATGTCATCGCGATTGGATCTACTTATCTTGGGTGATAGTAGTTATTTGTAGTTCAGATTGGTTATCTGCATCTTGCATCCGTATCCCTCTTAAATGGGTTGATAATATCCCTTGAGGAACTCGTAAGGATTAGCACACTAAACCCGCCCGATTGATTAAGTTCAGGTGTGTTAATAAGGTCGAGTGGTACTACTCAGAAATATAATAACATATTGATTAATTTAAGCAGTCAGTGAGCTTAATTAATTAATGGATATTTGTTTCTTAAATACGGGGATCAGTTAAGTCTGAAATAAAAGCACATGCTCAAGTTGGGATAAAAGGGTAAATCAACACATATTCTCTTATGGAATGAATCTGTGTTTATTAATTAATTTAGTTCTGGGCTGAGCATAGAGAATTAATTAATTTGAGGCCCGACTTTATTTCTTATATTGGATCCCTGGTCTGGCCCAAATAGATGCCCAATATTTATTCTGCTCTCTCGAAAATTATAATTAAAAGATTAATGTTTCTAGACATTATTTAATAATATAGAAATTATTTATCTAGAATTCATTGTCTTGGCAAATTAATTTATAATAGGTGCCCCAGTTATTATTAATTATATTGTGGACTGATATTAATTTATTAGAAGCCCATTAACATTATAATTACTAATGTGCCACAATTATAATATAAAGTTGATAAACATTATATCATAAAAGAATACACGTTCAGTTCAAGTTATGATTTACGTCATTATTCATTCACAACTGTGAGAATACGTGAGAACATGTGAGTGAGACAAGAATTATTTTCCTTCAGATCTCTGTCCACGCGGAGGAAGGAAAAGGGTTGGGACACAGTCCATAAGCTCTAGACATGAGCAAGAATCAGATGCTATCTAAGGACAAAGGTATGAATTCATCTTCCTAACCTTCAACGAGTGCGTTCAACAAAATAAATTGCACATAATTGGAGAATTGATCCACCACTACCAATATATAGGAGTACTCTGAGGACGGAGGTGACCCCGTGATGAAGTCCATCTAAATATCTTCCCAAACTCTCTCTAGTTTGGGAAGAGATTGTAACAAACCCGACAAAGATTGGGCTTTATACTCAGACTTTTGGCATGTTAAACACTACACAACATAATTCCTCACACGTCGATACGTACCCAACCAATAAACACTTTCGGATAACCTCCAATACGTGCGGAGAAAGCCCGCACGATCGCCAACGGGCGTGCCATGAAACTCATCCAATAAACGAAGAATCCAGTGTGATCCGTGAGGAAGCATCAATCGCCCCTTATACAACAACCAACCTTCCAGTAGTGAGTTACCCTTGTATCACGATAGATCCGTCGAGAGTCCCTCCAATAATTTCGTTGAGATTGGTATCTTGCTCTTGCTCCCCTTCAACTTTGCTGAAAATATCCCATTCAAACCCACTAAATGCCAACAATTGACCCTTCCCATCGTGTTGGCGCCTTGTTGGATTTTCCCGCTCAGTATACTATCTCAAAATCATAATGGATTAATTTGGCAACCTAATTTAGTTGCATCGGAGTTACGAATTTTTGCTTCAAAAGATGTTTCAAGCTGTGGTGATCCTTGAAAACTCGAAAAAGCTGTCCCACCAAATATGGTCACATTGTACCGCCAATACAAGTCCAGTAAGCTCGCGCTCATAAGCGGATTTTGCCATGCTTTGCGAATATAGGGCCTTACTATAAAATGTAACTGAATACCCCTCTTGGATTAGAACCACCCCTACTCCCGTACCTGAAGCATCAGAGTCGATCATAAATTCTTTTGTAAAATCTGGCATAGCACGGACAGGCGCCAATATCAAAGCCGACTTTAGTCTCTCAAAAGCATTTTGGGCTTGGCTTGTCCACACAGATCGACTCCTTCTTTAAAAGATCCGTTAGAAGTCGTGCAATTAGCCCATAATTCTTGACAAATCGCCCAAAGTAGTCGGTCAACCCTAGAAATCCCCCAACAGCCTTGATCGAAGTGGAAGTTGGCTATGAGTGCACCGCCCTAATCTTTAACATATAACATGACCTAGATATCCACCCTTTCACATCCAAATGAACACTTCTTGTGGTTATCTAGAAAGTGATTATCCGGCAATACCATCAAGACTATCCGCAATGCTCCAAATGGTCACCCCATGAAGCATTATAAACTAATATATCATCAAAGAACACGGGCACAAACTTCCTTAAATAAGGCCGAAATAGCTCATTCATTGTGGATTGAAAAGTAGCAAGAGCATTTGTGAGGCCAAATGGCAAGACCCCAAATTTATAGTGTCCGCTTTGAGTGCGGAACACCGTCTTCATAATGTCCTCTACTACCTGAATTTGATGGTCCCCGAAGCGCAAATCAATTTTTGAACACACCGTAGCCCCTGTCAATTCATTAAGCATTTCTTGTATCATTGGGATAGGATATTTGTCAGGAATTGATACCTTGTTAAGCTAGTGGTAATCCATGCAAAACCGCCAACTCCCGTCTTTCTTATTACTAATAAAATGGGATTGGAGAGCTTGTTCTTGCTCTAAAACCCCAGCCTTGAGCATGTTCACTACAATGCGCTCAATTCCATCTTTCTGTATGTGACTATATCTATAATGTCATACGAAAATTTGTCCTGCTCCCTCCGAAAGAGTTATTTGATGGTTAAGTTGCCTTCACGAATTTATTCGGCTCTCCGAATACTGATTTGTATTGATTTAATAATTCCCCAACTCTCTCTGATTCCTCCCTCGCTGCACTATCGGCTCCAAAAATCTTCCATGTAGATGCCTCGTCCACTGAAAGAGAGGTATACTCAACCTCATGCAATTTACAGCAACATCAAATAAGACGAAGATCTTCTACTTATTTCCCCTTTATCTTCTAGCCTAAACGTTGTCTCATCATATTCAAATTCCCTTTTTTTTGAAATCCCAATGTATAAGCGTCCATCTCAAGGTCGTTCAGAAAGAATACCCTAAAAACACATCTACTCCATTGGAAAGGCATGACAGTCGGCCGCTATGCTGACCGTTCCCAATGTCATTTAAAGTCCTCGATACGAATATGAACTCTCAATTCAACGTCCATCCCCCACTCGGACCTTAAATCTTGGACTCATATACAACGTGAGTTTTAACTTAGCCGCCAATCAGTTCGAAATGAAACTATGCATGACACCACTATCCACATGAATGCTTATAGCCTCACTTCATACCTCACCACATAACCGAAGCTAGCGTGGACCAGAAATTCCAACCGAGGAATTAAGAGAGAGCTCGCCATAAGCGCCTTCTTCCTCATCCTCAACAACCGGTTCCTCCACTTCCGGCCATGCACATTCCAATTCATGCAATTCTAATTAAGGGGGGGGGGCATCATCAACATCTACTAACAACACCCGTATAGATCCCCGTACACACTCATGATGAACTAGGTGGTAAGGTTTTACTCCCCCCCTATTATGATGTGGGTTATCCCACATCGACTTCACAAAAAAGTGTGGAGTGGTATATAAGTAAGTGTCAATCCTATCCCTATAACCATGGTTTTGGGGAGAGTTAGGGCTCCTTGCTTGTATCCCTAACAATGGGGATACAAGCAAGGAACTCTAACTCTCCCCAAAACCATGGTTATAGGGAAAGGATTGACACTTACTTATATACCACTCCACACTTCTTTGTGAAGTCGATGTGGGATAACCCACATCATAACAATGCCTTCCCCTTCGAAACCGTACGTCCACGGACGACCTACTCTAGAAGTCCTCCCCACACACGGTTGGGTTCGCGGTGGGGCCCACCCAGGATGCTGGCCCACACACGACTCCATTTCGCTGCAATACCAGTCCTGGGCCCACTCGGGAACTACACCCTGGGCCCACCTGGGAACTACGCCCCGGGCCCACCCGATTTCCCGGGCCAATCAACGGGTCGCCCCTTCCCGCAGACGTACGGTCCACGTTCACCGTACCATTGTTAGGGATACAAGCAAGGAACCCTAACTCTCCCCAAAACCATGGTTATAGGGAAAGGATTGACACTTACTTATATACCACTCCACACTTCTTTGTGAAGTCGATGTGGGATAACCCACATCATAACACCCCCCCTTCTGGCTCTCTTTAACCCCTGTTCTGTCGTTTGGGCCTAATCTTCGGAGGAGCTGGTAATGCCAAATGTCCCCAAATGCCGCCTCCTGGCCGAACATTAAAGTTCTGCCGACCTCCATACTGGACTATCCAGACCCCGTGTTCCATCCCCCTCTGCTCCAGCATGGATTCTTCAATTAATTGAGCCTTTTACATAGCCGCCAAAAGCGTGTTGGGCTCTTGGACTTGAACTTGATGCCGAATGGGTTTGTTTCTTCAATCCTAAGATGAATAGGTCAACCAAGTCACTGGGGTTGAGATGCGTAGTTTGATTAGCCAATTGCAATTCATGTAGTCTGACCCAGAAGAACTAACTGCTAATTTCGGCATCACCCCTCCCGTACTGCTGACTTCAAACTGCCGCACAAGGGTGTCCGTCAATTCTTTCCACATGAATCACAGATTCGCTCCGTTGTTGATCAGAGCATGGATATTGTTCAAAGTGTTGATCGACCAGCGATAGCCATCCCAATGGGTCCTCACCTTCGAACAAAGGTAGAGCCGGCGGTACCACAACCATGTTGTTATAGACCAATTTTTTGATGCATTCTCGGCCTAGTAGGCGAGCCGCTAACTTGTTCACCAGCATCAGGTTGTTCCATCTCTTTCTGCGGCTCCAGTAGGCAAGCCGCTAACTTGTTCACCACCGTCAGCAAAGCTGACAATTCTTGATCGATTTGTGAAACCGTTCCCAAGTTTTTTAGGTCCTCTTCGGTCACAATGCTTAATGTGTCATCGACCTTCTCCAAACGAGTTTCGACAGCCGCAACCTAATGTTCCATTCTCGCCTCCACCATCGACTCCCCTCTTTATTCTAGCAGCTCAGACCAATGATGCAAACCATAATTATAGGATTCGAAGCACTAAACGAGCCGCACAAGAAACACCTAGTTTTCTCGAGAACAACCCTCAGTTTGCATAAAAATAATAAAGTTGCGTAGTATTATATATATCTTAACGCCTAAACCAAGTTTCGTAACAAATTAACATGCATAATAAAAATATACTAGACATCCATTCCAAAAACATAATTACTAAATATTGATTTAATTCTTGACAAACGCACCCTTCCATCACCCAAGATTCTTGCGCCCTTATATACACCATCAATAACCACGGTGCTGAGAGTTCCTCCACAATCGGTCCCCTGCCAAGCACATCGTACTCCACATCACTAAGCAAAAACATGTTTCTTCTCCTTGCGGCTTACCCATCTCTTCTCCACATGTTTCCTTATTTAGTATGAGTAAGTCATTTCCATTTTCTATTCCTCTCGATGTTCATGTACATAAATCAAGAAATCTATATTCATGCATGCGAAAGAATAACTTGAGTTCTCATTTAGAAAAATCATTCCTCTTTTCTTTCCCTACACGTGTTCCATATAACAAGAGGTCTCTTTGCTTACAAATATATAATGTAAATAAGAAGTACGATGGGGTGGTTACAAAATTCATTCCTCTAGTATATCCACGTGTGAAGCAATATTAGTAGATGAATTCTAATTCATGATTTTGCATAAAGTGTGTAGGGATAAGTACGTGATTTTCTGTCATGTTTCTCTTCTACGTGTACTCGTCCTTAACATAAGAAATTGAAAAAATGTATACTACAATGTTGAATGAAATATGAAATTAGACTGTCATTCAGACTCGCAGTATTTTAGATTTAAGCATGGGAAGGTGACTGATCAGGCCGATATGAGTAGACTAGTGACTAAGTAACCTGTGATCTTTAATATCTTAAGGTTACAAAAAAAGTAGAGCCCTTAAAACCCGGATCAATTAGCTGGCAATCAGCCGCGGCTTCTTCCATGTCATCATTTTTTAGATGAAGCATAGTAGAACTCCCCTACCTCGCATCCTTAGACATGAAAGGGTTGAAGTAACCCCAAACAAGCCAGGGAAAATTAGCCATAATTTCTGAAAGACTACGAAGCTGCGCCCACAAACTATGGCGCTCCGCCCTAGTACACTTTCCATAGACAATCGAAAGATAACTAGGAGAAAATACGAGCGATATCATAAAACCAACAAAAGTACAACGAAGAAACATAGGTCCACTGTAGACCTTTCGTCAAAATAAACAACCAAGACAAAAACATAAAAGGCCTAAACAGGTGGCTAACTAACTAATCAACTATAATAAAAAATGATAAAAACAACTGTAGGACTCATCGGACGATCATGTAAAACGGTACCAAAATCTAATGTTAGGATAGCCAAGCTCATCTATCATAACCAATGACTAAAGATGTGTAGGTGTTGTAGAAGTATCATAAAGTGTAAGATCTCCCTGACATGCCAAGTAATTTGTCGGCTTGTTCCCCTCTCTGTGGATGTGAGAGAAACAAACCCGACAACCGTGAAGAAGTAACCGGATCCTCGCCAAAGTGTGCCACATGAGCGCGGGGCCATGCCAGTCAGAAGCACCCAATGTAATCACTGCTGCTGCATCCAATTCTATCCAAATATCAGAAGCAAACTGAACCACTAGATAGATGCCCTGATGAAGGACTAGCAGATTAGCCTCAAAGCTAGATGAAGCCGCTACCGGTAGAAAAAAGCTATAAGGACCTGGCTAGGGTGATCCTTAACCAGCCCGCCGCTTGCAGCCAATCCCGTTGAAGCCTCAAAAGAACCATTTGTGTCCAGCTTTACCCATGGTGATAGGAGGATCCGGCGGCATAAAAGGAACCTTGGGAAAATCACAGGCCCACTGTTCCGGAAGTATGCTCTCGGCCGCCACAAGTGACCTGGACTGATGCTTAACCTACCAAATCATTGAATCCGACCGACAAGGAATTTCACAAAAGATAGCATCTTTTGAGCTCTATCTCGAATCATTGCCCTCTGGTTGTGCGGTGTCAGGTTTCTACCGAGAGGTCAAGGTCTTCTTTCCGCTTTTAGAATATGTGGATTTGGCATCATACGTTTCTTCCGGAGATTCGGCGGTTTTAGGAGGAGGCTACTGGTTTTGATGAGATGATGAACTTGCAGCTAAAGTTAACGCGGGTGAAGGCCTTTCTTAAGATTTGGAACAGGGAGGTCTTCGGAGATGTGTTCGCTACCTTGAGAAATGCGGAAGCGACTATCGGTTCTACTCAGGCTGCTTATGAGGCATGTCCTTCGGCTTCGAATAGGGTTGAGGTTAATCGGTGTGTGGCTGAGTTTGACCTTCACACGAGGATGGAGGCAGATTTCTGGAGGCAGAAGGTGGCTATTAGGTGGCCAGTTGAAGGGGGAACGGAATACTCGGTTTTTCCAGGGCTGGGATAAGCAGAAGCGGGTGGGTCCGATCTCGTATTCACTCCATAGAGGACCAGGGTCGTGTTTTATCTTCGGATTCTGAGATTAGGGTGTCGGTTGCAGATTTCTTTCAGTGGTTGATTCTTCTTTACCAGGAGGGGTTGTTCCATAGGTTGAGGATGTTGTGATTTTCGATGGTCACACAGTAGAGATTGCGGATGATTCTTGGATGACTACTGAGGCTTCAGCTCGTATAACTGATGTTTCCCCATGTCAGTGAACTTCATGATTTGGAACGTCCGTGGGATAACCAATCTCGCCGCTCAGGACGTTATTTTGTGGATATATTGGCAAAGAGTGATTGTCTTTTGTTGTCGTGATTGAGCCTAATACTGATCCGGATCCCGCTGCATATGGATCCATTTTCAGTCTACCTCTTCGAGCTCATAATAGTGATTCTTAGACTTGGATATTTGCACAGATAGATTTTGAGGTGGAGGTGTTGGACAGATCTTCGCAGTTGATTCATTTTCGGATGTCGGGCCTGCTTCTTTGTGCTCCAATTTATCATTCCACTATCTATGGAAAGTGTAATAGGGCAAAACGCCATGGTTTGTGGGTGCAGCTTCGTTGTATTTCTGAGTCTATGGAGGATTTACCATGGCTTGTTGGGGGTGACTTCAACACTGTCATGCTTGAGGATGAGAGGTAGGGGAGTTCTATTAGGCATCATCTAGAGATTGATAACTTGCTTGATGTCGTTGCAGATTGTTAGCTGATTGATCCGGGTTTTGAGGGTTATCCTTTTACTTTGCATGGGAGAGGAGTCTTCGAGCAGCTTGATCGGGTGCTGTTAGGGGAGTTCTGGGAGAGTGTCTTTTCTAAGACGCTCGTGGAGGATCTTTCAATGTTTGTTTCAAATCATTGTCCTTTGTTGGTGCGGTGTGAGATTGCTGCTGAGAGGCTGAAATCTTCCATTTGGGTTTAGCACATGTGGATCCAACATCATTCCTTTCTTCTCGAGATTAGGCGGGTGTGGTAGGGTGAGACTGGTTTCCAAGGTTTGATGAATTTGCAGCTGAAGTTGAAGAGGGAGGTCTTTGAAGATGTGTTTGCTAATCTGAGGAGTGCAGAGGAAGCTATGGGTTATGCTCCAGTTGCTTATGAGGCATGGCCTTCTGCTTCGACTAGGGCTAAGGTTAATCGATGTGTGGCTGAGTTTGTTCTCTGTACTAGCGTGAAGGCTGATTTTTGGATGTAGAAGGCGGCTATTAGGTGGGATGTTGAGGGGGAGAAGAATACTCAGTTTTTTCCAGGGATGGTTGATCTCATATCTGTTCCATTGAGGACCAAGGCCTTCATTTGACTTATAATTCTGAGATTAGGGCATCTGTTGTGGACTGCTTTAACAAGTCACATACTCCTGACATTGGGCATCTTCAGGATCATGATTTGGAGACTCTTCCTCAGCTGCCACAGGAGGTTGATTTGGATGGTCTATCTGCATTTCTGGAGGTGGAGGAGGTCTGGGCTGCTTTGTTTGGTATTTGTGCGGATAGTACTTCGTGCCCGGATGGCTTCTCCTCCCTCTTTTTCTAGGATTTCTAGGAGATTCTTGATAAGGGTGTGTTGGATGCGGCTCGGGATTTTTTCGATAGTGCTTATATGCCTCGCAGTTTTGCTCCCACCTCTATTATTCTTTTGCCGAAGAAGCTGAATGCTCGAACATTGGACGGATTTCAAACCTATTAGCTTGTACAATGTCACTAATAAGAAATCACTAAGCTGTTCACATCTCGGTTGGTGCTTTTATTTCCATTGGTGGTGGTTCCTAACCAAAGTGGCTTTGTCAGTCGCCATCATATTAGTGACAATGATTTACTACTCAGGAGCTTGTTCATGATTTGAAGATGTGTCAACGAATCACGATTTGAAGGCTTATGATCGGGTGCAGTGGCCTTTTCTATTATGTGTTTTGGAGCAGATGGGGTTTCCACTAGTGTAGATTAGCAGGATTGGGCATCGCATTCGGAATTACTGATTTTTGTTTGATGGTGAATGATGCGTCTGCAGGGTTCCATCTACTCGTGGGTTGAAGCAGGGGGATCCTCTGTCTCCATCATTGTTCATCCTTGCTGCTGACTAATTATCTTGATCTCCGAATCGGTTGTTTGAGAGATGACATGATCTGAGGTGTGGAGTGCGGGGGTTGGGTTTTCACATTTCGCATCTTTCATATGTGTGAAGGCTGGATGGTCTAGTTTGATGTGATTGATGGGATGTCTTGATCATTATGTTGGGGGGTAGGGAGAGATGATCAATCAAGGGAAGAGTGATTTCTTCATACATGATCCTAGTGCTTTTAGGTTGCAGCCCCTGATTGAGCAGGTTACTGTCTTCCAGCGGGGGAGTATCCCATTTGCATACTTGGGGGTACCTATTTATCGGGGTTGTTAGGCCGACTGCTTGCATTGATCTTAGGGCATAGATGAGTGCTCGGTTGCATAGTTAGCCTCAGCCTCATCTATCTTTTGGTGGTCGATCGCCTTGATTAAGATTACATGTCTACTATTCCGCTGCATGTTATACAGGTTTAGAGCCTTTTAGGGAGTTTCTCCACAAGCTTTAGCAGATGATAACTTAGTTTTTTAGGGGATATTCGGAGGATGGGCCGGGCATACACTATATTTCTTGGGTGGATGTTTGTTTGCCTCAAGATGAGGGGGTCTTGGTCTTCCCTGATTGTCTGATGTCATGGTTGGCTTCAGCTATAAGTTGTGGTGGTGGTTGAGTTCAGCATGTTAGGAACTCAATAAGCTAGATAGAGTTCAGTAGCTAATAGGCTCAGTAGCATATCGTTGTCAACTGTTTGGACTCAATCTTGAAGACTTAGTAGGGTTGTTCAGAACCTATCGACTATGTGTTGAACATCAGTACAACGGAATTGGCCTACAAGCTCAATCTCTTGGATGAATGTCAGTAAAGGACAACTCAGTTAAAGTGTCCAAGGTATCAAAGGAAGTCATACTAGTATACGATCTTCATGACTCCAGAAAATGTCTTTTGAACTGTTCCCGTTGCCCGATCTTACAGCTCCGGATGGATAGAGGTGCTAGAATCTCACGACGGACTACTCTCGGACTCATACTTTACGGCTCACAAATCTAGAACATGTGTTGTGAACAAATGGCCCCTTTGTTCCCTATTTATAGGGCTAGTCAAAAGAACCCTAATGAAGCTATGACTCCAAGCCCAACCCAAAGAGTAAAAGGGGCCACTAGACCATTACCAATTATTTTCGGTCAACTTAATGACCAAACAATTTCATGCAATAAAATAGTCTAGCGATTCCGAGTGAAAATATCTCATACAACTGGACATATGTTCGGGCTAGACTAGGGTCCTAATACTAGAAATAAAACTGGCCTCAAGCCAGCCTGGGCAGCACCCATAGCTGCCTCCGCATTCCTCAAGGTGGTGAACACGTTACCAAAACCCTCCCTATTCCAGGTCTTCAAAAAAGCCTTCACGCGCTTCAACTTGAGCTGCAAGTTCATCATCCCATGAAAGCCAGTAGCTTCCTCCCACATACGACGAATCTCGAGAAGAAAGGTATGATGTTGGACCCGCATATTCTAAAAACGGAAAGAAGACTTTGGCCTGTCAGCAGAGATCTCACACCGCACAACCAGAGGGCAATGGTCTGAGAAAGATCTCAAGAGATGCACCACACGTGTCTTGGCAAAAATGCTCTCCCAGAACTCCCCTAGAAGTATCCGATCCAACCTCTCAAAGACCCCCCGGCCATGCCAAGTAAATGGGGAGCCCTCAAAAGTGTCGCCTAGAAGAACTCCCTCACCTCTCATCCTCGGACATGAAAGTGTTGAAGTCGCCCCCAACAAGCCACGACAAACCCACCATAGTATCACAAATACTACGAAGCTGAGCCCATAACCCGTGTCGCTGAGCCCTAGAGCACTTCCCATAGGCTCAATCACAACAACAAAAGACAATCTCTCTCTATTGATAAAACCTCTAAGGACGTCCAGTAAGGCGAGATTACCAATCCCGCGGACATTCCAAATCATGAAGTTCACTGACATGGGGGAACATCAGTGACATTGGTAGAGGCCGCAACCTCCATCCTAGAATCATTAGAAGGCTCAACAATGTGTCCAACAACCCTCTCACCTTCATCAGTCATCGTAGCAACGCCTCCAAACCTTGAAGGATCTGAACGTGGGCTATCCGAACACTTATCGAACTGCATATCACACCGAGGGGGAACGAAAAGGAGTTCCTCAACCACAACATCCTCATCCTCATGAATTACTTGTAGGACCTTATATTTGTTCCCGATAGGAGCTTGTACACCCTTGGTATTGGTTCTCTTCTTCTTTCCAAGCACCAGCACAAAATCCCCAAGTATAGCTGTGATGGCCCAGATGAAGTCTGAATATCATGCCCAGATGAGGAAGGAGGTCGAGATTGATCCCTAGAATGGGAAAAGTGTTCGCGCTGAACCGTTCTCTGAGGAAGAACCATATTTTTTGGGCTGGATGCAATTCCTCCAGCTTTAACACCCGAGGGCGAGGGATGCGACGGTGTGGAGGACTTGGGAGGCTATGTAGAGGCAGCCGGTGGAACAACCGTGGCACCCACATTGCCCTGAGGCACAAATTTTTTTGGAGGCCTCGGAAACTTACCATAAGCGTAACAGGTTTCAGCAGAGTGACCAATATATTTGCACTCCGAACAATACTTCGGGATACGATCCCATATCACCTTCTGTGTTACAGTCTTACCACAAATTGCCAGCTCAAATTCCTCCAAAACAGGTTTGGAAACATCTACTTCAACACAAATCCTAGCAAACTGAATCTTCTCCATAGTCGCAGTGGCATGATCAATCTGTATGGGTGAACCAAGAAGAGAGCCAATATGATGCAATGCATGATGATCATATAAATGCACAGGTAATGCAGGTAAATTACACCCAATAGTAACTATGGAAGTCTCAATTGAAGGTGAGAAATTAGGGGTCCACTTAAACACGCGCATGGGACAACCTTCTATGTACCACATAGGCATATTGTGAACACTAGCAAGTAATCGAGCATAATCACCAGAATCAGAAACCCTAATAAATATATACCTAGCATTACAAAATTTCAACGAAATCTCACCCTTGAGTTTCGGGTTAGCAAAGGTCGTCGTGATGTGATGTGGGCGAGGGACGAGATGCGAGAACTTTCCCACCAGGGCTTGTCCAATTTTACCTGCAAGATGATTAGTATCAGCTTCAGAAAATCTTAAGCAGGGCTTACCATTGTGGGAACTGAGCGTGCCCATCTGCTTCGGATCACTCGGGAACATGGTCCCCCTCCGATCCTCTTTCAACAATTTGGCACCTCCTCCAAACACCTTGTGCCACACATTACCCGTGGCTGTGATATTGGAATTTAGCGTCTTCAGATCCGCCTTATGTGCATCATTAGGATTAGCAGGAGTAGATTGAGGAGTTGTCAGGCGATCATTGCATGTAGGATGATTAACATTATGAGACACCATGTTATCACGAGGGGGATGAATGGAATAATGGTGATTGCGTTTATTACCCCTTTGGAAACGTCGAGATTCAGCCGGAGTAGGCTTAGCAGATGAAGAAAATATGACGTGATCAGAATCATTTAAATTGACCGCATGTATGGATCTACCATGCACGAAGGGAGAAGAGGTAGGAGAGTTAGGGGCTGAAAGACGCAAGGAATCAGTGAGAGGTGGAGGGTTCGAATCAGGTTGGGCGCAAGTGGGAGGATTTTTGGAAAAGGAAGGGGGAGTGAAAGGTAAGGGGTTGGAATCTTGTGGGGAGCAGTTAGAGAGAGGGAAGTTAGAATTATTAGGAAAAGGCAATTTCGAATTAGGGGGAATGGAGTGATTACCAAATTCAGAGTGAGAAATTATGGAACTTACCTTATTAATAGGGGGACAAAATCTTGGTGAAGAAGGAAGGGAATTTGTTTCCAAAGGAGGATCAAGGGGAGCCGCCTCCACGCCCCTAGGGGATGACGGCGCAGAACTGATAGCCCCCACACCTTTTATCGGTTTTTCATAAGCAACATCCTCCAAAAGATTTTGATGATCGAAATCAGAAGTTGTATTCACTCCCATCGACGAAACAGTCGCTAGTTCTATTTCATCCAGCAAGAGATCATCCTTAGCAAGTTCAGACGACTCACCCACGGATTGGGCAACACCACCATCAACATGTGACGAAAACATAACAGGTTTTAACTCCCTTTCGGCTATGGATAACACAGCCTCCTTCGTCTTCTTCTTCTCATTAGACACCACAACCACAGCCTATAAACATGCTTCAGATCTAGACTTCGAATCAAACCTCTTCTTCTATCTTCGCACACCTCCAGCAACCCCCATATCCTCCCCTAGCGGATCAGCAATAGACAAATCCTAGAATGGGTCGTCCGCAGCCACCAACCCTAAACAAACCACCCCCGCAAACACCCCTCCACCTCCACCACCACCACCACGACTACCACAACACTAGGAGATACCACACATCGCACACAATCACACAAAAACAGAATGGAAAAAACACACACGAAAAAACGACCAATAAATGAGCAAAAATTAAGAACGCACGGCAAATCGACACACCAACATGCAGAACAGCAAGAACCGCGAAAAACTCATAAAAACGACTGGAAAATGGCCGGAAAAAGGGCTTATTTTATGAGTGTGTGCGAAATGAGAGAGAGAAGAGAGAGAGAGAGAGAGAGAGAGAGAGAGAGAGAGAGAGAGAGAGAGAGAGACATCATTTCATAAGAGATCACGCTGAAAATGGAGATATCAGAATAGAGAAAATTGAGACTGAAAGACAACGAGCTGATATTTTCACCAAACCACTACCTGAGACGAGGTCTCTACAATTCCCAATGGAATTAGGTCTATTAGATCTAGGCGAGCAAAGCTCTACGCTATAAGCAAGGGGGGAATGTAAGTGAGACCATAACAAGCTCAGACTCAACTAGAATCGCACAACAAATGCTTGGTATCAGCCGGTGATAATATCTGACTGAGTGGTTTGCGTATCAGACTCAGTTTATATTTATTGACGTATTTATTTCTCGTTGTTATTTAATTCATTCATGCGGCCTGATATTTCTACGAATTTAATGCACATTGTATTGCATATACTGCGCCGCCCTTATATAGGATATTATACTATTAAATCTTATAAATCAACTTTGTCATCATATCCTACTTTATCACATTTAATCCAGATCGTTCATTTGAAATTTCTAGATTAAATCGGAATTGCCGTACTATTTCTACGATATTATACTTTTTTTCCACCATTCTACATGCGGTCTGATATTTCTACCTCTTTCGCATATCTGAATATCAACTGCTATCATCTCTCTCTCTCTTTCTCTCGTTACTCACTCTGCAAATCTTTACTTCGCATATCCTACTTACTGTTCTGTGATAATAACGAGGTATATTGTGTTGCATTTCTTTAATTATGTTCATGCTTCTTCTTTTCACTAACTCGTTTGATTGCAGAATGGCACCAAAATCTCAACCCGCGAAAGTCATCATCCATCCTACTATATTGTCTCTGGAGAACATTTTCAACACTCTCCACAACTCACGTCTGAAGCGGTTCATCTCACCCGAGCCTGACATGCTCCTGTCTGGTCACGTTGTCGAGTTATACTTTTACCTCAAGAACGAGGGAAACAAAGTTCTTTCAAAGTTCCACATTACTTGGGATCAGCACCCTAAGGGTCAGGTTGTGAAATTCGACGTCCTAGAGGCTATGACGAAGTTTCTACGTCTTCCAAACAATGGTGTTCTTCCCTATGAGTACAAGATCTCAGAAGAAAATGTCTATCTCAGAAAGTTTAAATGGGATGAGAAGGCAATCTTCAAGGCTCAGATCAAGACGAACACACTGTCTCCTGTGTAAATCTGGATCTCATGATCAGCTTTCCAATGCTAGTTTAAGAATGATGATGGAAATTGCAGACGTAGCTAAAGTAGACTGGGCATATCACTTCATAAATATTGCACCAGGCTGCAAGACAGTCAAAACCGGTCATCTTCTCGAATTCTTTGGATCCCTAAGACAAAACATCTAGTTGAAATAGAGCACGATGTTATCTTAGTTGTTGACTCGTGTTGCCGATGAGATGAAGTTCATAAACATTCAGTGGAAATTAGTACACAAATATGAGTCTGGAAAAATGCTTAAGTTCATTGATGCTAACAAGATGCTAGAAGCAGTTGGCATCAGGATCAAAAGTGACCAAATCTGACAAACCCCAAGCTGACAAACTTAAGGTAGTAAAAGAGAAGTCGGACAAACGTAAGGTTGCTAAGACTCAGACGGATAAGCCTAAAACCCTTCGCTCAATTTAGACTTCAAAGTCTGGAAAGGAAGCTTGATTTGAAATGCCGACCAAAGAAGAAGCGCCTGAGGAGGTTGTTGTCAAAGAAAAGAAGACCCGTACTTTGCATGAGATCACAGAGCCTATTCTGAATCTAACTAAGGGATCCAATGAGGAAGAGGATCCTCAGTTTCAACTATCTAAGAAACCAAGGATGGAAGATCCTAATCGAGGTCTATCACCTCTTTGACACCTTTTCCTCGCAAAGTTTCATTAGGGAAGAGCGTATATTATAGTATCTGGTTCTCTTCAACGCTCCCGATTATCTCCGCAATGAGGAAGCCTTCAAAACAGCAATCAGGCTCTTGATCTCGAGGCAAAGATGACAATTCCTCTGTAATTGCCGCTGGTCAGCCTAAGTCAAACATTGACAACATTGCAAAAGCTGAAGCTCCTCCTCGGTCTAGCTTTGTGCCAAAGATTCCTCTATCAGCTCCTCTTCAATCAACTTCAGCCAAGACTCTTCATAAAATACAGTCTACTCACAAGAGAGTCAAAAGGCTTGAAGTTCTCCAGCTCAACAAGCACCTCTCCAATGTCAACGTGACAATGGAGCACATGACCATTGGAATGGATCAGTGTTGTGAGGGCCTGAGTAATATGCATAACGCCATCAAGCCCAACACCAATTTCATCGAGCACAACTTCTCCCAACTCACCGAAGTTGTCAATCGCTTCCCTGATTTAGTGATTAAGCAAGCCTTTCGATCAGGAGACTGGGAAGTGCCTGACAACTCGGATGCAACAATGTCACTCCATAATCACTATCGGCAATTCTCTACAGGAGCTGACTCATAAAAATTTTGATGCCTCCATCTCTACCACTCTAAAGGCCTTCTCTTCCGACATTCAGGCTCTTCTTGACTCTCAGAAGGCCCAGATCAATCAGCAGCAGGCTCAGACCGCTACTCTATCAGCGCAACTTCTCTCCCTTTCTGCCCTTACTGCGGATGCCAAAAAGGGGGGAGAAGGTGGCATGTCAAAGATAGAAAAAAAAGACTCAGACTGTTCCCTCTCATGATTAAATCATGGATATACAATTTGAGGGAGAACAAGCGTCTGAAAAGGAGAAATAAGACTACCTCAGTCTGCAGGGCACAGATATAGAAACAATCGATGTTGTTGTACATGTGAGAAAGGTAGGTGATGAGGCTCGTCTAAGAGAATAATAGGAAGCAGCCCAACTGGATGCCGAAATTGAAAAACCTGATATTGAAAGGACTGAGATTCAGCTTGACAATTGCTTGGACAAAATCTTTTCAGCGATTGAAGAAGATATTAATTTCGAAGAGGCTAAAAGACGTCAGAGGGAAGAAAATATCAAGAAGAAAGAAGAAGAAGAAGAAGAAGAAGAAGCCCGTCAGAAGCAAATACAAGATGATAATCTGAAAGCTAAATTACTTCAGAAACAACTAGACGATGCTGAACAAGAAAAGAGACAAAGGCTGAGATTTACTAAATTCTCTCTATAGGAAGAAGCTACTCAACTACAGGAGATTTTAATAAGACCCAGTTCAGATAGTCGTGCAATAGAACTCCGCGACCCGAATTCCGCCGAACCGTCGAACTGAAACCTCGCGATGGGCTCGACAAGGGTTGGGTTGTGTGCGAAGAATCGAAAGTTGAAGGATGAGGACGCCATAATGGGGGTGATATTTCGATTGATTAGTTGAAGGTCGAATCTCGCGTGATGTCGCTACGATTCGTAAAACCTCAAGAGATAATTCTCACAAAAGATTGCGTAAAAAGTTCTCCTCAAAGTCTTACAACATCCCCTTTTATAAGGGAGTACCAACTAGAAAACCCTAGAAAGCTAAGGCCCATCAAGATACTCTGGTGGGCCTAAATAAATCAAGTCTGACTATAAAGCTGGGTCTAATCACTAAACATAGTCTGATATGGACCTAAATAAAAATCATGCACTCCTAAACCCACGTATGCTCCACGAGATTGAGAACTCGCAAATTGGGCTGCTCGTCTCCAATGGGCCTTTGGCCCTCCTCCTCGTCTGTCACCTCTTGAATAAATAATCTGAGGGCTTCTTTGAACTTCTTTGCTCTTGCTCTCGTGACGGGGTCCGCGGGTACGCGGATTGGACTTGTGTCTTGGACTGCATTTGATTTGGACTATTTTGACTTACCTAAACTTTCCTGCTCAGAAAGCCATAAATGATGAGCATAAGGAAAGAGCAGAACAACCGAGAAATGAGCTGAAGCGGATTGCTTCATGCTCAAGGAAGATGATGAAAGACTAGAGCGTCTGGTTGCAACCATGGAGAGAACTAGACATATCTCAAACAAATGTAAAAGAAGATCAAATGTCCTGAGAGCTATTCCCACTGAGAAGAAGCCCTAGATTAACTCAGAAAAGGAATTACTCTATCCTTGGTGTGACAAATGGATTCCTTTGGAAATATCAGATGATTGGGAACACATTAAAGTAGATTTCATAAAGTGAATCTACTATTGGCAGATTTAGAGAACTATGGAAGGATCAAGAACTCAAATGAGATCCTCACTGAGTTCATCAGACGACGTGCTTATAAGCTCTATATGCTAATCAATGATCTGGCCTAACAAAATAATCAGATGATCAAGTTTACTCCACCAAGATTCTTGAAGAGACCAATCGCACGGAAAAATCTTGAATTCAACATTGTCACTGCTAATATAGAGAAAGAATTTAGGCAAGCATGTGCTAAGAAGAGATACACAGACGTCTCGAGGAATTTCAGTAACCGAACCAAGCTGAGGAGAGTTGTATATTACTCATACAAACTCGAACCTGATGATGTTTTCGATGATAAGTTTGAGGCCATTATGAAACAGCTAAAGAAGATGCATATGACTCCTGAGGAGTTCGAGGGAAGCTTTGGATCAAGCCTGAGCCAATGTAGTATAGAATCAGATTTGTCTCTGTGATAGGAATAGTTTGTATCTAATGATTATTCTAATGAACTATTGCTATCATTTTTGACCTGATGACAATATATATTTGTCCGGGCTTATTTACTTTCATTACGCCTGTCTGTCTTTATCCCTTTATCATTTTATCCCAACTTGTGTTGGATGAGTTTAGCCTGAGTCTGTTTTTAGGATAGTATAAGGTTATTTGACATAATTAAAAGGGGGGAAGTTGTTGTGAGTTATATAAGTTTTGATTGATCCCAAACCCCTATTGATTGGTGAACCAGTCTGATGTAGTTGCTATGACTGATTTCAGCCTATGTCTATATAATTAGGCTGAATGGTTTCACAGACTAAGTTGTTCAAGTTGTGATGAATCAGCCGTGGAACAGCTGATTGAGATAGACTACGTTGTTCAGGTTGTGATGACTCAGCTGTGGAACAGATCGAGATCAACTACAACTAGCTAATTTCTATAGGTTGGAGTGAACATCAGATCAGGATCTTCATCAGACCGTATTGATATATTCAAATGAGAAGATTGTACAAGGTACAAGGCGTAGATTTCAAAGAAGATGTTCAACGGAGGAAAACGACATTATAAGTATTAACCTCGAACAATCTCAGGCCACCATGTCAGCCCTAGTTAAAGGGGGCAAAAAAACACCTCGTACAGAATCTGCAGAAGCGAGATGATGCATCCGAACATTGTCGACACTGATTCAATAGGAGAGCTATAATTCATCAACGGTCATATCCCAAAGCTAGCCTATAAATAGCCGAAGACCTGACTTCAAGAGGTTACGAAATTTCACAATGCTCTAATATACTCAAGCAAAGAACAAACTCTCAACTTCTTACATAGTGTTCTATTGCCCAAGAAATTTCATTGTTCTTCATACTCCAAGCATACCGGCTTTATTATCAAAAACTTTGAGTCGAGAGTGTTATATACTCTTGTTGTTGAACAAATACCTCTCAAACCCCAACCTGATTTCTCTATAGATTCTTTGTAATTTTTGATAGATAGTTTGTTAGTGTGATTGATAAATTGTATTGATATGTGCTCGTCAATCTACGAGTATCCTTAGTGGATTCTTGCTGAGAAAGCAGAACAGCGGACGCAGGATCTTCTGAATTTGATTCACTATAAAATATGTGTTTTTCACTGTTTCATTGCACTCAGCTTACTGTTCATTGCATACTTAACAGATTACATTTTGCTTTTATAAAAGCTATTTTCAATAAGGCCTAACATACTTTCGCCATATTCTCTGACTCACTATCAATTAGCCTCTCTAAATCTTAAAAATGAGAAGTTTGACATTAGGTGACCCCCCCCCCCCCATGCACTTGAAATCTCACCGGGACCAACACTATCTATCAAACCAACAACAAATGTTCTAAATAAGATATCAAGTTGGTTTTAGGGTTTGTTTAATGACAAGAGTATGAAACACTCTTGACTATGAGTGTTTATAGTAAAGACTTGTTCTTTTGCTATGAGTATGTTTGAGCTTCTTGATATTCCGTAACATCTTAACGAGAGGCATTCTGCTATTTATAGAGAGCTTAGGGATAAATTCGTTGAGAAAATATCGATCTCCTCCCATTTGCTCCATGTTGACAATGGTCGAATTGAATGCATGGATAAGTGTCGAGCTATACTTGCTTTTGCGGATTCTACATGAGGTACTGTTCTGTCGGCTTTGACTAGGGCTGACAAGGCGGTCTGGGATTGGTCAATGTTGATCCGAAAATTACCATTACCTCCATTGACCATCTTATTAGAATATCGCGCCTTATACCTTGTACTCTCTTCACGTTTGAATGTATCAGTTCGGTCTTGTGAAGAATCTGATCTCAACATTAGTTTAGCCAGGAAGGGTCAGCTTATCAAAGCTAGACTCAATACGTTCCACTAGCTAAAATACCACAACCTGAACTAACCTAGTCTGAACTAAGCACTCAACCTAACTATATAATTACAGGTTGAGATCCTATTAATACATCAGATCGGTTCATCAATCAAATAGTGGTTTGGAATCATTCAAAACTTATATTATTTTCAAACAATATTTGATATAATTATTCTCTCAAGAGTTAAATTATTTCCCCTCTCTATACTCTAAGCATTCCTTGTTATTTCATACGCTTAGAAACCCAACGAGTTCATGAACTGTTCTTATTGTAAAAAATCCTTCATAGTTGGAGAAAACATCTCAAACCTCGTCTTTGAACCCTTGTAAAGTTACTAAGACTATAGCTAGTGATCTGTCCAGTGCACGGATCCACTAAGACTTGCTCAATATAATCTACTCAAGACCTCTTGGTAATTAGGATACTGGACAATAGGATCTCGCGCAACATAACCACTTTCAAAATTGTGTGTCGGTTTACTGTTTTATTGATTATTGTTCATCCTGCATTCAAACTATTTATGAAAATCATAACTCTAGATTTTCAGTATAACTATTCATTGCATTTGCATTTCTTTCATTTATCCTATACTGTTTTTCTACCATGTTTGATATGTCATGTATACGGTGAAGGAAATTAGGTTAGGAATCGATACCTTCCTCCTTCGTATGTTGTCGCGGCTTTGATTGTTGCCGTGCGTCAGATCTTCTGATTTGTGTCAGAGAACAGAAGAAAATAAAATCTTGTCTCTCTCAAATTCATGCGTATGCGCGTGTGAATATGTGTATGTGTGTGTTCTGTTTCTGAACAGAATACTAATATATATAGGCTTCAAAAGCCAATATAATATTAATATATTTGTAGCCCATTAATTTAATTATATTTCTAATGGGCTTCCACATAATTTGCCCATAATATAATTAATTAATCCACTGGGCTACTAATATCTATCAATTAATTGGCCCAGCCAATTAATTCCAGATAAATAACATTATTAAATAATCTAAAAATACATTAATCCGTTAATAATGATTTTTGAGAGACAATAAATAACTAGGTAACTAATTGGGCCAGATCAGGGATCTAATACAGGAAATAAAGCTGGGCCTCAAATTAATTAATTATCTATGCTCAGCCCAGAACAAAATTAATTAATAAACACAGATTCATTCCACTAGAGAATCCGTGCTGACTTACCCCTTTATCCCAAATTGAGCAAGGGCTTGTATTTTAGACTTAATCGATCTCCGTATTTAAGATAGAAATACCCGTTAATTAATTAAGCCCAATGACAGCTTAAATTAATTAACATCTTATATTTCTGAGTAGTACCACTCGACCTTATTAACAATCCTGAACTTAATCAACCGGCTGGGTTTAGTGTGCTAATCCTTTCAAGTTCCTCAGGGGATATTATCAACCCATTTTACTAAGATACGGTTGCAAGATACAGACAATCAGCCTGAGCCACAAATAACTACTAACACCCAAGATACGTAGATCTGGTCGCGATGATGTTCACTATAGTAGGTCAAAGTGATAGATAGCTAAATGCACTCAGCTGAAGTCTTACCAAGCTTAAGACCTGCTAACTCACCGAGATCTTGGTTCTCCACTAAGGTCAGTTAGGAGAACACATCTCACTGTGATCCGTCAATACACCACCTTTAGTGTACCAGTAAACACAAGCAGCTAAGACAAGCCACTTCTTATCTAAAGTGCAGCTTAAACCGACAACTTATCCTGAAGTTGTCTCAACTGTGATAACTGTTTATATCTTGTCAGTTCAACCAATTTATGTTGTCTTCTGTGATATCCGACACATTACACAAATTTAACTTTATTACAAGATAAAGGATTACATGTGCAAATATATACATTTATCAGATAGGAGAATAAAATAGTGGTAAGGACAAAAACACATTGTATACAAGCATAAAAAGTGCTTCCAGTATACAAAATCCCAAAAATTCTCCCACTTATACTAAAGCAAACTTTTAGTATACAATGTGTCAGTTCTAGGTACAAACTAGTATTTAGCTGTATATCCTATCTATCACTCCTCTTCTCTCACTTATACAAAAGTTTCTGCGGTCTTAAGTGGGGGGCATCTCTACAGGTCCTAAGCCACGAACATGCTTCTCGTAAGACGGAATTGGTAAGCTCTTTACGAATGGATCAGCTAGGTTATCTTCAGTTCCGATCTTTTCTATGAGTACGTTGCCTCGATTTACGAATTCTCGTATAATGTGGTACTTCCTGTCTATGTGTTTAGACGCCTTGTGAGATCTAGGTTCCTTAGAATTTGCCACTGCACCCGCATTATTACAATAAATCGTGATTGCCTTAGGCAAATTCTGAACAATATCAAGATCTTGGAGAAAATTCTTGAGCCAAACTGCCTCCCTCGAAGCTTCTGAAGCGGCCACATACTCTGCTTCCATGGTTGAGTCCGCAATGCATTTCTGCTTTGCAGTCCTCCATGAAATGGCTCCACCGCCCAAGGTAAACACATAACACGAGGTCGATTTCTTCTCGTCTCTGTCAGCCTGGAAATCCGAGTCCGTATAACCCTAAGGCACTAGATTGTCTGACTGGTAAACAATTCTATAATCAATAATCCGTTTAAGGTACTTGAGAATATTTTTGACCGCAGTCTAGTGAGCTTGTCCAGTATTAGACTGATATCTTGAGACAATGCCTACATCATATGAGATATGTGGTCTCGTACAAAGAATTGCATACATGAGACTACCGACAGCGGAAGCATATGGTACTAGCCTCACACTTTCTATCTCTTCGGGCGTTTTAGGGCACTGATTCTTAGATAGAGAAATGCCATGTCTGAAAGGTACCGAACCTCTCTTGGCATTTTGCATGCTGAAACGAGCAATAACAGTATCAATGTAGGACCCTTGTGACAAGCTTAACATCCTTTTCTTGCGATCTCGGATAACCTTGATCCCAATGATGTAAGCAGCTTCACCTAAGTCCTTCATTTGAAACTGCTCTGATAACCATGTCTTTACATCTGATAACACTTCAACTGTTGCCAATGAGAAGGATGTCATCTACGTAAAGTGAGAAACACCACTGTTCCATTAACACAGATACGGTACATGCACACCTCGTTAAGACAGAATACAAAACTATAGGATTTGACTACCTCGTCAAAACGCTGGTGCCATAACCGGGAAGCTTGCTTAAGTCCATAAATAGACTTTGTTGGTCCCGAGAGTAACGTTCAGGTGTAGAGAGGGGGGGGGGTGAATACACCTGAAAACCGATTTCTTAACTTAAAACGCGAACAGTCCTTTTCAGGAGAGTGTCGTACTGAACGAATTCAGCAGACCAGATAAGTTGTTCTGAATCCCGTGGCAGAGTGACTGACTTTACTGAGGTTCGCTAGCTGACAAGAGTCAGAATTCAGTGCCGTTCAGATAGAGTTCAGTAGTGCGGAGATGTGTAGGCCCAAATTCAGTTGAGTTGGGAAACTATTTTTATCAAAAAAGTAAATTAGTGCAGTCGATTAAGATTGCTGAAACTCAGTTGAATGATTTTGAAGATATTTTTAGTATCACAGTAAATCAATGCAACAGTAAAATAAAGAACACAATGTTGGGATTTTGTATACTGGAAGCACTTTTTATGCTTGTATACAATGTGTTTTTGTCCTTACCACTGTTTTATTCTCCTATCTGATAAATATGTATATTTGCACATGTTATCCTTTATCTTGTATAAAAGTTAGATTTGTGTGGTGTGTCGGGTATCACAGAAGACAACACAAATTGGTTGAACTGACAAGATATAAGCAGTTATCACAGCTGAGACCACTTAAGGATAAGTTGTCGGTTTAAGCTGCAGTTTAGATAAGAAGTGACTTGTCTTAGTTTGCTTGTCTTTTTTACCGGTACACTTAAGGTGGTGTATTGACGGATCACAGTGAGATGTGTTCTCCTAACTGACATTAGTGGAGAACCAAGATCTCGGTGACTTAGCTGGTCTTAAGCTTGGTAAGACTTCAGCTGAGTGCATTTGGCTATCTATCACTTTGACCTACTATGGTGAACGTCATCGCGACTCGATCTACGTATCTTGGGTGTTAGTAGTTATTTGTGGCTCAGGCTGGTTGTCTGTATCTTGCATCCGTATCCTAGTAAAATGGGTTGATAATATCCCCTGAAGAACTCGAAAGGATTAGCACAGTAAACCCGGCCGGTTGATTAAGTTCAGGTGTGTTAATAAGGTCGAGTGGTACTACTCAGGAATATAAGATGTTAATTAATTTAAGATGTCAGTGAGCTTAATTAATTAATGGATATTTCTATCTTAAATACGGAGATCGATTAAGTCTAAAATACAAGCCCTTGCTCAATTTGGGATAAAGGGGTAAGTCAAGATGGATTCTCTAGTTTAATGAATCGTGTTAATTAATTAATTTTGCTCCGGCCGAGCATGGATAATTAATTAATTGGAGGCCCAAACTTTATTTCTTGTATTGGATCCCTGATCTAGCCCAATTAGTTGCCTAGTAATTTATTGTCTCTCAGAATTCATTATTAATGGATTAAAGTATTTTTACATTATTTAATAATGTTATTTATCTGGAATTAATTGGTTGAACCAATTAATTGATAAATATTAGTAGCACAGTGAATTAATTGATTATATTATGGGCTAATTATGTAGAAGCCCATTGGAATATAATTAAATTAATGGGCTACAAATATATTAATATTATATTGGCTTTTGAAGCCTATATATATTAGTATTCTGTTCAGAACAGAACACACATACACATAATTACACACGCACACCGTGAGTAAGAGAGAGACATAAAATTTATTTTCTTCAGTTCTCTGACCACCCAGAGGAAGAAAAAGGCTGGGACACAGATCAGAAGATCTAACACAGGAGCAACAATCAAAGCCGCGACAACATACGAAGGAGGAAGGTAGCGTCCTAACCCTAATTATTCCTTCAATTGGTATCAGAGCCAGGTTTAGGCTCTGATTGTTGCCGTTAGATGTATGATTATGTTTTATTTCGTCGTTATCGGGCTATTTTCGTGTTTGGGGCGGCATGCGAGCCACTATTTTGACCCCGATGTAACGTTTTTCTCGTGAGAAAATCCACGAGTAGATTATAGGACCTATTTGTTATGTGATTGTACTATTTTGTACTGTAATTGGTCTGGGAGGCACGAAATACGAGACGACAAAAATCTAATTTTCGAAGCCAAAACCCTAGTTTTTTGTAGGGTTCCGCAGCATCTTGCGGCGAAGATTCCTGACGCGTCCGACGTTGGATCGATGATCAGCTTGAACCTATGGAATCCGCGTCTTAAGAGCTTCGCGTCGATAGGTTTTAAGGGATCATCCAATCCCAGATACGATCGGAATTGACATCTGAAGTAGGATGCTCGTTATGAATTCCTTCCGGCGAATCGTTTGAAATTCAGGAAATTGAGGAACTAATCTCGGCCGGAATCCGTTACCCGGTGGTCCTGAGTGTTCCAATTACGTTTCCCCTCTTTCAATTGATCGAATCGCGGCTCAAAAATGGAGAATTCAGGCGGCGAAAGGCGGCGGCGGCGGAGGCACGATTTATTGCGCAATCCCGTCGCTGTGGCGGAAATCGCCGGCCGTTTGGCACGGCCCAGATGTCTGGACGACGTCAAGAGACAGCGGGGATGTTGGTAGATGGTCAGGGGAGGCTGGGGATGGCGCGGCGGTGCGCGTGCAGCGGCGCGACGCGGCTGCGCGCAGCGGAGATCGGCACCACCGCAGCGGCTTCTCGCGCGCGGCCGCCGAGGGATCGACTTCGCCGTCGTCCGGCACACACTCCCGGTGCCGGTGGCCGGCATGTAACCAGCTCGTAGCGGCGGCGGCGTCAGAAGGCTGGAGACGATGCTAACGTGGCGCGCTGACGTGGTGCGCCACGTCGGCCCTTGCTGACTGTGCTGCCTGCGTGTTTGCCACGTGTCTGCCATGTAGCATACCCCTGATGATGTGGCGACGACAGTTCGATGCAGTTTTCGATGCAGTTTTCGACGCAGTTTCCAGATTCGAAGATTTTGAAGATCGAAGAGCAGTATTTTGATCGGGCAATGTAATAGTTAGGAATTACGTGTTTTAAAGCCCGATAACGACGTTTTAAATTTCCTATTTGCGTATTTATTTTTTATTATGCTTTAGCATGCGATTATGTGATTAATTGCGCTTAGAAAAGCATGTAAATAGGATTTATGTCATTATTAAAGCATGTTTTAATTTTCGCAAGCACATTTTATGATGTGCGTTTAGAAATTGCATGCTTTAGGAATTATGTGGATATGCATGATTCAAAACAAACCTTTTGAATAAAAAGACTAAGCAATTTTTAAATTAATTGTTTAATTAGATTCCATTAATTTAGATATTAAACACTTAATCGGACCTCCATTAATTGGACTCTACACGAAAGTAGTAAGATTGTGTGAGTAAACGTCCACCTGCGTGACTTGCTTGCATTTTTGAACTACCAGTTTTGTGAGAAGAGTTTTCCAAAACAATATTTGATTATTATTGAGTAGTGGGAGCGAAGCCGTAAACGTCCACCTATGTGGCTTGCGTGCCTAGTAAACACGAGTACTCTAGAAGATAATAATTAAATAGGATGGCTAATTAGATCAAATTGAATGCGACATGGTTCGAGTAAGTATGTCAATTTCGAGAATTTGATTCTATTTTGGTCAAATTAAGTCAATGCTTAGATGTCACCACAGGTACAATTCACTTCCCTCGAAGTCCCTTCCCGCGTTTTAATAGTGACATGGTCCAGAATATCGAACTATTAATTCCATTCGTCTTAAGAACCTAGACGTGGATTGGAATTAAAGAGCTAGGTAAATAGCTTGGTGTAGGGTTACGCTAGTAAACATCCACCTGCGTGGCTTGCTAGTGAAATTCCTAGAGTTGTTCGAGGTTTTTAATATCATTGTTTTTACAAAAGGTTTCAATGATTATTAATTACGAATTATGTGCAAATGTTAATTTCATACATGCTTTTAAAATTATATTTTTCAGATATGTCTGTTCGAATATTTTATTTTTCGAGTTCCTAAACAGTCTCACCAACCAAACCCTAACGGGTTTAAAAATTTAAAATAATTTTATAGAGTGGAAGAGATATCTTACCTCTCCCAATAAAAGCTCTGCAAAGTTATTATAAGAACTTCTGTTTTAGGACCGCTATGTCTAAGAACGAGTTTACTATGAGTATGTTACTCAAATCTTTGGTAGCGGTCAAAGAAGTTATAGGAAAGGGAAAGAGTGCTCAAGTCTTGAATATCCCTAGTAGTTCAAGGAATCCTCCGAAAGGCGGAAACCAGAAAAAGAGCAGAAAGGGTGGTCAATTCAAGAAGAGCAGTGGGAGTAAGAAGACGGTCCTTATCGGCGGCATGGGAATGCCAAAGAAGAAAGGAAGGTTCTTCAATTATGGTAAGAAAGGACACTGGAAGAGTTATTATCCAGATGGCAAGGCAAAACAGAAAGAGGCGTGAGTCGCTCTTGTAACTGAAACTGTTCTGGTTTCCTCTTCTACCCACGAATGGGTAGTGGATTCGGGGGCAACTGATCATGTTTGTTACACCTTGCAAGGTTTCTTGCAGAAAAGGTAATTGAGCAATGGCGAGGTGGTAGTCTCAATGGGCAATGGATCGAAAGTTCCTGCAATTGCCATTGGAGATTTAAATCTATAATTTGATAGTTCTGTTTTAGTACTTAAAGATGTTTAATATGTGCCTGAGTTTAGGCAAAACAATATTTTTGTTTCAAAACTCACCATGGATGGTTATAAATCAAGTTTTGATAGTGAAGTTTCTATCATGAAAGACGATAATTTTATCTGTGGTGGACCATTAAACGGATCTTTATATACTTGTAAACCGCGTAATTCTGTTGATATTGCATCCTCATCATCAAATCCTAAGAAGAGGAAAGAGTCTTCTAAGGTAAACCAAACTTATATGTGGCACTTAAGACTAGGTCACATTAATCTTAACAGGACTCAGAAGTTGGTGGAATATAGATCATTGGAGTCTCTCCAAGATTGAACCATTTCCAACTTACGAAACCTGTTTGGAAGGAAAGATGATGACTAAGCCTTTCAAGGAAAAAGGTTATAGAGCCATAGAAGTATTAAGTTTGATACATTCTGACTTGTGTGGGTCTATGTCTACACAAGCTCGTGGAGGGTATGAGTACTTCATCAAATTTATTGACGATTACTCGAGGTATGGATATGTTTACCTTCTTCGCCACAAGTTGGATTGCTTTGAAACCTTTAAGGAATTCAAGGCAGAAGTGGAGAAGAAGCTAGGTAAAGAAATCAAAACACTATGATCTGATCGTGGTGGGGAATAACTGTCCAACGAGTTTAAGGACTACTTGACAGAATGTGGGATTACATCCCAACCGACAAGACCGGGCACGCCAAAGAAATGGTGTGTCGTAAAGAAGGAACCGAAGTCTCTTAGAGATGGTTCGGTCGATGATGAAGTTATGCAACTTTGTCGGGCTTCCTTTTGGGATATACCCCAGAGATCGCAGCATACTTGTTGAATCGTGTGCCTTCCAAGTCGGTACAAAAGATCCCTTTCGAGTTGTGGAGCGGGCACAAACCCAAGATGCACCACTTAAGGATTTGGGGGTTATCCCCGCTTATGTGCCGAATAGGCAGCGACAAATTGGAATCACGTTCGTAAGTGATGTTGTTCATAGGGCCTCCGAAGGAAACGAAGGATGGATACTTTTATGATCCAAAAGAACAGAAGATCGTTGTTAGCCCTAACGCTCAGTTCTTAGAAGAGGATTACATTAGTAACCATAAATCTCGAGTCGACATCATCCTTGAGGAATTACAAGGTGGTCGAGTTCCACTTGAACGGCCGGGCCATGCAAGATAGTACGAGTAACTGCACAATCTGTTAACACAACTCCTGACACTGTTCGACGTAGTAGGAGGGTGATATTTACACCGGATCAGTATATGTTCACTGGGGAGACGTTTGATTATCTCCCGGCTGATGAACAAGATACCGTTGATCCCTGGACTTACAATGAAGCAGTGGGAGATGTAGATGCACCATGGACTCGGAATTTGAGTCCATAACTGATATGGATGTATACGAGATCACTGAACTACCTGAGGGCTGCAATGCTATTGGTAGTAAGTGGGTATACAAGAGAAAGAGAGAGCACCGAATGAAGAGTTCATGGCGTTTAAGGCCAGACTAGTGGCGAAGGGTTTTACCCAAAAAGAAGGTGTTGATTACGAAGAGACCTTCTCGCCTGTAGCAATGATCAAGTCCATTCGGATTCTCCTTGCCATAGCAGATCACATGAACCTAGAGACCTGGAAATTGTATATCAAAACTGTATTCCTAAACGGTCTCCTTGAAAAAGGTAGAGACATCTACATGAAACAGACAGATGGTTATGTGAAGGAGGGCAAAGAGCATCTAGTTTGGAAACTTAAGAAGTCTATTCATGGATTTAAGCAAGATTTCCGGTTATGGCACCAGCATTTTCGATGAGGTAGTCAAATCCTATGGATTTGTATCCTATCCTAACGAGGTGTGTGAACCATATTTGTGTTAACGGATCAGTGGTGTTTCTTGCATTTTACGTAGATGACATCCTTCTCATTTGCAACAATGTTGAAGTGTTATCAGACGTATAAACGTGGTTATCCGAGCAGTTTCAAATGAAGGACTTAGGTGAAGTTGCTTACATCCTTGGGATCAAGGTTATCCGAGATCGCCAGAAAAGGATGTTAAGCTTGTCACAAGTGCCCTACATTGATACTGTTATTAATCGTTTTAGCTTGCAAAAGGTCAAGACAGGTTCAGTACCTTTCAGACATGTCATTTTTCTATCCAAGAATCAGTGCCCTAAAAAGCCTGAAGAGATAGAAAGTATCAGGCTAATACCATATGCTTCCGCTGCCGGTAGCCTCATGTATGCGATGCTTTGTACGAGAGCAGATATCTCATATGCTGTAGGCATGGTCTCAAGATATCAGTCTAACCCTGGAAAAGAACACTGGACTGCGGTCAATCATATTCTCAAGTACCTTAAACGGACTAGAGATTATAGGCTTGTTTACCAGTCAGAAAGTCTAGTGTCTTTGGGTTATATAGAATCGAATTTCCAGGCTGACAGAGATGAAAAGAAGTCTACCTCGGGTTATGTGTTTACCTTGGGAGGTGGAGCCATTTCATAGAGGAGTGTAAAGCATAAATGCATTGCGGACTCAACCATGGAAGCAGAGTATGTGGCTGCTTAGAAGCTTCGAAAGAGGCAGTTTGGCTCAAGAATTTCCTCCAAAATCTTGATATTGTTCAGAATTTGCCTAAGGCGATCACAATTTATTGTGATAATGCGGGTGTAGTGATAAATTCTAAGGAACCTAGATCTCACAAGGCGTTTAAACACATAGACCGGAAGTACCACATTATACGAGTATTCATAAATCGAGGTGACGTGGTGATTAACAAGATTGGAACAGAAGTCAACCTAGCTAATCCTTTCATGAAGAGCTTACCACTCCCGGCTTACGAGACGCATGTTCGTGGCTTAGGCATGGTAGAGATGCCCCCCCACTTAGGACTATAGAAACTTTTGTATAAGTGGGAGAAGATGCAGTGATAGATAGGATAGATAGCTAAGATATAGCTGGGTACTAGTTCGTACCTAGATAGCTGAGTACTAGTTTGTTCCTAGAACTAACACATTGTATACTAAAAGTTTGCTTTAGTATAAGTGGGAGAATTGTTGGGATTTTGTATACTGGAAGCACTTTTTATGCATGTATACAATGTGTTTTGTCCTTACCACTGTTTTATTTTCCTATCTGATAAATATGTATATTTGCACATGTTATCCTTTATCTTGTATAAAAGTTAGATTTGTGTGGTGTGTCGGGTATCACAGAAGACAACACAAATTGGTTGAACTCACAAGATATAAACAGTTATCACAGCTGAGACAACTTAAGGATAAGTTGTCGGTTTAAGCTGCAGTTTAGATAAGAAGTGGCTTGTCTTAGCTACTTGTCTTTACTGGTACACTTAAGGTGGTGTATTGATGGATCACAGTGAGATGTGTTCTCCTAACTGACATTAGTGGAGAACCAAGATCTCGGTGACTTAGCTGGTCTTAAGCTTGGTAAGACTTCAGCTGAGTGCATTTGGCTATCTATCACTTTGACCTACTATGGTGAACGTCATCGCGACCGGATCTACGTATCTTGGGTGTTAGTAGTTATTTGTGGCTCAGGCTGGTTGTCTGTATCTTGCATCTGTATCCTAGTAAAATAGGTTAATAATATCCCCTGAGGAACTCGAAAGGATTAGCACACTAAACCCGGCCGGTTGATTAAGTTCAGGTATGTTAATAAGATCGAGTGGTACTACTCAGGAATAATCAATAATCCGTTTAAGGTACTTGAGAATATTTTTGACCGCAGTCTAGTGAGCTTGTCCAGGATTAGACTGATATCTTGAGACAATGCCTACATCATATGAGATATGTGGTCTCGTACAAAGAATTGCATACATGAGACTACCGACAGCGGAAGCATATGGTACTAGCCTCACACTTTCTATCTCTTCGGGCGTTTTAGGGCACTGATTCTTAGATAGAGAAATGCCATGTCTGAAAGGTACCGAACCTCTCTTGGCATTTTGCATGCTGAAACGAGCAATAACAGTATCAATGTAGGACCCTTGTGACAAGCTTAACATCCTTTTCTTGCGATCTCGGATAACCTTGATCCCAATGATGTAAGCAGCTTCACCTAAGTCCTTCATTTGAAACTGCTCTGATAACCATGTCTTTACATCTGATAACACTTCAACTGTTGCCAATGAGAAGGATGTCATCTACGTAAAGTGAGAAACACCACTGTTCCATTAACACAGATACGGTACATGCACACCTCGTTAAGACAGAATACAAAACTATAGGATTTGACTACCTCGTCAAAACGCTGGTGCCATAACCGGGAAGCTTGCTTAAGTCCATAAATAGACTTTGTTGGTCCCGAGAGTAACGTTCAGGTGTAGAGAGGGGGGGGTGAATACACCTGAAAACCGATTTCTTAACTTAAAACGCGAACAGTCCTTTTCAGGAGAGTGTCGTACTGAACGAATTCAGCAGACCAGATAAGTTGTTCTGAATCCCGTGGCAGAGTGACTGACTTTACTGAGGTTCGCTAGCTGACTAGAGTCAGAATTCAGTGCCGTTCAGATAGAGTTCAGTAGTGCGGAGATGCGTAGGCCCAAATTCAGTTGAGTTGGGAAACCATTTTTATCAAAAAAGTAAATTAGTGCAGTCGATTAAGATTGCTGAAACTCAGTTGAATGATTTTGAAGATATTTTTAGTATCACAGTAAATCAATGCAACAGTAAAATAAAGAACACAATGTTGGGATTTTGTATACTGGAAGCACTTTTTATGCTTGTATACAATGTGTTTTTGTCCTTACCACTGTTTTATTCTCCTATCTGATAAATATGTATATTTGCACATGTTATCCTTTATCTTGTATAAAAGTTAGATTTGTGTGGTGTGTCGGGTATCACAGAAGACAACACAAATTGGTTGAACTCGACAAGATATAAGCGCTTATCACAACGAGACCACTTAAGGATAAGTTGTCGGTTTAAGCTGCAGTTTAGATAAGAAGTGACTTGTCTTAGCTGCTTGTCTTTACTGGTACACTTAAGGTGGTGTATTGACGGATCACAGTGAGATGTGTTCTCCTAACTGACATTAGTGGAGAACCAAGATCTCGGTGACTTAGCTGGTCTTAAGCTTGGTAAGACTTCAGCTGAGTGCATTTGGCTATCTATCACTTTGACCTACTATGGTGAACGTCATCGCGACTCGATCTACGTATCTTGGGTGTTAGTAGTTATTCGTGGCTCAGGCTGGTTGTCTGTATCTTGCATCCGTATCCTAGTAAAATGGGTTGATAATATCCCCTGAAGAACTCGAAAGGATTAGCACACTAAACCCGGCCGGTTGATTAAGTTCAGGTGTGTTAATAAGGTCGAGTGGTACTACTCAGGAATATAAGATGTTAATTAATTTAAGATGTCAGTGAGCTTAATTAATTAACGGATATTTCTATCTTAAATACGGAGATCGATTAAGTCTAAAATACAAGCCCTTGCTCAATTTGGGATAAAGGGGTAAGTCAGCATGGATTCTCTAGTTTAATGAATCTGTGTTAATTAATTAATTTTGCTCCGGGCTGAGCATGGATAATTAATTAATTGGAGGCCCAACCTTATTTCTTGTATTGGATCCCTGATCTGGCCCAATTAGTTGCCTAGTAATTTATTGTCTCTCAGAATTCATTATTAATGGATTAATGTATTTTTATATTATTTAATAATGTTATTTATCTGGAATTAATTAGTTGGGCCAATTAATTGATAAATATTAGTAGCCCAGTGAATTAATTGATTATATTATGGGCTATTTATGTAGAAGCCCATTGGAATATAATTAAATTAATGGGCTACAAATATATTAATATCATATTGGCTTTTGAAGCCTATATATATTAGTATTCTGTTCAGAACAGAACACACATACACATAATTACACACGCACACCGTGAGTAAGAGAGAGACATAAAATTTATTTTCTTCAGTTCTCTGACTACCTAGAGGAAGAAAAAGGTCGGGACACAGATCAGAAGATCTAACACAGGAGCAACAATCAAAGCCGCAACAATATACGAAGGAGGAAGGTAGCGTCCTAACCCTAATTATTCCTTCACACAGAACACAGGTGATTTTTAAAGTGGTTCGGATCCAACAAACCTACGTCCACTGTCCCGAAAGATCAGGAAGCTATGTATTATACTAAGATAGTCTCAGTCGGTTTGTACACTGGACAAACACTGGTCTTGAGATTTATATTGAGCAAGTCTCAGTTTACAAGGTATCAGACTAAGTGTTTGACAAACTCTCCAATAGTGAAGGAGTCATTTACAGTAAGGATCAGTTCGACTATGAACTCCTTCGTCTAAGCTATAGATATGAACGGTTGAGCTTAGGTTAGAGGGATAGGGAACAAGAAAGTGGCTTCTAGAGCGACGAATAGCTAAGTATAATCTTTGGGTTCTTGTTCAATCGCTTGGATACTAGAGGGCTGTATGATTCTAATTCAGCTTGGTTCCCTATGAGCAAATATGTAGTCTTTCGTTGGAGATTGTCTCTTTGAATTACTTGCGGAAGACTTAGGACGTTTATGAGTTGCTCTCTGAATGCTCTGTGTGTTCTAGGTGAGCTTCAATTTGATTTTAACCCTCTATTTATAGAGCAGAGATTAGGATAGATCCGTTGGAGAAGACGATCATTTGTCTCTATCTTTTGGGTAGCTAACGACTCTTTCGAAGTATGGTAGCAGTGTCCTTTCCCTCCATTTCTGGAAAGTTGTTGCCTTGCGCTTTAATGTATATAGGACAGTGGCCGCTTGTCATTGGTCGAGGTTCGTAAAAGTGGTTGAGACGTAACGTACTTCAAGGAGATCTGGAGCTGACTTCTCTCTTCCTCGTATTGACTCTGCTGATTTGACTTTTAGAGAATCTAACAGTCAGAAGACTGTCCAGCCGTTGTTGAGTCTGATCTCTGATTCAGTAGCATGCTCCTGCTGAGTCGGCTCTACTGTAGATCAACTCTTAGTTCAGTGAACTACTCCTGCTGAGTCTAGTTCCACTGACTCCTTTCAGTATACTGCTTCTGCTGAGTCCAGTATTACTGAGTCTTCTACTTCTGGTACTGAGGCAAGTAATCTATTGAGCGCCTGAACTAGATGCTGAGTGTCTATTGAGTCTGAAATCTCAGAGACAGAACAGAACATGTTACAACTGAATGGTTCATCAGACAAGATAGTGTTTTGGGATCTTCAAATCTTCAGTAAGTATTCAGAGCATAAGGCTACTGAGTTAGTTCTCAATGATTGTGAGAAGACTGAATCATCTCCCAACATTTTCCCCCTATTTGATGATGCCAAAACCTAACACTATGAATTATCATAAACAGAGCTCCTTACAAATATTACAAGTAGGATCAGTGGAGTTGTTCTTCAAGTCCTAGACTACTGAGGGAATCAGGGCAGAAATATCAGAACCTATACAGAAGCAAATCAGCAATTTTCACTCTTTCTAACAACATATTCCCCCAACTATGCAATATATCAGAATCTAGCTAAGCAAAAACTGACAAAATATAAGAACAGTGAGTGTGTGAGTCAGTAATCACTTTAGTGATTCTGAGTGTTAAGCATAAACAAACAAGGCCATTTAGACAATAAGGAATTGTTAGGGCCAATAAAAGTGATGTTTTATAGATTTGAAAAGTTCAGTACAGTTACATCATCTGCTACACTAAGAAGAACAGAAAGAAGATACGAAGAAATACAAAAGCTAATAGTCATCTGAACCGCTTAATCTTGTCTTTGAAGTCCTTTGATTGGGTTTCAGGAAGAGGCAGTCCATACATCCAGTAGGTGACCTTCCTCAGCTTCAGTATCTCAGCGAAGTCAGCTGGGTTTTCTTCATCTAAGAACTTGGCTTCAGCAGCACCCTTGACTTCCTTGTCAATCACTCCATAATGAACGGCAGGATTCTTGGAGCAGGTACTCTGACATCTACTTTGTCTTTTACAGCCTTCTGAACTCTGGCGAACATCTCTAAGTCTGCCCTCATGAGCCATTCAACAAAGGCTGCAGACTTATGCTTCTCAGCCCAGTACCTCCAGAAATAATTCCGCTTAATGAATTCAACTTTCAGCGTCTCCCACCTCTGACTTACTTCCCACGGCATCCACTCATCAACTCTCGGCCATCTATGAATCTTGAGATCAGTAGGCTTCCTGAATCTTCTGTATCTGTATGGAATGTCAGCTTTCTCAGGAATCCTATGACTCGCTTCTTGTTCATCTTTCAGCCTTAGAGCTTCAAGGTCTGCCAGCCTGAGCCTTTCTCTAGCTGCTTCAATCTGTCTAGCTTCTTCTCCTCTGTACAAGTACCTCTCCATCTGAGCCCATATTTCTTGCATTTCCTGATCCTGTTCCTTAGAGGCAACATAGGAGGGTATGTGAGGCTCTTCTTCTGACTCAGCAGGTGTGGTAGATTTTTCCGTAGAAGTACCCTGCTGTCCAGTAGACTGCTGCTGCTGCTGCTGCTGCTGCTGCTCCTTCTCCTTTTCTTTATCAGCTTCATCACTGAGTTTCAGCGTTCGGGGAGGCAGCCTAGGTCCAGTCTTCTTACCTCCTGCTGGAGCCTTTGTCTTGCCTTTAGCAGGCTTCTTCTTAGGCTTGTTTGCAGCTTCAGCTTCAGCGATTTCCCTTGCTAACTTTTCGTCAGAAGCTATCTGAGCTTCCTCCTCTGGAGTAATATACCTCCTGGGTCCTTTCTTCTTGGGAGGGGTAGCAAGCGTCATGACTTTCTTGCCTTTCCCGGCAACTGGAGGATGTAGAGGAGCTTCTTCCTCTTCTGACTCCTCATCAGCGTACTCAGCAACCTCTTTGATAATGTCAGAGGGTGTTTGGATTGCCTGAGTCGCTACTTCCTTGGGTCTTGAGCCGCTTGGGCCGGTCTTAGCAGACACTACATCGCCTGCTGCTGAGACACCCTAGGCCTCGCCAGTCTGAGTAGAGGGTCCAGTGGGGGCAGTTGTCTGAGTCTGAGTTGCCCGTGCCACTGACCTTGCTCTCTTTGGTGCTTTCAGTACCAGTTCCTTGGCTTTTCCTTCTTTTCCTTCTCTTTCACCTTTTCCTTCCCCCTTTTTGGCATCAGCAAATCGGCTCGGGGGGACTGATACCTTCCTGTCCAGACTTTTGTAAGCTTCTGTCAGATCGTCTAAGGTATTATGCAGCTTAGTTAGCTTCTCGTGCAGCTCATTCCTCTCCTCAATAAGCTGGGCATTTTATTTCTTGTGGGAGGCGTCTGCTGCTGTCTGGAACTCTTTCAGCTAGTTTTCAACTCTCTCTTCAATCGCCTTATGAAGTTTTTGGAGTCTGAGGTCTGCGGCTTGAGAGATGGAGGAGACAGATTCAGTGTGCGCTGTTTGTATGACCTTATAGTCTGCAAGACGTTGAGCTTAGCCAGCCTGAATCGTCTTCAGCTGTTCATCAAAGTCAGCCCTCTGGGTGGCTAGCGCTTCAGTAAGGATGGTGGAGAAGTCAGGGGCGAGCGAGTCCTGGATGGTTGTCCTTAGCCCCTAAATCTCGGTGCTGTGGGCCTGAGTGGTCTGCCTCTACGTCTTGTGGATGGCACGGGCGAGGAGTCGGTTCTGAGCTCCTTAACTCAATGCCCTGGCCACTGACTTTGATCGTCGGCTCTTCGAGCTGGGCACTACTTCGAAAGTAGATTCTAGAAGTAGATGAGAAGGTTCAGCTACCTTCGAAGTACCAGCCGCCGACTGCCCTAGACCAAGGATGCTGAGTGGCGGTTCAGTAGTGGATGTTGGAGCATCCTTGTCCAGTTGAGATCCCTCATCAGGCTTCTCAAGGCCTGAATCACGGGGTGGGTCCTGACCATCGGGGTCAGACCCATCTAAGGGTGCTGATGCTGAGACTGGTTGTCTGTCGTTCAGCATAGCGAGCATCGTAGCCCTCAGGTCTTCTAGAGTGCCGAGGTCGGATGGCTCTGAGTAGCCAATCTTCCCTCTGATTATGAGCTCCTCCTCATGGAGCTATTCGTAGGAGAGATGGATGATAAGGCGCTTCAGGTTGTGCCACTCCTGGAATCGAATCAGCATGTGGAGCCTAGTCTGCCTTGCTAATAAGACCAAGTCGCTATGGGCGGCTATCTCCGGAATCCATTCAGTGATCTCTCGGGAGGCTCGTGATTTAAGAGCTGAGGCGTCCATCCCGATTGATTCGGATTCTGAAGCTGTCTTCGAGTCTTCTACTTAAATAGGAGACGGCTGTTTCTCAGCAGATGGTATACTGCTGAGTGGTGGAACATCCAAGGGGCTGTCCAGAGTTTGTACGGATTCAGCTTGGACCGCTTGGTCCGCTGTTTCACCACGTTCAGTGGAGACTACCTTCTCCACTGATGGTGTCTTCTCGGATGACTAAGGTTAATCCCTCAGTTGCAGAGGAGGCTCAGCAACCACTGCCTCAGGAACTGCCTCGGGCACGACCTCACTGACTTTCTTTAGCCTCTTGGTCGGTATTTTAGGAGTAGAATTGGGAGGGGACCTCTTCTTGGTTGGTGTGGAGGTCTTCTGAGTCCCGGTCTTAGGATCAGCGGGCCCTGAACTGATCTGCTGAAGGGCCGCTGCCCTGTTCTGGAAACAGACCTTCTTTGGGTTGATGTACTGCTTGTCAGCGAAGGTAATTTTGTCCCTGCCACAGTAGTCTTCGATCATCATTGATAGCTTCAGTCCAGACAGAAGCTTTCCTTTGACGCTCAGCCATCTGGATATCTTGTCGAACTTGGCTGACTACGTCATGAATTCCTTGAGGAAGAATTCTGTCCAGTTGATTTTAGCTCTGTCGTGTATGGCCATCATTAGCTGGATTTTAGGCCTTGACACTTGATCGAAGGAGCCGGCCTTACTTGTCAGAAGGTGAGTCACGACGTAGGCCAAGGCTCTGTATTGTGGGAGCATTGCATTCTTAGGAAATGCGGCTCTGAAGGTCATCGGCTTCCCACAAAATTCTGTCAGGTATTGATCCATTAAATCGTCCTTGTATGCTACAGTGGTGAAACCTTCATTGGGGAGGTTGAAGCTTCTCTGGAGTGCTTCTCGGATGGACATCTGCTTGACCTCAATATCAGTACGAGAGGGGTCGCCTACTGAATGAACAACAAAGCGGCAGCGAATATCTCCATCTATAGATTCTGAGTTCATGTAGAGCTCAGCAATCTAGCACGGAAGGAAGAACGTCGGCTTCCTTGTCAGAAATCCTTCAAGCCTGGTCGGGCGTAGAAGAGTCCCTCCATATAGTCCAGGTCGCAAGCGTCGAACTCCATTACTGGTTTGCACCAGAGCCGATCCTTCTCAAGGATCTCTTGCATATCGGTAGGAGCATACACAATATTTCCTGTCGTATCTGTAATCTGCAAACACAGTAGGTCAGTATCCAATAAAAATAAAAATATAAACGTATAAAATACTGAATGATCATTGAAATTTACCAAAGAGTTTTCTGAGAACTTTTGAAAGATAAGTTTTGTAAAGGAGTAGAAGATATCTCAGAAAATCTAGGGTTCGATAGATATTTGCAGAGTAGAAAAGGCAGTCTCAAACATTTGAACGTATATATATATATCTTAAGGAAGATAAATAGTTAATTATCTACGGTTCAGTTTGAACATGCTTTTTCAGATGGACGGCCAGGATTAGATTTTATAAAATAGGTAATGATCATATTAGCCACCTAAGTCAAAATACAGTTGTATATAGCCAAAGAAGTAACTTGATACGACATGTATTTAATGCGTTGCAGAGTTCAGCATGCTTTTACATAGAATGTCGTGTATTTAATGTAAACCGTTAATATTAAATGACATTTTCTAAGGCATTGAATACGATGATGAATCTGAGTCATAAATGCACAGAATTGTTCTATTGGCTACTGAGTAGAGATACGCAAACCTGTCAGCTGAACATCGTAGTCAGCTGATACCTTATGTAGATGGTTGCTGAATCTTTAGGTACTGATTTTACTCAGTACTGAGAGTGAACATTCCCCCTTACTGAATGCTCCTCTCCAGAATCCACTTATTGACTGGAGTCAGTAGGGTCCAGCAAACCTAGCTCTTCTGAAAGTTCTTTGAATCTGGCTTCAGCTAGAGGCTTGGTCACTATATCAGCCCTTTGATGGTCAGTATGGTGCTTGGTCACTGATATCCTTCTTTTCGACATGATCACGAATGAAGTGGTGTCTGATGTCCACATGCTTGCATCTCGTGTGATGTACAGGATTCTGAGTGATTGCAATTACACTGGTACTGTCGCAGAAGATCGGCACTTCATTCTGAATAACGTCACAGTCGCGTAGCTGCTGTCTCAGCCAAAGGATTTGGGCGCAGCAACTTCCAGCAGCCATGTATTCAGCTTCAGTAGTTGACGTCGCTACTGAGTGTTGTTTCTTTGAGAACCATTTGGTTCCGATCACATGTTGATGCCGGGGTCTGTCAACAAGCTCCCAAACTTCATTTCTCGTGAACTGATTCAGCTCAGCGTCCTTAAGTGCATCTTCAATTGACTGAGGTTCTTCAGTAGACAAGAAGCAGGAATATAAGGCATTTTCTCCTTGACAGAATCTGGATCTTGTCTTTACACTTGCTGAAGGATCTCCAATAATTAGATCAGAAGTGTGAGCGTCCAGCCATGATCTACGATGTTTTAACTCTTCATCTGAAATTTGTTCAACACAAGTAGTAGGTGATTTAGGCATTTCAGTTGTACTATTATGAGATTGAAGCAATTCAGTTACAAGAGTGTGATCTACTGAGTCACCAGGTTCAGGGGCATTTAGCTCAGGAACATTATTAGTTCCCCCTGAATTATTATCCTTAGTAGAGGTCTCAGTTACCACTTAGGTTTCTTCATCGACCTGAGTTACCTGGGATTGACTCTGTTCAGTAGAGTCAACTGCTTCAGCCTACTTCTGCCGGGCCGAGATTCGATAGACTTGTCTTCTGTTTCTTCATCTGAATCATCATCCCAGCATAGCTGGATCTTTTCAACTTTATCTTTTAAGCTTAGATCTTGTAGCTGCTTACTGATGTCCTCAAATTCAGGTTTAGAGTTCCTACTCCTATCTTCAGTAGAAAACTCATTAAAAACAACATGAGGGCTTTCCCTCACGCAAAGGGTCCAATAGTTAAAGACTCTGAAAGCTTTGCTGACCCGGGAGTATCCTAAGAACACTCCCTGATCTGACTTGCTATCAAAGGTCTTCAGCTGATCTTTCCCATTATTGTGGATAAAGCATGAACACCCAAAAATATGGAAATAAGATAAAGAAGGCTTCCTGTCGTTCCATAGTTCATATGGTGTCTTCTTATGTTGCTTTGTCAGTAGAGATCTATTCTGAGTATAACATGCAGTATCAGTAGCTTCTGTCCAGAATTTGGTTGGGAGTCCTGAGTCTGCGAGCAGGGTTCTTGCTGCTTCTTTGAGTGTTCGATTCTTTCTTTCAGCAACCCCATTTTGTTGAGGCGTGCGTGCGGCAGACGTCTCTTGCTCTTTGCCTTCTGCTTTGCAGAACTCCTCTACCATGAAATCCAGGAACTCAGTTCCTCTGTCTGAACGTATCTTGATGATCTTGGTGTTCTTTTCGACACTCAGCCTTTTCAAAAGCTTTAGTAACTATGTTTTGACGTCAGACTTGTTGGCAATAAATATGACCCATGTGTAGCGCGAGTAGTCATCAATGACCACTAATGCATACTTCTTGCATCTGATTGTCACCGGAGAGATTGGACCGAATAAATCCATATGTAGTAGCTCAAGGATTCCGTCAGTGGAAGGAGATGGAACAGGTGGATTTTGATTCCTTGTTTGCTTTCCCTTCAGACATGCATCACACTGAGTGTCTTTGCTGAATAGTTTATTCGGCAGTCCTCTTGCTAGAGTGTTTCAAGCCAATTTGTTGAGCGTCTTGAAGTTGAGATGACTGAGCCTTCTGTGCCAGAGCCATCCCGTTCTGTTGTTATTCTTCGCCAACAAACAAGCTTCAAGTTCAGCTGAGTTCCAGTCAGCTACATAGATACTCTTTTTGCGCGAACCTCACAACACTTTTTTCCCTGTAGATTTATCAATGACATCACAGAAACCAGCGTAAAAAATCACTCTATTCGAGTTATCACAAAATTGACTAACAGAGAGAAGATTATGCTGAAGTCCTTCAGCATATGATACTCTTGGAACTGTTGCGGTTCCAATGTTGAGTGTTCCATATCCTCTTGTATAGCCTTTTGCGTTGTCTCTAAACTCGATTCGGGGTCCTTCTTCAGTAGTGTAATTCTTCAGTAGGTACTTTTGGTATGTCATGTGTCTTGAGCATCCGCTGTCCACATACCAAGGGTCCTTGTGCACCTGCAAAACAGAATTATATTTAGGTACCCTTTATTTTTGATTTTGGGTCTTAGATGTTAGTTTTGGAAACCCAAATCTGTCTTACGACCCTGGTGGTCTCAAACAGTTTCTTTCCACTTTTGTCAACATATTTGACCACTGGACTGGTCAATGCTGACTTCTGAGGCTTTTCAGGTTCAGGAGTCCTGATCTTCTGAGTAGGTGGACTGCTGACCTTTGCCTTCTGTACGGCTTTCTTCTTCTTCTTCTGACTTTTGGATCCTCTCCTGACTGTAGGATCATAATAATATGACCCATACTGGGCTGGATGCGTCAGCTGCGGAGGTCCATACTGATCAGCCCATTTTGCTTTGCTGGTTCCCCCTTGACTGAACTGGGGTCATCTGGCGCTGATCTTCTTGTCAGAGAGCTGATAACTGGGATGAGGTGCCTTCATCTTCTGTTTGTTCTTGACTAGGGGGTTAAGTATCTCTGCATTGATGGTCTCCCCTTGAACAAACCTATCAGCTAGCCGGTGTTTTGAGCGTACGGGGCAGATGAGGAGCCTCCATGGCTGAATCCAAGTCCCTCCTTACAGTGCTTGGGCTTGTTGCATGCTAGCATAACTTCAAGCTTCTTTTCAGCGCTCATATACCGCTATGTCATCAGGTTCCTCAAGACATCACCGCTTTTCTTCAGCAGTTCATGCTCGGTCTGAAGTCCTGACAACTCTTGCTTCAGTAGACTCAGTTCAATATCTTTCTGAGTCAAGTCATTGGTCAGTACTGAGATCTGATCTTCTTCATGCTGAGACTTGGCCATCAGAGAGTTAATCTCCTCCCTGAGTCTCAACACAAGTCCTTCTGACTCTCCTGAGAAAGTCCCTGATTCTCCACTTTCAGGGTATTCTCCTGAAGAGTCTTACTAAGCTGTAGACTCATCTGAATCTGCTCGTCGAGTAGTTCTTCATATGCAATCGCGACGTCCAGATTCTCATCTGTACCTGAAATAGTATCGTGTGTGCAGTGTGAAGAGGAGTTAAATTGTGCATGAGAATTTACCTCATCCTCTTCTCCTGCCATGAGACACTTTTAAGCATCTTCTTCAGCTTCAAGCACTATGGCCATGAAAGCTGCTTCATCATCTGATGAATCCATGAAGGATCGACTTCATCTGAGTTGTCTGAGAGTTCACCGGCAATGTATGCTTGTCGCTTCTTGATGAACTTCTCCCTTCGTGCATTGCGTGCTGCTCTTTCAGCAGTACTGAGCTCAGGACAGTCATACTGATAGTGTCTTGGCTTCTTGTACTTATAGCAGGTTGTGACTCTTTCTTCTTTGCTTTCGCTGTCTTTCGACTGGGCTGAGTCTTCCTGTTTCCTGCATTCAGAAGTATGCGAGTCAGGAGTGCGCTTGGGTGTTTATTCAATCTTACCCTTAGAGTCTCTGACGACTCTTGAGAGCTTTCTGCGCCTCTCCTTCTCCTTCTGATACTTCACGGCAAGCAGTGAGTACTTCTTGGCTAAGTTTCCTTCTTGTATGTCAGTGAGTGAAGGTTCAGCCTTGCTAGACGCCGGAGCTGCTGTGCTGACTGATGCTTTAAAGGCATGGTTGACTTGGGTGTCAACTTCAGCTCGCTATTTCCTTTGAGGTAAGCCAAACTCGAACTCCTCAACTTTAAGTTCTGAAAAGACATGGTCAGGAGTAACAATATCTAAATCAGAATGACGCAATAAAGTAGCAAAGGGAGTCCAATGACCGTCTGGCAGTGCCCTCAAAATTTTGAGATTCATCTCTCGGTTGGAGAATGTCTTTCCCAGCCCGTTGATAGAGTTCATCAGATCCGTGAATCTGACGTTGAGATCTTCAATGGAGTCACTAGGCATGAGAGACAGTCTCTCCAGCTTCTGAAGTTCTAGCACGAGTTTGTTCGCTTTGATCTTCTGAGTCCCCCGACTCAGTACGCTAGAGCATCCCAGAGTTCTTTCGCGGACTTCCAGTCCTGAACTCTTCCGAGATAAGAATCACTCAGAGTGGTCAGTATGGCGTTTCTGGCAACGCAGTCTAAGTTGTGAAGCTTCTTCTCCTTAGGGGTGAAGAGACTTCTGTCTTTGGGGATCTTCTTCCCGGTCACCATCCCTCCTCCTTGTGCTGGGTCCTGAGGTACAACGCTATCTACCATTAGAACGATAGGTCCGTCCTCTAGAACGTCTGTCATGCTGTCGTGGAGAGAGGTCAGATGTGCCTCCATTCTGACCCGCCATACACCATAGTTTTCTACTGAGAACATGGGTACCATTCTGATTCCTAACATATCAGACATAATGGATAATGATATGAATGAAGAATTATATAAACTGAAAACGTTTTCCGGATCCGTTCAAGTAGATCAGTTTCAGAATAACAAGATTCTTAGAGAACTCCTACTCTGATACCAATTGTTGGTCCTGAGAGTAACGTTCAGGTGTAGAGGGGGGGGGGGAGGTGAATACACCTGAAAACCGATTTCTCGACTTAAAACGCGAACAGTCCTTTTCAGGAGAGTGTCGTACTGAGCGACTTCAGTAGACCAGATAAGCTGTTCTAAATTGCGTCACAGAGTGACTGACTTTACTGAGGTCTGCTAGCTGACTAGAGTCAGAATTCAGTACCGTTAAGATAGAGTTCAGTAGTGCGGAAATGTGTAGGCCCAAATTCAGTTGAGTTAGGAAAACGTTTTTATCAAAACAGTTTCAGTAGATTAGTGCAGTCGATTCAGATTGCTGAAACTCAGTTGAATGATTTTGAAGATATTTTCAGTATGCACAGTAAATCAATGCAACAGTAAAATAAAGAACACAGAACACAGGCGATTTTTAAAGTGGTTCGGATCCAATAATCCTACGTCCACTGTCCCGAAAGATCAGGAAGCTATGTATTATATTGAGATAGTCTCAGTCGGTTTGTACACTGGACAAGCACTGGTCTTGAGATATATACTAAGCAAGTCTCAGTTTACAAGGTATCAAACTAAGTGTTTGAAAAACTCTCCAACAGTGAAGGAGTCCTTTACAGTAAGGATCAGTTCGACTATGAACTCCTTTGTCTAAGCTACAGATATGAACGGTTGAGCTTAGGTTAGAGGGATAGGGAACAAGAAAGTGGCTTCTAGAGCGACGAACGGCTAAGTATAATCTTTGGGTTCGTGTTCAGTCGGTTAGATACTAGAGGTTATATGATTCTAATTCGGCTTGGTTCCCTATGAGCAGATATATAGTCTTTCGCCGGAGATTATCTCTTCGAATTACTTGCGGAAGACTTAGGACGTTTATGAGTTGCTCTCTAAATGCTCTGTGTGTTCTAAGTGAGCTTCAATTTGATTTTATCCCTCTATTTATGGAGCAGAGATTAGGATAGATACATTGGAGATGATGATCCTTTATCTCTCTCTTTTGAATAGCTAACGGCTCTTTCGAAGTATGGTAGCAGTGTCCTTTCCCCCCATTTCTGGAAAGTTGTTGACTTGCAGCTTTAACTGATATAGGACAGGTGGCTGCTTGTCATTGGTCGAGGTTCAGAAAAGTGGTTGAGATAGAACAGACTTCAAGGAGATCTGGAGCTAACTTCTCTCTTCCTCGTATTAACTCTGCTGATTTGACTTTTAGAGAATCTGGCAGTCAGAAGACTATCCAGTCGTTGCTGAGTCTGATCTCTGATTCAGTAGCATGCTCCTGCTGAGTCGGCTCTACTAAAGATCAACTCTGAGTTCAGTGAACTACTCCTGCTGAGTTCAGTTCCACTGAGTCCTTTCAGTATACTGCTCCTGCTGAGTCCAGTATTACTGAGTCTTCTACTTCTGGTACTGAGGCAAGTAATCTACAGAGCGCCTGAACCAGATGTAGAGTGTCTACTAAGTCTGAAACCTCAGAGACAGAACAGAACAAGTTACAACTGAATGGTTCATCAGTCAAGATAGGGCTTTGGGATCTTCAAATCTTCAATAAGTATTCACAACACAGGGCTACTGAGTTAGTTCTCAATGATTGTGAGAAGACTGAATCATCTCCCAACAGACTTCTTATGCTTCCAAACTAGATGCTCATTCACATAACTATATAGTTGTTTCATATAGATATCTCTACCTTTTTCAAGGTGACCATTTAAGAATGCGGTCTTGACATCCATTAGCTAGATCTCTAGGTTCATGTGAGCTGCTATAGCAAGGAGAATCCTAATAGACTTGATCATTGCTACAGGCGAGAAGGTCTCTTCATAATCGATACCTTCTTTCTGGGTAAAACCCTTTGCCACTAGCCTGGCCTTAAATGCCATGATCTCTCCATTCGATCCTCTCTTTCTTTTGTATACCCACTTACTACCAATGGCCTTGCAGCCCTCAGGTAGTTCAGAGATCGCGTATACATCCATATCAGTTATGGACTTAAATTCTGAGTCCATGGAGATTCTCCATGAATCTGCATCTACTTCTCTCACTGCTTCGTTGTAAGTCCAGGGATACACGGTGTCTTGTTCATCTACCGGGAGATGGTCAGAAGTCTCCCCAGTGAGCATATACCGATCAGGTGTAAATATCACACTCCCACTACGTCGAAGAGTGTCAGGAGCTGTGTTAATAGATTGTGCAGTTGCTCGGGGAGCTCTTGGTTGGGAGATGATTCAGTCTTCTCACAATATGTTGAGAGATAACTCAATAGCCCAGTGCTCTGAATATTTGCTGAAGATTTGAAGATCCCAAAACCCTAGTTTGACTGATGAATCTTTCAGTTGTAATGTGTTGTTCCGTCTCTGAGGTTTCAGACTCAGTAGACACTCTTAATTTGGTTCAGGCGCTCAGAAGATTATCTGCCTGAGTACCAGAAGAAGAAGACTCAGTGATACTGGACTCAACAGGAGCAGTATACTGAAAGGAGTCAGTGGAACTGAACTCAGGAGGAGTAGTTCACTGAACTCAGAGTTGATCTTCAGTAGAGCCGACTCAGCAGGAGCATGCTACTGAATATAGATCAGACTCAGCAACAGCTAGACAGTCTTCTAAACTGTCAGAATTTACTAAGTCAAATCAGTAGAGTTGTACGAGGAAGAGAGAAGTCAGCTTCAGATCTACCTTGAAGTCTGTTCTTTCTCACCTACTTTCCTTAGCCTCGACCAATGACGAGCGTCCAGCTGTCCACTTTCTGATTAAAGCTGCAAGTCAACAACTTTCCAGAAATGGAGGGAAAGTACTCTGCCACCACTCTTTCAAAGAGCCGTTAGCTACCCAAAAGAGAGAGACACAAGGATCGTCATCTCCAATGGATCTATCCTTATCTCTGCTCTATAAATAGAGGGATACAATTCAAAATGATGCTCACAAACGGCCTACGACACAGACAAGAATACACGAGCATTCACGAGCAACTAAAACTACCTAAGTCTTCCGCAAGAAGTTCAAAGAGAAATCTCCGACTAAAGACGACATACCTGCTCATAGGGAACCAAGCTGAACCAGAATTATAAAGCCTCTAGTATCCAAGCGACTGAACACAAACCTTAGTGTATACTTAACCGTTCGTCGCTCTAGAAGCCACTTTCTCGTTCCCTATCCCTCTAACCTAAGCTCAGCAGATCATATCCATAGCTTAGACGAAGGAGTTCATATCTAAACTGATCCTTATTGTAAAGGACTCCTTCATAGTTGGAGAGTTTGTCAAACGCTTTAGTTTGATCCTTTGTAAACTGAGACTTGCTTAGTATAAATCTCAAGACCAGTGTTTGTCTAGCGTACAAAACAACTGAGACTAACTCAGTATAATACATAGCGTCCTGATCTTTCAGGACAGTGGACGTAGGATTTTTGCATCCGAACTACTTTAAAAATCGCCTGTGTTATGTTGTCTCTTTAACTGTTGCATTAATTTATGTTCATACTAAAAGTATTTCTAAAATCATTCAACTGAGTTTCAGTCAAGCTTAATTGATCGCACAGCATACTGAAACTGTTTTATTAAAAATGTTTTCTAAACTCAACTGAATTTGGGCCTACACATTTCCGCATTACTGAACTTCAGCTGAACGCTACTGAATTCTGACTCAAGTTAGCTAGCAGACCTCAGTGAAGTCAGTCACTCTGCCACACGATTTAGAATTGATTATTTGGTCTACTGAACTTGTTCAGTACGACACTCTCCTGAAAAGGAATGTTCGTGTTTGAAGTTGAGAAATTGTTTTCAGGTGTATTCACCCCCCCCCCCCCCGCCTCTCAGAGCAAGAGTTCTCTAAGACTCTTATTATTCTGAAACTGGTCTACTTGAACGGATCCAGAAAACATTTTCACTGCATATCATTCTTCATTTATATCATTATCTACTATGTCTGATATGTCAGGAAATCAGGATGGTACCCATGTTCTTAGTAGAGAACTACGGGGTATGGCGAATCAGAATGGAGGCACATCTGACTTCCCTCCACGACAGCATGACAGAGGTACTGGAGGACGGACCTATCGTTCCAATGGTTGATAGTGTCGTAACTCAGGACCCAGCACAAGGAGGAGGAATGGTGACCGGGAAGAAGATCCCTAAGGACAGAAGTCTCTTCACCCCTGAGGAGAAGAAGCTTCACAATTTAGACTGGGTCACCAGAAATGTCATACTTACCACTCTGAACGATTCTTATCTCGAAAGAGTTAAGGACTGCAAGTCCGCGAAAGAACTCTGGGATGCTCTAGCGCTACTGAGTCGGGGGACTCAGAAGATCAAAGCGAATAAGCTGGCGCTGGAACTTCAGAAAGTGGAGAGACTGTCTCTCATGCCTGGTGACTCAATTGAAGATCTGAACGTCAGATTCACGGATCTGATGAACTCTATCAACGGGCTGGGAAAGACGTTCTCCAATCGAGAGATGAATCTCAAGATTTTGAAGGCTTTACCAGACAGTCAGTGGACTCCCTTTGCTACTTTACTGAGACATTCTGATTTACATAGTGTTACTCCTGACCATATCTTTTCAGAACTTAAAGTTGAGGAGTTCGAGTTTGTTCTACCTCAAAGGAAGCAACGAGCTGAAGCTGACACCCAAGTGGACCATGCCTTCAAAGCATCAGTCAGCACAGCAACTCCAATCTCTAGCAAGGCTGAACCTTCACTCAGTGACTTACAAGAAGGAAACCTGGCTAAGAAGTACGCGCTACTTGCCGTAAAGTATTGAAAAGAGAAGGAGAGGCGCAGAAAACTCTCAAGAGTCGTCAGAGATTCCAAGGGTAAGTCTGAATATACACCTAAGCGCACTCCTGACTCACATACTTATGAATGCAGGAAACAGGAGGACTCAGCTCAGTCGAAAGACAGCGAGAGAAGCTGAGAGAGCAGCACGCAAAGCTGGAAAGGAGAAGCTCATGAAGAAGCGACAAGCATATATTGCTGGTGAACTCTCAGATGACTCAGATGAAGTCGATTCCTACTTGGATTCATCCGACGATGAAGCGGCATTCATGGCCGTAGAGCTTGAAGAAGACGCTGAAAAGTGTCTCATGGCAGGAGAACAGGATGAGGTAAACTCTCACGCTCCATCTAACTCCCCTTCACACTGCACACACGACATTATTTCAGGTGCAGATGAGAATCTGGACATCGCAATCGCATATGAAGAACTACTCGATGAGCAGATTTAGATAAGTCTGCAGCTGAGACTCTTTAGGAATTGGATACCCTGAAAGTGGAGAATCAGAGACTTTCTCAGGAGAGTCAGGTTGCTACTGAGTAAGAAGGACTTGTGTTGAGACTCAGGGAGGAGATAAACTCTCTGATGGCCAAGTCTCACCATCAAGAAGATCAGATCTCAGTACTGACCAATGACTTGACTCAGAAAGATACTGAACTGAGTCTACTGAAGCAAGAATTGTCAGAACTTCAGACTGAGCATGAACAACTGAAGAAAAGTGATGTCTGGAGGAACCTGATGACAAAGCGATACATGGGCGCTGAAAAGATGCTTGAGGCGATGCTAGCAAACAACAAGCCAAAGCACTGCAAGGAGGGACTTGGATTCAGCCATGAAGCTTCCTCATCTACCCCCGTACGCTCAAAAACTGGCTAGCTGATAGATTTGTTCAAGGGGAGACCATCAATGCAGAGATTCTAAACCCCCTAACCAAGAACAAACAAAAGATGAAGGCACCTCATCCCAACTATCAGCATTCTGACTAGAAGATCAGTTCCAAATCACCCCAGTACAATCAAGGGGGAACTAGCAAAGCTAAGTGGGCTGATCAGTATTGACCTCCGTAGCTGACACATCCAGCTCAGTATGGGTCATATTACTATGATCCTATAGTCAGAAGAGGACCTAAGAGTCAGAAGAAGAAAAAGAAAGTCGTGCAGAAGGCAAAGGTCGCAAATCCACCTACTCGGAAGATCGGGACTCCCGAACCCGTGAAGCCTCGGAAGTCGGCGTCGACTCGACCCAAATGGTCAAGTATGTTGATCAAAGTGGGAAGAAACTGTCTGAGACCACCAGGGTTGTAAGACAGATCTGGGTTTCCAAAACTAACATCTAAGGACCCAAAATTAAAAATAAAGGGTACCTAAATATAATTTTGTTTTGCAGGTTCACAAGGACCCTTGGTATGTGGACAGCGGATGCTCAAGACATGTGACATACCAAAAGGACCTACTGAAGAATTATAATATTGAAGAAGGACCCCAAATCGATTTTGGAGACAATGCAAAAGGCTATACCAGAGGCTACAGAACACTCAGCCTTGGAACCACAACAGTTCCAAGAGTATCATATGTTGAAGGACTTTAGCATAATCTTCTCTCTGTTTGTCAATTTTTTCATAACTCGAATAGAGTGATTTTTTACGCTGGTTTCTGTGATGTCATTGATAAATCTATAGGAAAACAATGTTGTCAGGTTCGCGCAAAAAAGAACATCTACGTAGCTGACTGCAACTCAGCTGAACCTGAAGCTTGTTTGTTGGCAAAGAACGACAACAGAATGATGTGGCTCTGGATAAAAAGACTCAGCCATCTCAACTTCAAGACGCTCAACAAACTAGCTAGAAACACTCTAGCAAGAGGAGTGTCGAATGAAGTATTCACCAAAGACACTCAGTGTGAAGCATGTCTGAAGGGAAAGCAAACAAGGAATCAAAATCCTCCTGTTCCATCTCCTTCCACTAAAGGAATCCTTCAGCTACTACATATGGATTTATTCGGTCGAGTCTCTCCGGTGACTATTAGAGGCAAAAAGTATGCTTTAGCGGTCATTGATGACTACTCGCGCTACACATGGGCCATATTTATTGCCAACAAGTCTGACGTCAAAACAGTGTTACCAACGCTTCTGAAAAAGCTCAGTGTTGAAAAGAACACCAAGATCATCAAGATACGTCCAGACAGAGGAACTGAGTTCCTTAACTCGATAGTGGAGGAGTTGTGCAAAGCTGAAGGCATAGAGCATGAGACGTCTGTCGCGCGCACGCCTTAACAAAATGGGGTTCCTGAAAGGAAGAATAGAACACTCAAAGAAGCAGCAAGAACCCTGCTCTTAGACTCAGGACTCCCAACCAAATTCTGGGCAGAAGCTACTGACATTGCATGTTACACTCAGAACAGATCTCTACTGACAAAGCAGCATAAAAAGACACCATATGAATTATGGAACGGAAGGAAGCCGTCTTTATCTTTTTTAAAAAATTTGGGTGTTCGTGCTTTATCCACAATAATGGGAAGGATCAGTTGAAGACTTTTGATAGCAAGTCAGACCTGGGAGTCTTCTTAGGATACTGCCGGGTCAGCAAAGCCTTCAGAGTCTTTAACTACCGGACCCTTTGCGTGGAGGAAAGACCTCATGTTGTTTTTAATAAGTTTGCTACATAACACAGGAGCTGGAACTCTAAACCAGAATCTGAGGACATCAGTAAGCAGCTACAGGATCGGAGCCTGAAAGATAGATTTGAAAAGATCCAGCTGTGTTGGGATGATGATTCAGATGAAGAAACTGAAGATAAGTCTATCGAATCTCGGCCAGGCCAGCAGGTGAGCCGAACGTTGACTCTACCGAACGCAGTCAATCCCGGGTAACTCAGGTCGATGAAGAAACCCAAGTGGTAACTGAGACCTCTACTGAGGATAATAATTCAGGGGGAACAAATGATGTTCCTGAGCTAAATGCCCCTGAACCTGGTAACTCAGTAGACCCAACTCTAGTAACTGAATTGCTTCAATCTCAGAATAGTACAACTGAAATGCCTAACTCACCTACTATCTGTGTTGAACAAATCTCAGATGAAGAGTTGAAAGATCTTAGATTGTGGCTGGACGCTCACACTTCTTATTTGAATATTGGAGATCCTTCAGCAAGCGTAAAGACAAGATCCAGATTATGTCAGGGAGAAAGCGCATTATATTCCTGCTTCTTGTCTACTGAAGAACCTCAGTCAGTTGAGGATGCACTTAAGGACGCTCATTGGATCATAGCCATGCAGGAGGAGCTGAATCATTTCACGAGAAATGAAGTATGGGAGCTTGTTGACAGACCCCGGCATCAACATGTGATTGGAACTAAATGGGTCTTCAAGAACAAGCGAGATGAAAATAATGTTATAGTAAGGAACAAAGCAAGACTCGTGGAAAAAGGCTATTGTCAAGCTGAAGGAATAGATTTCGATGAAATTTTCGCTCCAGTTGCAAGATTGGAGGCAATCAGACTATTCCTAGCCTATGCAACACATCAGAGATTCAGGGTTTATCAAATGGATGTGAAGTCTGCGTTCCTGAACGGCGTGCTGAAAGAAGAAGTCTACGTAGAACAGCCTCCCGGCTTTCAGCAGGGACATCAGGTCTACAGGCTCAAAAAGGCTCTATACGGGTTAAAACAAGCACTTAGGGCTTGGTACGATACCCTGTCTGAGTTTATTCTTCAGAAAGGCACAGTAGACCGCACATTATTCAACATTCGACTGGAAGACGATATCCTACTTTTGTAGATCTACGTAGATGACATAATCTTCGGATCGAAGAACTTCATCATGTGTCAGCAATTTGAGAAAATGATGAAGGACAAGTTCCAGATGTCAATGATGGGAGAGATGAACTATTTCCTCGGTTTTCAAGTCAAACAATCTAAGAAAGGAACGTTCATCAATCAAGGCAAATACACTCGAGACCTCATCAAGAAGTTTGGTTGCACATCCGACAAACCAATCAAGATCCCGATGAACACGAACATGAAAATCGATCTTGATAAAGAGGGAGTATCAGTAGACCATACTGAATTTTAAGCTATTATTAGCTCATTATTATATCTAACAGCTACTCGACCTGACATAACTTATGATCTAGGTGTCTGTGCTCGATTTCAGGCTAATCCTAAGCAAAGTCACATGGACTCAGCAAAGAAGATTCTCCGCTATCTCAGAGGAACACCTAACATGGGTTTATGGTATCCAGCTGATGATAATATTGAACTAACTGGTTATTCTGTTGCTGACTATGCAGGATGTAGAATTGACCGAAAGTTAACTTCTAGAACGTGTCAGTTCCTTGGCAGTAAGCTGATTTCATAGTTTTCAAAGAAACAGCACTCAGTAGCAAGTCAACTACTGAAGCTGAATATATGGCTGCCGGAAGTTGCTGCGCCCAAATCCTTTGACTGAGACAGCAGCTACGCGACTATGATGTTATTCAGAATGAAGTGTCGATCTTCTGCGATAGCACCAGTACAATTGCAATCACTCAGAATCCTGTACTTCATACGAGATGCAAGCACGTGGACATCAGATACCACTTCATTCGTGATCATGTCGAAAAGAAGGATATCAGGATGGAAAAGATCCATACTGACCACCAAAGGGCAGATATTCTGACCAAGCCTCTAGCTGAAGCCCAGATTCTGAGAACTTTCAGTAGAATTAGGTCTGCTGGACCCTACTGACTCTAGTCAGTAAGTGGATTCAGGAGAGGAGCATTCAGCAAGGGGGAATGTTCATTCTTAGTACTGAGTAAATTCAGTATGTAGAGACTCAGCAACCATCTACACGAGGTATCAACTGACTACGATGTTCAGCTGACAGGTTTGCGTATCTGTACTCAGTAGCCAATGAAATATTCTGTGCATTTATGACTCAGATTCAGCTTCGTATTCAATGCCTTATGAAATGTTATTTAATATAACGGTTTACATTAAATACATGACATTCTACGTAAAGCATGCTGAACTCTGCAGCGCATTAAATGTATGTCGTATCAAGTTACTTCTTTGGCTATTTACAACTGTATTTTGACTTAGGCGGCTAAAGTTGCATAACTCATCATGGACCGAACCATCTCTAAGAGAGTTTGGTTCCTTCTCTCTGACACACCGTTCTGCTGAGGCGAGCCCGGTACTGTCAGTTGGGATCTAATCCCACATTCTGTCAAGTAGTCCTTGAACTCATTGGATAGGTATTCCCCACCACGATCATATCGCAGTGTTTTGATTTCTTTACCTAACTTCTTCCCCACTTCTGCCTTGAAATCCTTAAAGGTTTCAAAGCAATCCGACTTGTGGTGAAGAAGGTAAACATATCCATACCTCGAGTAATCTTCAGTAAATGTGACGAAGTACTCATACCCTCCACGAGCTTGTGTGACATAGGTCCACACAAGTCAGAATGTATCAAACTTAATGCTTCTGTGGCTCTATAACCCTTTGCCTTAAAAGGCCTAGTCACCATCTTACCTTCCAAGCAGGATTCGCAAGTTGGAAATGGTTCAACTTGGAGAGACTCCAATGATCCATATTTCACCAATCTTTGGATCCTATTTAGATTGATGTGACCTAGTCTTAAGTGTCATAGATAAGTTTGGTTTACCTTAGAAGATTCTTTCCTCTTCTTAGGATTTGATGATGAGGAAGCAACATTAACAGATGTACATGGATTAGACGTAATAGTATATAGAGATCCATTTAAAGTCCCATTGCAGATAAGATCTTTCCCTTTTGAAATCGAAATTTGATCATCAAAAACAGATCTATAACCATCCACAATAAAAAGTTTTACAAAAGTTAGATTTGTGTAGTGTGTCGGGTATCACAGAAGACAACACAAATTGGTTGAACTGACAAGATATAAACAGTTATCACAGTTGAGACAACTTCAGGATAAGTTGTCGGTTTAAGCTGCACTTTAGATAAGAAGTGGCTTGTCTTAGCTGCTTGTCTTTACTAGTACACTGAAGGTGGTGTATTGACGGATCACAGTGTGATGTGTTCTCCTAACTGACCTTAGTGGAGAACTAAGATCTCGGTGACTTAGCTAGTCTTAAGCTTGGTAAGACTTCAGCTGAGTGCATTTGACTATCTATCACTTTGACCTACTATGGTGAACGTCATCGCGACCGGATCTACGTATCTTGGGTGTTAGTAGTTATTTGTGGCTCAGGCTGGTTGTCTGTATCTTGCAACCGTATCGTAGTAAAATGGGTTGATAATATCCCCTGAGGAACTCGAAAGGATTAACACACTAAACTCGGCCGGTTGATTAAGTTCAGGTGTGTTAATAAGGTCGAGTGGTACTACTCAGGAATATAAGATGTTAATTAATTTAAGCTGTCAGTGAGCTTAATTAATTAACGGATATTTCTATCTTAAATACGGAGATCGATTAAGTCTAAAATACAAGCCCTTGCTCAACTTGGGATAAATGGGTAAGTCTGCAGGGATTCTCTAGTGGAATGAATATGTGTTTATTAATTAATTTTGCTCTAGGCTGAGCATAGATAAATAATTAATTTGAGGCATAGCTTTAATTTCTTGTATTAGATCCCTGATCTGGCCCAATAAGTTGCCTAGTTATTTATTGTCTCTCAGAAATCATTATTAACGGATTAATGTATTTTTACATTATTTAATAATGTTATTTATCTGGAATTAATTGGCTGGGCCAATTAATTGATAAAAATTATTAGCCCAGTGGATTAATTAATTATATTATGGGCTAGTTATGTGGAAGGCCATTAGAAATATAATTAAATTAATGGGCTACAAATATATTAATATTATATTGGTTTTTGAAACATATATATTTTAGTATTCTGTTCAGAAGCAGAACACACACATACATATTCACACGTGCATACGCGTGAATCTGAGAGAGACAAGATTTTATTTTCTTCAGTTCATTGACCACCCAGAGGAAGAAAAAGGCCGGGACACAGATCAGAAGATCTGACGCACAAGCCACAATCAAAGCCGCTACAACATACGAAGGAGGAAGGTATCGATTCCAAACCTAATATTTCCTTCAATTGGTATCAGAGCCTAGTTTAGGCTCTGATTGTTTCTGTTAGGAGCATGATTAGGGTTTAATTCCATCGTTATCGAGCTAATTTCGTGTTTGGGGCAGCCTACGAGCCACTATTTTGGCCCCGTTGTATCATTTTTCTCGTGAGAAAATCCACGAGTAGATGATACGACCTATTTGTTATGTGATTGTACTATTTTTGTACTGTAATTGGTCCGGGAGGCACGAAAAATGAGACAAAGACGGAACCTGATTTTCGCACAAAAAACCCAAGTTTTCTAAGGTTCGGCCGCATCTTGCGGCGGAGATTCCCGGTGCGTCCGTTGTCTGATCGACGATCAGCTTGAACCTCTAGAATCCTCGTCTTACGAGCTTCTCGTTGATAGGTTGTAAGGGATCATCCAATCCCGGATGTGATTGAAATTGATGTCTGAAGTTGGCTGCTCGTTATGAATTCGTTCCGGCGAATCGTTTGAAATTCGAGAAATTAAGGAACTAATCTCGGCCGCAATCCGTTACCCAGTGGTCGTGAGTGTTCCAATTACGTTTCCCCTCTTTCAATTGATCGAATCGCTGCTCAGAAAGGGTGAATTCGGGTGGCGGAGTCGGCGGCGGTGGGAGGCGCGATTTTTCGCGTATGAGCTTCGCGGCGGCAGCTCCCGGCGGCGTTTCTGCATGGACCTGACGTCTGCTTGACATCAGGGGGGTGTGTAGACGTGCGGCGTGACTACTGTCGTAGGCGCAGATCTGCGCTGCTGCAGGCGGCACCACCGAGCGCAGACGACGATTTCTAGTTCGCCGTCGTCCGGCGCTTCACCGGGTGTAGGCGGCCGGCCAGGAACCTGCCTGGAGTGGCGGCGGTCTGCAGGAGGAAGAAGTTGCTGATGTGGTGCACTATCGTGGCACGCCACGTCAGCCCTTGCTGACTGTGCTGCCAATGTGTCTACCACGTGGCAGACGACCCTGATGACGTGGCGATGCAGTTTTCGATGCAGTTTCCAAATTCAAAGATTTTGAAGATTTCGAAGATCTGTATTTTGATCGGGCTATGTAATAGTTAGGAATTACGTGTTTTAAAGCCCGATAACGATGTTTTAAATTTCCTATTTGCGCATTTATTTATTATTCTGCTTTAGCATGCGATTATATAATTAATTGCGCTTAGAAAAGCATGTAAATAGGATTTATGTCGTTATTATGCATGTTTTAATTTTTGCGAGCACATTTTATTATGTGCATTTAGAAATTGCATGCTTTAGGAATTATGTGATGATGCATGATTCGTAACAAACCTTTTGAATAAAAAGACTAAGCAATTTTAAATTAAATTTTTAATTAGATTCCATTAATTTGGATATTAAACACTTAATCGGACATCCATTAATTGGACTCTACATGAAAGTAGTAAGATTATGTGAGAAAACGTCCACCTGTGTGGCTTGCTTGCATTTTTGAGCTACTAGTTTTATGAGATGAGTTTTCCAAAATAATATTTGATTATTATTGAGTAGTGGGAGCGAAGCCGTAAACGTCCACCTGCGTGGCTTGCGTGCCTAGTAAACACGAGTACTCTAGAAGATAATAATTAAATAGGATGACTAATTAGATCAAATTGAATGTGGCATAGTTCGAGTAAGTATGTCAATTTCGAGAATTTGATTATATTTTGGTCAAATTAATGGTCAATGCTTAGATGTCACCGCAGGTACAATTCACTTCCCTCGAAGTCTCTTCCCGCGTTTTAATAGTGACATTGTCCAGAATATCGAACTATTAATTCCATTCGTCTTAAGAACCTAGGCGTGGATTGGAATTAAAGAGCTACATAAATAGCTTGGTTTAGGGTTACGCTAGTAAACGTCCACCTGCGTGGCTTGCTAGTGGAATTCTTAGAGCCGTTCGAGGTTTTTAACATCATTGTTTTTTCAAAAGGTTACAATGATCTTTAATTACGAATTATGTGCAAATTATTTTTCCTTACATGCTTTATTTTAATTATTTTTTAGATATGTCTGTTCAAGCTACTGTTAGTGGTCTTACGAGCCGACCCTTAAAGGGTATTGACAACTATAAAGAGTGGAGGAGAAACCTTACACTAATGTTCCAAAATGAGAAAATCTTGTATGTTCTCAGTACCCCTGAACCTGAACTCCCCGAGGAAGAGGCGACTGAGGAGCAGATAAGGGAATCTGAAAAGTGGGAAGAGGATAATCACAAGACTCGTTTTGTCATTCTATCCACTATGGTTGATTCTCTTGCTGAAAAGTTCGGTGAGACCGATAGATCTCAGAGATTTCATCTCCTGAGGCAGGTTACTACCTGCAAAATGGCTGAAGGTGCTTCCGTGCAGTATCATGTTTTATATATGGAGCTGCTAGATCGACTTGCAAATGCTGGTGGTGTCATCGATCTTGGCATCAAGATAGATATCATTCTACATTCACTACCTAAGTCATATGAGAATATCTGCCTAAATGTAGTGATGTCAAGGAAAGGCTACACTCTGAATGAACTTTCGAGTGAGTTAATTACTACAGAAGGAATCATGGGTCAGACTGGAGGTAAGGGAACCCAAATCTTGAACACTACTAGCAGCTCAAGGAACCCTCTGAAAAGTAGATTCCAGAAAAAGGGGCTAGAAGGCTACGAACGTCTAGAAGAAAAGTGGGAGCACGAAGTTAGCACCCACTGGAGGGGTTCAAAAACCTAAGGGGAAGTGTTTCAAGTGTGGTAAGGTTGGACACTGGAAGGCTGAATGTCCCAACTTCAAGGCAAAACAGAAAGGAACACGCATCGCCTTAGTAACTGAAACTGTGCTTGTTTCCACATCTACCCATGAATGGGTAGTAGATTCCGGAGAAATTGATCATGTTTGTTACACCTTGCAGGGGTTTCTGCAGAAAAGGGTTCTGGCTGATGGCGAGGTGATGGTTTCCATGGGCAATGGATCGCGAGTTCCAGTTATTGCCATAGGAAATTTACATATATCTGTTTTAGACTCTAGTTTAGTATTGAGAGATGTTTTATTGGTGCCTGAGTTTAGGCGAAACATTATTTCCGTTTCAAAAAGGATTACGTGTGCAAACATATACATTTATCAGATAGGAGAATAAAATAGTGGTAAGGACAAAAACACATTGTATACAAGCATAAAAGTGCTTCCAGTATACAAAATCCCAACATACGGATCATTCCGATGTTCTTAATGGAGAACTATGGTGTCTAGGGAGTCAGAATGGAGGCGCACTTAACGTCGCTCCATGACAGCATGATGAAAGTTTTGGAGATTAGACCCATTGTGACTATGATTAACAGCGTCGAATATGCCACTGATCAAACCAGAGGTGTTGTCATAAGGAAGAAGCATCCAAAAGGCCAAAAATCCTTCACGCTAGAAAAAGGAAGCTGCACAACCTAAAACGAGTGGCTCGAAATGCTATTCTGACTATGCTCAGTGACTCTTATCTCGGAAGGGTGTATACTTCAAAACTGTAAAGGAACTCTAAGACACTCTAGCCCTACTGAGTCGGGTGACCCAGCGGATAAAAGATAACAAACTGGACCTGGAACTATAGAAGTTCAAAATGTTCACCATGATGCTCGATGAAAAGATTAAAGATCTCAACCTCAGACTTACGAATCTAATCAACACTACCAACAGGCTAGGAAGAACTTTCAGCAACAAAGAAATGATCACGAAGATCCTTCGAGCATTGCCTAGACCTAAGTGGCGTTCATTCTCTACATACTTACGACTTTCTGATCTTAACTTATTTTCTCCTGAACATGTATTTATAGAACTCAAGGCCAAAGAGTTCAACCACAAACTTCCACAACAAACTGCGCAAGCAATTGTTGACACACTAATGGTTCATGGTTATAAAGCAATTGTCATCACTTCAACGGCAAGTCACTCAACAACAAGCACAATGTCAAATACTAATGCTGAAAAACTTGCTGATCGCTATGACCTGTTTGCCTTGAAGTATCAAAAGGAGAAATACAGAGTCAAAAAATAGATGAGAGTTGTGAAAGGGTCACAAAACAAGAAGGGTACCTTGAAGAAGAAAAATAAATCTAACTCCCAATCTGAAAGCGGGAAAACGGTGAATACTTTCACACAACCTAAAGATATAGTCAAAAGAGGGAAAATCCTCATCGTGTTACAACTACAAGAAGTCTGGAGTCTATCAATATGATTGCCCAGAGTTCTCAGCTGCAGAATGAGCCGAAAAGCAACCCAAAAGAGACAAATTTGCCAAAAAGAGTTAGGCCCACATAGCTGGAGAGTTTTCATGATTGTTCTAGCAAAGAGGACATATTCATGGATTCATCTAACGATGCAGTTGGATTCATGGCAATAGAAGTTGAAGAAACAGAAAAGTGACTAATGACTGGAGAAGAGGCTGAGGTAACTTCTTAATTACTGATAAATTCCTCTTGACCACGCACACACGGCTCGTGCTTAGCTGCAAGAGAACCTCTAGACGTGGTTCTAGATACGAAGATCAGCTTGAGGAACAGATTCAGATGAGCATCAGCAAGAAAATTGAGGAAATGACAGTCCTTAAACCAGAGAATCAAAGACTTTCTCCGGAAAGTCAAGTCTCTACTGAGTCTGAAAGATTTGTTGCGAGGCAGAAGGAGGAGATTAAATCTATGATGACCATCTCAACAACCGTAATAACAGATCTCAGTACTAACTAAAGACAGTACTCAGAAAGATACTGAAATATCCAGCCTGAGTTAGAAGCTCTTAGAAGTTAAAGCAGCCTATAAAACACCCAAAAAGAGTGATGAGGTGTGGAGAGCACCGATGACTGAGCAATACCTAGGAGCCAAAGAAAAGCTTGAAGGGATCCTAAAAGTTCTACCATCCTTCACCGAGGAAGGAATTGCATATTTATTCATGAGAGCATCAAATTCAACACAAAGAGGCTTTAAAAGCTGGCTGACCAGTTTGTCCAGGGGAAAATAAATATGCTAATCCTATCAACCCCCAGGAAAAAGAACAAACAGAGAGCTAAGGCCCCTCAGCCCAGGTATCAACAAAAGGACAGAAGTTCAAGCCCCAAAACATCCTGGTCCAACAAATGAGGAACAAAGAAGCTCATGTAGGCTGAATAGTGTGGTCAACCTCAATAGACTCTTCCACCTCAGTATGGATCATATTAATATGAGCACAAGATCAGGAGAAGTCCTAATATTCAGAAGCAGAAAACTCATGAACCACAGACAACTAAGAAGTCACTATCTCCGTGTTCAGCAGTGAGATACGTAGAAAACAAAGGAAAGAAGATATATGAAACCAACAGGGTTGTCAGATAGATTTGGGTTCCAGAAATGACTAACATCCGGGGACCCAACCTGAAAATAAAGGGTACCTAAAATTTATTTTTGTTCTGCAGGTGCACAAGGACCCTTGAATCAGGACAGCGGATACTCGAGACACATGACTACCAGAAGAATATGCTGAACAACTATGTCCAACAGGAAGGACCCAAAATTGGATTTGGTGATAACTACAAAGTCTATACAAGGGGATACAGGACACTGAACTCTAGAACAACCATAGTTACAATAGTAACTTAGGTTGAAGGATTTCAACATAATCTCCTTTCAGTTAGTCAATTATGTGATAATTTTAATAGAATTACCTTGATGCTGGTTTCTGTTACATACCAGATAAATATACAGGGAAAACAGTATTGTTAGTGTCGTGGAGGAAGAACATATATGTTGTAGATTGTAGTACCGCTGAACCTGATGCCTGCATGTTTGCACAAACTGAATCCAATGAAAAAACGGGTTGGTCGTGGCACATAAGACTCAGTCATCTCAACTTCAAAGCAATGAACAAGATGTCAAATGACTCAAGAGTTAGAGGACTGCCCAATGAAATGTTCAGAAGACATAGAAACTATGAAACATGCCTGAAGGGAAAGCAAATTAAGTCAAGCAATCCACTAAATCAGTCACCTTCTACAGACGGGATCCTCGAGCTTCGTCACATGGACTTAATTAGGCCAGTCTCTCTATTAACTATTAGAGGCAAGAAATATACACTTGCGGTTATAAATGACTACTCAAGATATACATGGGTAACATTCATCGCCAACAAATCTGATGTGAAAATTGAGCTACCAAAGTGCCTGAAGAAACTCAATATAGAAAAGGACAACAACATTCATCTCTAGAATGGGCTTGCTGAACGAAAAAACAGCACACTCAAAGAAGCAGGAAGAACGCTCCTCGCAGACTCTAGATTGCAATCTAAGTTCTGGGGAGAAGCTACTGATAATAATGGAACCGATAAGTTAAGGGTTTTCAATAGCAAGTTAGACCAATGAGTTTTCGTAAGATACTCCAGGGTCGGCAGAGCTTTAGGGTCTTTAACTACCGGACTCTTTGCGTGGAGGAAAGCCCTCATGTGGTTTTTAATGAATTTATTTCTGATGATAGGCAACAAGATTCAAAGAAAGACACTGAAGATGTTAGCAACAAGCTACTGGATCTGAACTTAAATGACAACGTTAAAAAGATCCAGCTTTATTGTGATGATGATTCGAATGATGAAAAAGAAAGTTACATCCAACCGACAACCACTGTAGATGAATAATTGATTCTATTGAACAAAATCAATCTTAGAAGAAACTTTAGAAGAAGAAACGAGGAGAAGATATTCTTGGCTAGCGGCTCACTCTTCTGATCTTATTATTGGAAATCCATCAGCATGTTTAAAGAAGAGATAAACATTTTGTCATGGAGAAAGCGCTTTATACTCTTGCTTCTTGTCTACTGAAGAACCTCAGACGATTGGGGACGAACTAAATGATGCTTACTGGATCATCACCATTAAAGAGGAGCTAAACCAGTTGGTCAGAAATGAAGTTTTGAAGCTTGTTGATAGACCAAAGCATCAAAATGTGATTGGAACTAAGCAAGGCTTCAAGAACAAGCGAGATGAAAACAACATCATCTTCAGAATCAAAGCTTGACTAGTTGCCAAAGAAAGTTGTCAAGCTGAATGATTAGATTTTAATGAGGTATTCGCCCCAGTCGCTAGATTGGAAGCCATACAACTATTCCTAGCCTGCTTAACAAATCAACGCTTCAAGGTATGTTAGATGGATATGAAGTCAACTTTCTTGAATGGGATACTGAAGGAAAAAGTCTATCGGGAACATCTACCTCTGCTTCTAGCAGGGACATCAGGTGTACATAATTAGTAAGACTCTGTATAGGTTAAAACAAGCACCCAAGCTTGGTACCATACCCCTTCGGAGTTCCTCCTTCAGAAAGGTTTTGAGAAAGGAACTGTGGATCGCACCCTATTCAGTATTAGGTCAGGAGATGACATTTTACTGGTGCAGATCTACATGGACTGCATTATCTTTGGACCTAGAAATGTGACTATATGTCCAAAATTTGAGAATATGAGATATGATGGGTAATATGAAAGATTTCCTTGGACTCTAAGCCAAATACACTCGAGACCTGATCAAGAAATTCGGTTGTGAATCCAGCAAACAAGTCAAGATTTTGAAGAAAAAAAAACCTGAAAATTAATCTTGACAAAGAGGGAGTATCTGTCAACTCTACTTATTCATTATTATATCTTATAGCTAATACACCTGAATAATTGATGATGTAGCTGTATGAGCAATATTTTAGGTGAATCCTAAGCGAAGTCATATGAACTCAACAAAGAAGATTCTCAATTACTTGAAAGGAACACCTGACGTGGGATTATGGTATCCTACTCATGGTGATTTTGAACTAACTGGGTACTCTGATGCTGATTATTTATGTTGCAGGATTGACCGAAAATCAACTTCATGAACATGTCAGTTCCTAGGCAGTAAGCTCATATGATGGTCCTCAAAGAAACAACACTCAATAGCTACATCACTACTGAAGCTAAATATATGGTTGTCGGAAGTTGTTGTGCCCAAATCCTCTAACTTCGATAACAAGTAAGAGATTATGGTATCACAAAAGTTGAAGCACTGATCTACTATGACAACACCAGTGTGATTACAATCGCTCAGAATCCAGTTCTTCATACAAGATGTAAGCACGTGGACATCAAACATCACTTCATCAGAGATCATATCGAGAAGAAGGATATCAGGATGGAAAAAATCCATACTGATAAGCAAAGGGCCGGTATACTAACCAAACCTCTATCTGAAACAAAATTATGAGAATTTTCAGTGGAGCTAGGTATTCTGCACCCTACTGACCTTATTCATTAAAAGGATTCAAAAAGTATTCAGTGAGGGGAACATACATACTGAACTCGCTTAGTACCAACTATATGGTATAAGCTAACTACTATGTTCAGGTTACAGGTTTGCGTATCAAACTTAGTATTAAATCTTCAGTACATGCATCGCATTTATTTCTCGCCATTAATTCATAAAGAAAGTCATTAGTAAAATTGTTTTCATTAAAAATACAACATTCCATATATTTACTGTGGCGCATTTAAGGCATGTCATCACATATCCATATAAGTTATAGATTCGTATGTTTTGATTATAGGTGGCTAGTAATAGTTACTCCTTATAACATAAAATCATGGCCGTCTAAAATAAATTAAGATCAAATCAGAACCTTCTACTGAAAATTGATTCATATTCAAAGCACACTTAAGAGATTTTGATCATATCTAATAAATTCATTTTGCGCCATTTTCATATTTAGAGAGTGCTCTGCATATTTTCTCTATATACAGACTTCTACCGCATCCTAGAACTTGATTTACAGTAAAAATCCTTAACTCTTGAACTAACTTACTCTATTTTCAAGTGCTAATATTGTTGTGTGCAGATATCTCATAACTATTGCGAAGATTTCTGATTTCAAGATTCTTTCTCCATCAGATGTTGATCGGAAAGTGAAAGAGCGAGTAAGATTTGAACCGACAATGGATTTATACAAGTTTGATCTGACCTGTATGGAGCTGATATACAGTCGCCTTCGTTCCTCCGGATTGGAAAAGTCATTCACCAAACGTCCGAGTAACCTACTTCTACAATAGGTTGTAGAATTCTTCTACAATATACGTACAGACGGGAACGCAGATACTGAAGTTAACGGCTTTACCTATCATACTCGGATCGACACTCACCTATGGGACCTCGAGATTGGAAGAAATGATATAATAAGTAGTCAGAAGAAAATCTCCAACTTACATGATGAGAGAATCGGTGCCATTGGCTACTAGGACTCCGAATGAATACTTAGCGGAGTTCTGCGGAAGGGATGACATTAAGTTCAAAGTCGCATTTCCAAAAATTAGTTGATACCGAGATTCAGGTCGTTGGCCTATATAATAACACAGATGCTAACTTGCCACTCATGCACTTTTGATCATCAGCTATTGAAGCCCAAGCTACAATTGATGATGCCTATTTTTTATAAGGCTAAGATAGACTGGGTTCAATACTTCACAGATGAATTTAATAATTAATCCTTGAAATTTATTGAAGATGATAAGGAGAGCTAGTAAGGAATAGTAGGTAAGCTATTGTACGGGACCAAGGTATCGATCGTGATACTATATATATGCATGCACTGGTCTTGCACAGAGCTTCGACCCAAAGCTCATCAAATTCCAGAACAGAGCTTCTTTTGATAAGTCGATAGGCAAGGGGGGCACTAAACAGAAAAGGAAAGCAGACGAACCGTCTCTACCCCCTTAGCCACATGTCTGTAAGAAGAGGAGGTTAGCTAAGAACGCAGAGCAACCACCACCTCCTCTAGAACAAATAGAGATAATGGATTCAGATTCAGGCAAGGAGGATGCCACCCTGAAAGACAAAGTAAATAGATTCAAATATGAAGATACTCAATAAGAATAGAACCCAATTATACAAACATGAAGAGATCCATCTGGCTGACAGTAATGTAGTACTTCCATTTACAATTCAAAATGCAACGAACAGAGCCAAGGATGAAGTATCTAATCTCATTCAAGAGATAGCATATTATTTTGATCGGATAGATATAGCTTGCCGTGTAGGCTTCAAAAGCTACTTAGGTTCCTAGATTGGGACGAACTTGATGAAGCCATCAGACACAGAACCTGCAAGCAGAAGAGCAAATGCTCTTTCTGTTGAACATAGAACTAGGCACATAATTTCCTGTCCAACCTCAAAAACTAGATGATGTTGATGCTGATGCTGATAAGTACTCAACAACCAAGGACGCAGATCCTGAAAGTCTGTTGAGGGTGAATCTCCAAAAGCTCCAAGTGATCACGATGATGCTCCATCTCCTCCTTCATCTGGTGCCGTCGTTGCTGCTAAATCTTCTAGAACCGCATATCACTTCTATCGAGCGGAGGATAGCTAGCTCCTCCTATCAAGCCAAGTCAACCAAAGAACTCTCTGCACGGAGTTTCAACAAAGGCCTTGATAATCAAGGGGAGAAGAACAAGCTAAGGCTAAAGAAGTTGACATTAAGTGGACCAAGTACACTAAGACACAGACTGAAATGCTAGATGCCCTCACTGCTGAAGTTAAGAGGATTCATCAGACTCTCACTCCTGATGTTGAGTCAATCCTCAAAGCAACCTTAGAAGCTCATAGAGAAGCCCTTGCAGAGCAGTTTCACTAGACCGTAGAAACTCAAGCTAATTAATTCTCCGAGCGCTTATCTGAAGCTGTTGAAACTATGTTAAAAACTGCCGAGGACCTGAACAAGTTTTTCGCTGAACATGTAGCCCAACTGATCAAGACGCAAGCTTCAATGCTTGATATGATCAGAGAAGATTCCACCTGACTGTTGTTTGACTCCCTTCAGAAACACAAAGATGATATCGCTGCTCTTCTTAGAGCTGTGTGACAAGACAGGGAAGCAGAGTGGGAATTTTACTCAGGATACATATACGACATCGAAGCTGGGTTTGATACAATCACAACCCTTGAATGCCTTCAACCGAAAGGTCACAACCCTTGATGGTGCTAAAAAGGGGGAAGGGCAAGTGAAAGAAGAAGAGGATGTAACCGTTTCCTACTGGTCCCTCATCGTGTGTTTTTAAGTCTATTTCTATCATTTTCATCTATATTTAGCTTTTTTTTGTTAGAAATCGTATACTTTCAATTTTTTTTAATTTGTAGGATACTTGCGCGTTTTGAGCATATTTGAAGGTATTTGGTACCTATAGGGAGAAAACCATGAACATTGATGCATTTTAGGCAAAGATAGAGAAGGTTGGATGAAGGACGAAGAAGACTTGAAGTCGGATGTTGAGGGAGTCGAGCAATGGAAGTCGTGAAACTAGGCAAATAGGAAATCGCATAGCAGATGGGTCTAACAATCGTAGAATCTGATCTCCACCGTCCAAACCCTACTTATGTATGTTGGAGACAACAGGGAAAAGTTTCATGACAATCCAACAGTTATCAAAGGAGATATAGATATTTTCCCACAACTTGTGGGGGGAGCAAATTGAGCAGCATGGTGGATTTTGTTCCAGACCACCATCCGTGTTTACACCGAACTGCGGTCCCAAATTCTCGGATCGCAAAAAATTTAGTTTTGAAGTCCCTGACTGTGGTCTAAGTTTGTTATGAAATGCGGTCCGACTCTACTCAAGCCCAATGTGCGATTTCTCGATCCGGAAACATATAAATCCTCCAAGCTTCATTTTGACGAACCACACATCATATTTTCGAAACTTTCCACCCTCCAAGAGCAGAGAAACACCTAGTGTAACACCCTTACTCAGTTACATATAATTACATCCCACATGATCATGATTATTTATTTATCAACCATCATTTATTACTGAACATAGCTATTAGGATCACACAATTATTTACATACGTGTCAACACTTTGTCTATAACAAAACACATATTTATAATACAATGTCAAGCATTCAAAAGATGCGGTTAATATGCTGAGGAGAAGGATCTAGAACCAGCTGACCGACCTTTGATCCATAGTGCAAAACTCTAGATAGACTCCAGTCACTTCCAACAAAATCTATAAAAAACATATTGCATTTGGTGAGTTGCAATCTCAATAAGTATAATTCAGTAACCAATTATTTAACACCAATGCAAGAACATATAAAATCCATATCACAAATTAGTAACTATGAAGCATCCATCATTAACACGTAGAACACATTCACTCTACATCATTTATAAATAATATAACACGTTGTCAATAATCGCATCATATAATAAGTCCATCTCGATTCCAACCATGAAAATGCACGTGTTTTCCATTTTCATTATCTGTTATGGTCCAGCTAATACCAAGAGAATCGTGATCACGAAAATGGGCATGGCACTCTGTAATCATATATCATATATCCGTAGGAGTTCAATGAACTCAAGTGCCCGTACGAGACTCTGTCATCCAGATACACTGGAAGATTCTTTAACACATGGCTCAAGATCATTAGTGGCCATCACAGTATCCTTTAGTCTCTGATGAATGCATATCATATGCTCATGTATCATTTTCATCATCAAACAACCAGAAATTCACAATCTCGTATGTATAACACATTATCTTCAAATAAGCCGTCAAACAACCATGTAAATTCATTCAATAATTATTAAACACAATACTATAGTGGTTAAATAATAATTTATCAAATTATACTTACCACGATACTTCCACTCCAACCTTTCTCCTCTAACGGCCTTCCTCGGTCGGTTCATCAATGTTGTTACCTTTGTGTTGATTGTCTTGCTTTTTCTTTGAAAGAAACCCTCCCAATTCGTCTCCCCTATTTTTAGGTGTCTAAGAGGTGTAAAAATGAGATAAGGAGGTGATGGAAAGAAGCCTTAATGCCTAAGAAAGGTGAGGTGTTTATCAACTCCAAGCATGAGGTGTAAAGTGAGCTTCTAGAAAACCTTCTTTCCTTGCAACTTAATTTCGACCTATTACCCTATTTTACACCATATACACACTATATTCATACATGTTAACCATCATTTAATCACAGTCTAATCCCATACGTAATTTAAAACTCGATTCCTTCGTTTGAACTACGACGCGTTTCTTCTAGTTTGGTTTTCAATGAAAATACCTATAATTCAAAAGAATTTTCATCAAAAGATATAAAACCTAAATCATACACCTCCATTTATAATATTACAAAGGTTTCAATCTATAGCCTCTCATTAGCTCGATTTATTACTTAAATTGTCAAAACGGATTTAATCAAGCAGCTAAAATTCACTAATTCGCCGTGCACTCTTACGTGATAATCAAAGATTAAGAATGCATGAACTGATGAATATAGGCAGATAATTATGCTTGTAATGTCAGGCTGTGACAATTCCTCCCCCCTTAAACAATTTCGTCCGCGAAATTTTTTACCTGTATCTGGAAACAACCAAGGGTAGTGCTTCCTCATATGTTCCTCTATTTCCCATGTTGCTTCTTTACTAGAATGATTTTTCCACAACACTTTCACTAATGGAATTTTCCGATGTCTGAGTTGTTTTTCCTTATAGCCCACAATTTCTATTGGCTCCTCAACATAACTGAGGTTATCAACAATTTCAACTGGTTCATTTCATAAAATATGTGATGGGTCAGATCTATATCGTCAAAGCATACTAACATAAAATACGTTATGAATCTGTGATAACTCTGGCGGTAAGGCAAGCCTATAAGCTAAAGGTCCAACTCTTTCTAGTATTTCATAAGGACCAATGTAACAAGGAGATAATTTACCTTTCTTACCAAATCTATGAATACCTTTCCATGGAGAAACACGAAGAAATACTTTCTCCCCAGCTTCGTATTCCATCTCACGCCTATGCTGATCAGTGTAACTCTTTTGTCTGTCTTGGGCGGCTTTTAATCGGCTTTTAACTATTTTTATCTTTTCAACAGTATCTTGAATCAAATATGGCCCTTCCAGTAAATGCATTCCGTCTTCATCCCAACATAACGGACTTCTACATTTTCTACCATACAAAGCTTCATAAGGCGCCATGCCAATGCTACTGTGATACTGATTATTGTACGAAAATTCCATCAAAGCAATGTATTCATCCCAAGAACCCCTAAATTCTAGTACACATGCTCTAAGCATATATTCTAGAGTCTGGATTGTTCTCTCTGATTGTCCATCTCTCTGTGGATGAAATGCTGTGCTGAAATGCAATTTATACCCAAAGCTTTTTGAAGACTCTCCCAAAATTTTGATGTGAAGCGAGGATCACGATCTGAAGTAATAGATGAAGGCACTCCATGCAATCTTATAATTTTATTCACATACCTTTTTGCCAAACTCTCAAGTGATGAACCCCATCTTATAGGTAGGAAGTGAGCTGATTTCGTTAAACGGTCAACGATAACCAAAACGGCATCATTCTTCTTTTGTGTCATAGGTAGACCATAAACAAAATCAATGGTGATTCGCTCCCACTTCCAAACAGGAATAGGTAATGGATGCAACTTGCCTGCGGGGGCTTGATGCTCTGCTTTAATCTGCTGACATGTCAAACATCTTGAAACATACTCTGCAACATCATTTTTCATTCTAGGCCACCAATAATGAGTTCTCAAAGTGTGACACATTTTTGTACTTCCTGGATGCATGGCATATAGAGCAGTATGAGCTTCTTCCATTATCTCTTGTCTTAAGTTGTCAACATCAGGAACACACAGTCTATTGTTTATAGTCAAACTACCATCATCATTAAGCAAAAAGTTTGTCTTCTCTTTTTGTTTTACCTTTTCAGCAATTTTAACTAATTTATCATCCTGAAATTGAGCACGTTTTATTTTTTCCATCATCATCGGACGAACACAGACTGAAGCACAAATAGCACCAACACCATCTACCTTCATCTGAATATTCATCTTTCTTAGATCAAGCAAATACCGTAAATAATGCACAGAAAGATAAGAAACAGAGGCATAAGACTTTCGGCTCAAAGCATCAGCAACAACATTAGCTTTCCCATGGTGATATTCAATAGTACAGTCATAATCTTTCAACAATATAAGTCATCGCCTCTGCCGTATATTCAGCTCTTTCTGACTCAATAAATATCTCATACTTTTATGATCAGTGTAAATTTGAAATGTAGTGCCATATAAATAATGCCTCCATGTCTTTAAAGCAAACACTACAGCTGCAAGCTCAAGATTATGAGTAGGATAGGTTACTTCATACGATTTGAGTTGTCGAGAAGCATAAGCAACCACCTTACCGTATTGCATTAGAACACATCCTAAGCCTTGATGTGAAGCATCACTGTACATAACAAAACCATCATTACCTGTAGGAATAGTCAATACTGGAGCAGTGGTTAGACGTTCCTTCAATTCTTCAAAACTTTTCTGGCAGCTATGAGTCCAAATGAATGGAACACCTTTTCGTAATAATTTTGTCAGCGGGGTAGCAATTAAAGAAAAGTTCTCAACAAACCGCCGATAATATCCTGCTAAACCCAGAAAACTATGAACTTCATGAACATTCTTCGGACATTCCCATTTAATTATAGCTTCAACTTTCCGTGGGTCAACTTTTATACCATCTCCTGAAATAAAATGTCCTAAAAATATAACCTGATCTAACCAAAATTCACATTTACTCAGCTTTGAATATAATTGTTTCTCACGTAAAATTTGCAACACTGTTCTCAGATGTTGCTCATGTTCTTCAGCAGATTCAGAGTAGATCAGAATATCATCGATGGAGACAATCACAAATTTATCCAAGTAAGGTCTAAAAACATCATTCATTAATGTCGTGAAGACTGCAGGTGCATTTGTCAAGCCGAAAGGCATCACTAGTTCTAAAAGCTGTCTTCGAAATGTCATCCTTTGAAATCTTTAACTGATGGTACCCTGACCTCAAATCAATTTTTGAGAAGACCCTACCACCCTGCAACTGATCAAATAAATCATCTACCCGAGGTAATGGATATTTATTTTTCACTACTGCCCTATTTAGCTGTCTGTAATCTATACAAAGTCTCAAGGTGCCATCCTTCTTTTTAACAAGCAATACTGGTGCGCCCCATGGTGACACACTCGGTCTGATGTATCCTTTATCTAACAATTCTTGTAGTTGCTTCTTTAACTCTTGCAATTCAAGAGGAGCCATTCTGTATGGAGGGATAGACATTGGTGTAGTACCTGGTTGTGACTCAATAGTGAAGTCTATGTCCCTATCCGGCGGTAAACCTGGCAAATCATCTGGAAACACATCGGGGTATTCTTTCACCACAGGAATGTCTTCAAGTCTTATTCCACATAATTTAGCATCTACCACATAAGCTATATACATTTCACAACCTTTCTTCATCATTCGGGCTGCTGTAGATGCAGATATAATATGCATAAGAATACTTTCCATGTCCCCTTTAAATACTACTCGCATCCGCTCAGAAGGCTGAAGTTCAATTTCTTTAGTGAAACAATCAACTCTTGCATGATATTCGGATAGCCAGTCCATACCCAAATCTACATCAAAATCCTTAATCGACATAACCAACAAAGTAGCCCGAAATTCTGTACCCTCAATCAATATTTCGCAGTCACGATACACTGTATTAACTATCCTACCTCCCACAGGGGTTTGAACATATACATCATAACTCAATGGTTGCAGTTTATTGTACAAGTGTGATGCAAATGATTGTGATATAAATGAATGTGTTTCCCCCGGATCAAACAAAGCATAAGCATTTATACCAGAAATAGAAATAGTACCTGTAACCACATCAGTTGCAACCTTAGCTTGTTCATGTGTCATGGCAAAAACTTGAGCCTGCGGCGGTCTTCTATTTATATAACTCGCTGCTGTATTAGTACTTCTTCCTGCACCAAATCTTCCTCGATCCCGGCCTCTATTCATGGTGAATTCATTCCTTCTTGTTTGATCTACAATACGTTCTTCGCGTGGCCTTGAACAATTCCATGCAATATGGCCAGATTCTCCACATCTAAAATATTTTCCAGTGAGTAGCATGCACTCTCCCCGATGATTTTTCCCACAATGAACACAAGTAGGGACAGATGGTGTAGAACCCACACTTTGACTAGCAGAAGATGTAGCCCTGAGATGTTTACCCATGGAACCACTCGGACTATCGCTTTGGAAAGATGTGGCAAACTCCCTCCGATTGCGAGGTCGTCCAGATTCCTCACTGTACCTTCTTTTATTTTGTTGATAGTTTAACTTTGATTCTGCCTCTAATTTTTCAGCTCGGATGGCCGCAGCTTTTAGCTTACCGTAAGATTCCATATCTGTAGGTGTAATACGGTTCCTGATAGAAAATCGAAGCCCAGATTCAAACCTAGTGCACTTCTTCTTTTCTGTGGCAATCATATGAGGGGCATAATGAGATAACTGATTAAACTGCACTTCATATTCTGCGACAGACCGGTTTCCTTGCTTTAGTTCAAGGAATTCTTTTTCTTTTTGATCCTTATAAATTTCAGGAACATAAGCCTCATTAAATTCTCTAAGAAAATCATCCCAAGTAAGCACAAGAGGCTGATTAGTACTCTGAGGTACCGTCTCCCACCAATCATATGCATTTCATTGAAGAAGTGAAACCGCATAATCAAATTTTTCTTCAGGACTACATCTCAACTGATAAAAGACCCTCTCTATTCGTTTCAACCATGTCTCAGCTTCATTAGGATCTGTAGTACCCATAAAATCAACAGCTCCCATTTTCCTTAGTTTATCGAACTTTCTCTCTTGTTGTTGCGGAAGGTGTGCTCGAGTACATGGTACAAATGAACATCGAAAAGAACCATCATGCACATGATGATGAGATGAATGTAAATGTGACTAGGCTGATCCTTCCCCTCCATGAACACTTGGCTCATCATGCACTATGCATGCATCTTGATGTCCAGCACATTGCCTAAAATATGAAAATAATTTCACATATACTCAGATAATAACATGATAATGCATGTGTCATATCAAAGCCTACAGAACCCATAACCTGGCTCTGATACCATAAATTGTAACACCCTTACTCAGTTACATATAATGACATCCCACATGATCATGATTATTTATTTATCAACCATCATTTATTACTGAACATAGCTATTAGGATCACACAATTATTTACATACATGTCAACACTTTGTCTATAACAAAACACATATTTATAATACAATGTCAAGCATTCAAAAGATGCGGTTAATATGCTGAGGAGAAGGATCTAGAACCAGCCGACCGACCTTTGATCCATAGTGCAAAACTCTAGATAGACTCCAGTCAATTGCAACAAAATCTATAAAAAACATATTGCATTTGGTGAGTTGCAATCTCAATAAGTATAATTCAGTAACCAATTATTTAACACCAATGCAAGAACATATAAAATCCATATCACAAATCAGTAACTATGAAGCATCCATCATTAACACGTAGAACACATTCACTCTACATCATTTATAAATAATATAACACGTTGTCAATAATCGCATCATATAATAAGTCCATCTCGATTCCAACCATGAAAATGCACGTGTTTTCCATTTTCATTATCTGTTATGGTCCAGCTAATACCAAGAGAATCGTGATCACGAAAATGGGCATGGCACTCTGTAATCATATATCATATATTCGTAGGAGTTCAATGAACTCAAGTGCCCGTACGGGACTCTGTCATCCAGATACACTGGAAGATTCTTTAACACATGGCTCAAGATCATTAGTGGCCATCACAGTATCTGATGAATGCATATCATATGCTCATGTATCATTTTCATCATCAAACAACCAGAAATTCACAATCTCGTATGTTTAACACATTATCTTCAAATAAGCCGTCAAACAACCATGTAAATTCATTCAATAATTATTAAACACAATACTATAGTGGTCAAATAATAATTTATCAAATTATACTTACCACGATACTTCCACTCCAACCTTTCTCCTCTAACGGCCTTCCTCGGTCGGTTTATCGATGTTGTTACCTTTGTCTTGATTGTCTTGCTTTTTCTTTGAAAGAAACCCTCCCAATTCGTCTCCCCTATTTTTAGGTGTCTAAGAGGTGTAAAACTGAGATAAGGAGGTGGTGGAAAGAAGCCTTAATGCCTAAGAAAGGTGAGGTGTTTATCAACTCCAAGCATGAGGTGTAAAGTGAGCTTCTAGAAAACCTTCTTTCCTTGCAACTTAATTTCGACCTATTACCCTATTTTACACCATATACACACTATATTCATACATGTTAACCATCATTTAATCACAATCTAATCCCATACGTAATTTAAAACTCGATTCCTTCATTTGAACTACGACGCGTTTCTTCTAGTTTGGTTTTCAATGAAAATACCTATAATTCAAAAGAATTTTCATCAAAAGATATAAAACCTAAATCATACACCTCCATTTATAATATTACAAAGGTCTCAATCTATAGCCTCTCATTAGCTCGATTTATTACTTAAATTGTCAAAACGGATTTAATCAAGCAGCTAAAATTCACTAATTCGTCGTGCACTCTTACGTGATAATCAAAGATAAAGAATGCATGAAATGATGAATATAGACATATAATTATGCATGTAATGTCAGACTGTGACAATTACTCCCCCCTTAAACAATTTCATCCGCGAAATTTTGTACCTGTATCTGGAAACAACCAAGGGTAGTGCTTCCTCATATGTTCCTCTGTTTCCCATGTTGCTTCTTTACTAGAATGATTTTTCCACAACACTTTCACTAATGGAATTTTCCGATGCCTGAGTTGTTTTTCCTTATAGCCCACAATTTCTATTGGCTCCTCAACATAACTGAGGTTATCAGCAATTTCGTCAAAACGGATTTAATCAAGCAGCTAAAATTCACTAATTCGTCATGCACTCTTACGTGATAATCAAACATTAAGAATGCATGAAATGATGAATATAGGCAGATAATTATGCATGTAATGTTAGGCTGTGACACCTAGGAACCCCTTCATTGAAGATTCACACGAAGATTGAAGACCACAACCGGAGAATCAAGTGTGAGGATTAATTTGCTAGATTTTGTGTTGCATTATTCCTTCTTAGTTTTCTCTAGGGTTTTAGATACATCTTTTTCATGGATTATTTTTGCATCTTTTGTTTTAATTTTCCTACGAATATGAGTAGCTAAATCTCCTTGTGTGAGGGTTTAGCATGACCTATGTTTTTTTTCTAATTGATTCGTACCTTTTTTGAATGGATGAACTATTTTGTTTCTTAATTGTTGAGCATGGTTTTAAATTTCTCTACGATTATTTCTGTTGATAGGACATCATCTTAGATAACTGTAGAGAATATAGGGAATAGGTAATACGATGAATCATACCTGGTTATGTGTTTAGCCTTGAAATTAAGTGTCTAGATTGTCGCCACTAGGATAAATACAACCCAGCTGAGTCCTTATGAGATTGACCTCGAGAGTTACTAGATTAGGCACTATATCTATTTGTGCACTTGCGAGAATTTAAACTAGTTCATCAGCCATCAGCAGCACTCCTCCATTACCTCCTCTATCTACCGAAAAGGCGTTTGCTAGTGAAAACGCATAAAAAGCCTATGACAGACAAATAGCTGAGCAACTACAAGAAGAGCTGAATCACGAAGAAAATTCGATGGCTCAGAAGAAGAAAGAAATCATGATCAAAACATTAGTTCCTAAACAAGCTAGGACTGTTATAACTAGACAAACCAAAGCAACAATCGCAGCTAAATCTCAAAAAGGCAAAACTGCTTACGTCTCTAAGGCAACTGAATTGCCATCTTAGAACTCAGAAGATGAACCAGGACAAAGCATTTCAGACAAACAAACTCCTATCGAACTGACTAAGGCTTAAGTTGAAGAGAGAGAGCTGTGGTAAGCATGTGAGAGAGGATTAAGTATCACAGTTGAGGCGAGACAGATAAGAGAGATGGGAATCAAAGCATGAGAATAGCTGAGAGATGCCCACGACTTCAAAATTTTCATAAGTACTATCTGAAGAAGGCCATATACCCTCGTATCAATAAGTAGATCTTGAATCAGAAATGAGAATCAATCAAAGCAGAGTTCATTAAGAGATATTATGTATGGAAGGTATGGGAAGAGACAGTAGATGCAAATCAAATATTTGAAGAAATAGTCTTTATCATGGATCCTGATCTACTCGCTGAAGTTAAGGAGCTACTATCGAAAGTAGAATTGCAAATGAAGGCCCCTGAATTCAAAACACTCCTCCAATGACAACTGAAGGGAATATTTGCACGAAAGAGATCAAGGATGAAATTAAAGACGCTAATGCAAAGAAGTCTATGAACCAAAGTGAAAGACGATCAAGCTAAAATCAAGAAACTCTGGTCAGATATCTTAAAATTTTACGGACTACAACCTCCAGAGGCGAAATCAACTAAATTCAAGGCAAGATTGCAAAAGTTCTAAGGGAAGGAGTAGTTGTTTAGTCTAGTATAGTCTCTGTTAGTGCTAGTGTTGATTGTTGATTTATTTACCTAACTTCTTCTCTACTTCTCTACTCATTGGATAGGTATTCCCCACCGCGATCAGATCGCAATGTTTTGATTTCTTTACCTAACTTCTTCTCTACTTCTGCCTTAAATTCCTTAAAGGTTTCAAAGCAATCCGACTTGTGGTGAAGAAGGTAAACATATTCATACCTTGAGTAATCATCAGTAAATGTGACGAAGTACTCATACCCTCCACGAGCTTGTGTAGACATAGGCCCACACATTTCAGGATGTATTAAACTTAATGCTTTTATGGATCTATAACCTTTTGCCTTAAAAGGCCTAGTCACCATCTTTCCCTCCAACCAGGATTCACAAGTTGGAAATGGTTCAACTTGGAGAGACTACAATGATCCATATTTCACCAACCTTTGGATCCTATTTAGATTGATGTGACCTAGTCTTAAGTGCCACAGATAAGTTTGGTTTACCTTAGAAGATTCTTTCCTCTTCTTAGGATTTGATGATGAGGAAGCAACATTAATAGATGTACATGGATTAGACTTAATAGTATATAAAGATCCATTTAACAGCCCATTACAGATAAGATCTTTACCTTTCGAAATCATAATTTGATCATAAAAAATAGATCTATAACAATCCACAATAAAAAGTTTTGAAACAGAAATAATGTTTCGCCTAAACTCAGGCACCAATAAAACATCTCTCAATACTAAACTAGAGTCTAAAAGAGATAAATTTAAATCTCTTATGGCAATAGCTGGAACTCGCGATCCATTGCCCATGGAAACCATAACCTCGCCATCAGCCAGTACCCTTTCCTGCAGAAACCCTGCAAGGTGTAACAAACATGGTCAGTTGCTCCGGAATCTACTATGCATTCATGGGTAGATGTGGGAACAAGAACAGTTTCAGTTACTAAGGCGATGCGTGTACCTTTCTGTTTTGCCTTTAAGTTGGGACATTCAGTCTTACAATGTCCAACCTTACCATACTTGAAACACTTCCCCTTAGGTTTTGAACCCCTCCAGTAGGTGCCAACTTCGTGCTCCCACTATTCTTCTTGACGTTCGTAGCCTTCTTGCCCTTTTTCTGGAATCCACCTTTCGGAGGGTCCCTTGAGCTGCTAGTAGTGTTCAAGATTTGTGTTCCCTTACCTTTAGTTTGACCCATGATTCCTTCTGCAGTAATTAACTCACTCGAAAGTTCATTTAGAGTGTATTTCTTCTTTGACATCACTACATTTAGGCGAAAATTCTCGTATGACTTAGGTAGTGAATGCAGAATGATATCTATCTTGATTTCAAGCTCCAAGATACCAACAACATTTGCAAGCCGATTAAGCAGCTCGGTCATATGTAGAATATGATCCTGCATGGATGCACCTTCAACCATAGTGCAGGTCGTAACCTGCCTCAAGAGATGAAATCTCTAACATCTATCAGTCTCACTGAACTTTTCAGCCATGGAATCCCAGATCACTCCCGCATGGGGCGTGTTTTCAAACTATGAAGCAAGATAATCAATCACAGTGGATAAAATGACAAAATGAGTCTTGTTATTATCCTCTACCCACTTTTCAGATTCCCTTATCTGCTCCTCAGTCGCCCCTTCTTCGGGGAGTTCAGGCTCAGGGGTACTGAGAACGTACATAATTTTCTCAGTTTGGAACAATAGTGTAAGGTTTCTCTTCCACTCTTTATAGTTGTTTGGACCCTTTAAGGGTCGGCTCATAAGACCGTTAACGACAACTTGAACAGATATATTTGAAAAATATTTAAAAATTTAAAATAGGTAAGAAATCTTAATTTGCACATAATTCGTAATTAATAATCATTGTCACCTTTTGTGAAAACAATGATAGTAACAAATCTCGAACAGCTCTAGGAATTCCACTCGTAAGCCACGCAGGTGGACGTTTACAAGCGTAACCCTAAACCAAGCTATTTATCTAGCTCTTTAATTCCAATCCATGCCTAAGTTCTTAAGACGAATGGAATTAATAGTTCGATATACTGGACCATGTCACTATTAAAACGCGGGAAAGGACTTCGAGGGAAGTGAATTGTACCTGCGGTGACATCTAAGCATTGACCATTAATTTAACGAAAATAGAATCAAATTCTCAAAATTGACATACTTACTCGAACCATGTCGCATTCAATTTGATCTAATTAGCCATCCTATTCAATTATTACCTTCTAGAGTACTTGTGTTTACTAGGCACGCAAGCCATGCAGGTTGACGTTTACGGCTTCGCTCTCACTACGCAATAATAATTAAATATTATTTTGGAAAACTCATCTCACAAAACGGGTAGCTCAAAAATGCATGCAAGCAACGCAGGTGGACATTTACTCATACAATCTTACTACTTTTGTGTAGGGTCTAATTAATGGAGGTCCGATTAAGTGTTTAATATCCAAATTAATGAAATCTAATCAAACGCTTAACTTAAAATTGCTTAGTCTTTTTATTCAAAAGGTTTGTTGAGAATCATGCATCACCACATAATTCCTAAAGCATGCAATTTCTAAGCACATAATAAAACGTGCTCATGAAAAATAAACATGCTTTAATATGACGTAAATCCTATTTTCATGCTTTTATAAGCGCAATTAATCACATAATCGCATGCTAAAGCATAAGAATAAATAACAGCAAAAATAGGAAATTGAAAGCGTCGTTATCGGGCTTAAAAAATACGTAATTACTAAATATTTGTTGGTCCGGAGACGAAAAGTCAGGTGTAGAGGGGGGGGTGAATACACCTGAGCTCTGTTTCTTTTTCTCAGTGAAGGTCAGCTGAAGGTGATGTTTGCAACTGATGATCATTGCCAAGTAAGCCTTCGATCACTGGGGTCAAAGTGAGTCAGCTTCTGAGCTCTTCTACTGACTGATGTCAGTATTACGAAACTCAGTCGGAGACTGTAGTGCGGATAAGTGTTAGGCCCGGAGTCGTCTCTTTTGAAAACGCGTTTTTGCAAGTTAAATATTTTGGCTGTGCACTTTATAAAATACATTTTATGCAAGCTTATGATTTTCAAGTCAGTTGAATGCTATGCAATAAAACAGTAAATGAACACAAGCGATTTAACGTGGTTCGGATACGCAAGATCCTACGTCCACGGTCCTGAACAAGGCAAGAGAACTTGTTGATTATTCTGAGCAAGCCTCAGCAGGGATACTGTGCACTGGACAGTTCCCTCTAAGTTATAGTCCTTAGCGACTTTACAATCCAAACCTAAGTTTAGAAGGGAGGGAATATTCTCCAACTGAGAAGGAGTTCTTACAACAAGAACAATTCACTAAATGTGAACTCCTTCGGATCTAAGCTATGAATCTAGCAATGAGCTTAGTTTAGAGAAGAAAGGGATCAAAGTGCTCTAGAGAGATGAACTACAAGAAGTGTTCTATGAAAACTAGTTCGTCTCTGGATAAGCTTGAAGGTTCTAGAGCGTTGTGAGCTTTGAATGATTTCCCTTGATTTCGCGTATATTCCTCTTTTTGAAATCTTCAAATCCTTCTCTATTTATAGTTGTGAGTTGTGGCATATGTCCGTTGGAGACGACGATGCCACGTGTCACAAGCGTCCAAAGAAAACGACCACTATTCAACTTTGTTGCAGCAGGGCAGTTAATGCACTGTTCATGAGAGCAGCTTTACTGTGTAGAGTAGGTAAGCGTTGTCGGCTTCTCATTGGTCGAGGTTTGTAGTTGGTGAGTGTCGAGTTGACCGTTCAAACTACCTCGTATGTCTTCTGTGAACATTTGAAGGGACTTTAAGTGCTTTGGGTCGCTTTTACGTCGGATACGATGCTCGAAAGTCTCTGTCTTCTTCGGTCGAGTCGTCCGACCGATAAAGTGAGCTTCGATAGTCGGTTGGTCGATCGCGAAGGTATACTGCTTGCACTTGGTTCTTCTATGCTTCTACCGAGGTCCGGGCCACTGATGCGGGATCTTCAACCGAGTTTGATATCAGCGGCGACGAAGAATGCAAGCGATTACACCGATGACGTGGGGTTCGAAAAGTATCTTCGCAGAAGATCAGTTCAACAACTACCCCGTACAGGACTTAGACAAAATAATAAGCATTACATCAAGTCTAACCTATACATCAGCTAATCCTATCGACACACTAATCTACTGATATCAGCTCGGTTTTGGGATCTTCAATTCCATAGTACTACTATGATTTCCCCTAATTTCTTTTAACCCTAGAATAGTTGAGTATCAATCTACTGACTCATATCCAACAATTTCCCCCTAATTGATGATGCCAAAACCTCTATACTCTAACATCTATCAAAGGTACTGTCCTACTGACAACAATTTCCCCCTTCAAACGTCTGAGGAAAAACTGATAATCATAAACGAACTTCAGCAGGCGAGAGAATGGCAAGATCAGAGAAACTGATGTGAGTGTGTGCCAGATCACTTAGTGATCAGTTGTGTAAACACAAAGTAAAAGGTTGAAAGACAATGAGTAATTGTCTAGCAAGCAGAGGAACTGATATATATATCAAGAATTACAGAGTTCCTAATGCTATTACAAAAGATAAGAGGGAGAAAATCACTGCTGCTGCTTCTTGAACTTCTGCGTCTTCTTCTTGAAGTCGAGTGGATTTCTCCTCGGGAGGATCCGGTAATAGTATTTATACACTCTAGCTCGAATATCCTCGGATCTCCAAGTTATCATCGGCCTTTCGGGGAGCAGGCTCGGGCCGTAGGCGGCTTCCTCCACTTCTCTTTCTATGTCCTTAGTGCTCGCAGATCCATTAGCAAGTCTCGGCGGTGGAATACGTCGGAAAGTCAGGGGCACGGAAGGTTATATTCTCGTGATTCCATGACTTGCTTCAGCCGTTCACCGAATTCAACATCAAATCTCGTAATCAACTCCTCAAAGAGCTGATCGACCGAGCGATCGAGTGGGTAAATGCGCCATACGTAGTAGCCTTTGATAAAAACTTCTTTCAATCTCTCCCAATGTTCATTCATATCAGCCGGCACCCACTTATCCACATGCTGAATCGGTTGTTGCTTGATGTGGGGGCCCCTGATGAACTTAGATCCTCTCGGGATCTGCCTTCTCGGATCAGCTGTTGGTTTAAAGGATAATCTTCGCACTTTCTCCAGATCAGCCATCCTTTTCTTTTCTCGGAGCGCGGCTGCTCTCTTGTCTCCATGTCTGCTAGATAGTCCAGCGAGCACCGCCTCCCACATTGTTTGATCTTCTGCTATCTGCGCAGGCGTATGAGTCGTAGAGGGTTGACTCTGCGCAGTAGCTGGGGTATCAGTTGAAGAAGCCTTGGCGTATTCTTCTTGAGCTTTCTTCTTCTGCTCTTCAACTGTCCCGATTGCCTTCTTCTTACCTCTGCCTCTTACAGCCTTGCCCTTAGGCTTTTTGGTGCCTCATTTTGCTTCTTCTAATCTTCGCTCATGATCAAGTTTGTCCTGCAGCTGTTGGGCGACTCTGAGGTCGAAGGCCTCCTGCTCCGCTTTTGATTTAAATTTTCGGACCGGGGAGGAAGGAGGAGATTCAGTAGCAGTCTCCTTCCCCGGCCTCTGCGGCAGCTGTTGTGACTCTTCTTCTTCTGCTGGCTCGTCTGCGAACTGAGCAATCTCTTGTATATGTGCAGCAGAAGAGGAGATGGGGGTGGCTTGCAATGGAAATTCAAGGAGAAGTACCTCGTCAGTATTGTCTTTTGCCTGAGCGGCTGAGACTTCTTCAGTTCGAGTAGAGGGTCCTTCCTCCTGTGCCTTTTCCCTTTGAGTCTGTGAGGGAGTCTGTGAGGGTCCTTCAGCTCTGGAGGGTCCTTCCTCCTGTACCTTTCTGCTAAGAAGCGGTACATCAGCTGTCCCCATCACTCTCTCACTTCCTTCTCCCTTACTACCTTCCCCCTTACTACCTTCCCCCTTTTTGGCTTCAGCAATAAGTCCAAGGGAGGTACGGAGTGCTTTCACTTCTTCAGCCACTTTGGCAATAGAAACTTTGACTTCATCGACAGTCGTATCGAAGTCAGACACCACACTGGTGTAGCCATGCCGATCCGGTTCTTGTTCTTGCTCGAATTTCGAGGCCGAGCGGCCGATTCTTTGCGAAGGTGCGGGAGCCGCATCATGGGATTCGCTCATCTCTTTCTGAATCGTCTTGAGAGCTTGTTGTTTAATGGCTGTTTGGAGAGAGGTGGTAGCCAGCTTATTACGCTCATCCATCTGAGCTTGAATGCTTGCGAGGGCCAGAGTCAGCTCTTGTGAGAAAGATAGGCGCTGAGCTTCAAGAAGTTGCTGACTCTGAGCTTGCAAATCAATCTTCTGGGCAGCTAGAGCCTGCTCGATCATCTTCTTCGGATCGGGCTGAGAAGGAGCCTCTTGTGGTTTGAAGACGTCGGCATAAAGTTTGTTCAGGCGTTCAGTCTGTGCCTTTGTATACTTCTCCCATTTAATGTGTACATCTTTGGCGAGAAGGCGATTTTTCTCTCCTTGGTGTCTGATCGCTTTGTTGACTGCCTTTGAGGACACGGAACCTATTGGTTGTATCTGATAGGAACTTGTTCCAAGCCTCTTTTCAGAGAACGTGAGAAGCTGCTCCCTTGAGTACTTAGGGGCATTAGGAGCCTCACCAGATGTAGCAGGTGGTGGTGATGGGCTCTTCTCACGGGGAGTTTGTCCCTCAGCAGAATCTCCCATTTCTGCATCCTTGGGTGCCTCGTCCTTCTCCTGATCATCATCATCTCCCTTATCAGCAAGAGGAGAAGGGGGCGGGGGAGTGTTGCCTCGGAGCCGATTCCTCTCGGCTTAGCAAGTAGAGCATAGCAGCTCGTAAATCTTCAAAACAACCCAGATCAGCGGGCTCGCCAAAGCCTATGGCATTCTGCAGTTCTTGCTCTTCGGCCAACAACTCAGTTCCTGACTGATTCTTTGAAAAGTCTATGAGAATGTCCCAGTGCAGGAATCTCAGTAGCATATGAGCGCGTGCCCTGATGGCAATCTCTATCAAGTCCACGTGCCCAGCGATTTCGGGTATCAGCTCGTGAATTTCAGGCCGTAGCACGGGCACGAGTGGAATCGGTGGTGTTCCACTCGGCGGATGGCTCCTCGGTCGGTATTCGTTGTCTCGACCGGGTTTCCTCGAGCCGATTATCCCGAACCTTATCCTTCGTAGTAGCTCCTTCTATTCCAAGATCGGGAGGAGGTGAAGCGGGGAGTTGACGCTAGTATGGCCGGCGGGCGGAGCAACAATGACCTCGGCGGGTCGAGTCTTGGCCAATCTCCTCTTCTTTGGCACTTGTACGATGGGGCGGAGCCGACGCTTGCTCTCTTAAGCTCAAGGGGCCCCCTTGCCTATGGATTTCTCGGCTCCACCTTCGTCCGGAATTTGATAGATTTCTTGTCAAAGTACTTAGAGTCCTCAAAGGCTGAGTTCTCAAAAGCTGAGTTCCTCTGAACCATGCATTCTATCAGAACAGACATCTTTCTTCCGAATAGAAGTTTACCCACACTGGCTATCCTCCTCTCGCCAGTGGGTAATGTGGTGAACTTCTGAGCCCGTGCCTTCATCTGAGTAGTATAATACTCGGCCCAGTTCACTTCAACCCCATCGTCTATTGCCATCATCAGCTGAATCCTTGGTTTGGACAGTTGATCATATGATACAGCTGATCTTGTCAGAATGTGCGATACCATGTAAGCTAGACCTCTGTACTGAGGTAGCAACATATTCCTCGGTAGAGCTGTTTTGAACGCCACATCCTTGCGTCCACAGAATTTCTGCACATATGCGTTGATCTCCTTCTCCTTGTATCCAATCGGAGAAATGCCGGAGTTGGGAAGATCGAATGAAAGAGCTAGAGCATCTTGAATATCAAAGGTAAGAACAGCTGACTCCCACTCATCTTGATCGACTTCCTTCTGATAACAGAAGGACGATTCCTCTCCTCCCGACGCTAGAGATTTCCGGTTGAAATAAACTTCGGCGACACTGCCGAGGGAGATAAGCACGGGGGTGCTTCAAACCAAAGCATCTCCAACCCCGAACGCTCCAAAGCGTCAAACACGGGTTCAAGGAAAGGGATCTCCACTTGGCGGAAGGCCAAAGTAGGTTCAAACGAGAATCCTCGGAGGCCACAATCTCCTCAATGTTGTCCAGGTGTTTGAACGTTCGCCATTGAAATCCGCAAAACAACATATTAGCACTTGAAAATAGAGTAAGTTAGTAGTTGCTAGCAGATATCTGATACATTACCGTGTATAAGAGCTTTAAGAGATGCGAAAGCAAAGTTGTTTAAAAGATTTGGATAAGAAAACAAAGTTGCGAGATAAGCTCTTGAGAATATGAAAAATGGCGAAAAGTGAGGAGTTGATAGAAGATGAAAGATTTTGTATATTAAGTTTGATCTTCAGTTTGAATCGCAAGGTTCAAATATAATCTTTCAAAATCAAGGGGCGGCTAAGATTAAATGTTATAAAGGAATGATTACAATAGCCGCCAAAAATATAGATATACATAATAAAGCTAATGGAGAAGACATGCATTAAATGCGCGACAGAGAGCATTAATTACGCAGGCGAGGAGTCCTGCTGACCTTTCCTCAAACCTTAAACATAATAAATGGCAAGGAATAAATGCTCCTTAGCAACTGAATGTGAGCGACTGATGCGGCATGCTTCTGAACAAATTAAGTAACGATACTACGCAAACCTCTTCATCGAACTTATCACCGGTTACCATCATTTATCGGGAGGATGGTTGTGCCGATGACCATGTTCCCCCTTGCCGTGTACAGTGTGCATCTCCCAACCGAGTCATCGTACTAAGTTTTCCGACTTGTCGTGCTGATTCCATACCGATACCAATTGTTGCTAAGTATATCATTATCGGTAGTCGGCTTCTCTTGACTTGTCTCGGTAGGATCTAGCGGACCTAGCTCAACCGATAGATCTCCGAACCTCGTTCTCGCCTAGTGGTTTGGTCGGTATATCGCCCTTTGCTTGTCGGTATGGATTTTCTCCATCCCGATGTCCTTTTCGACATGGTCTCTGATGAAGTGGTGTCGGATATCCACGTGCTTGCATCTGGTATGTAGAACTGGGTTCTGAGTTATAGCTATTTGTTGGTCCCGAGTGTACGGTCAGGTGTAGAGGGGGGGGTGAATACACCGATTCGATTTCTCAATTTCGAACTTGAACAGTCCTATTCGGGATGGTGTCTGCATGCAGCTTGATTCGGCGGACCGGCATAACCGTTACGAATCGAGTTAAAAGCTAAAAGAGTACCGACTCACCGAGATCCGCTAACCGACTAGGTCGAATTCGGTATCGTTCGGTGAGAGTTCGGTGTGCGGAATTGTGTAGGCCCAAATCAATTTTTGTGAGAAAACGTTTTAAGTCTCGGTTCGGTAGATTTAAAAGTTCGGTATCTTTGAGACAGTTGATTGATTTAAATATGATGTTCGAGATGAATAGTAAAATCAATGCAACGCTTAAGAAAGCAATAAGAGACACAAGATTTTTAAAGTGGTTCGGATATCGCTCAAATCCTACGTCCACTGTCCCGAATGATCAGGAGGCTATTTATTATCCTGAGTTAGTCTCAGTCAGCTTGCACACTGGGCAAAGCCGCGTCTTAGTTTTTATACGATCCAAGTCTCGCTTACAACACTATCAAACTTAAAGTGTTTGACAAACTTCTCCAACAGTGAAGGAGTCCTTATACAATAAGGATTGGGTTCAAATGTGAACTCCTTCGTCTAAGCTATGGATATAACAAGTGAGCTTAGGGTTAGAGGGATAAGGAACGAGAATGTAGCTATCTAGAGCGACGAACAGCTGAGGGTTTAGCTATAGGTTCGTGTCAGTCGCTTGGATACTAGAAGCTTATGTCGGTTCAGCTTGGTTCCTTTTGAGCTGGATGTAGTCTTTCGCCGGAGATGACTCGGTTGTCTCTTGCGGAGGACTTAGTCGTTAATATCGCTCGTTGGAATGCTCTCTCGTGTTCTAGGTGCGCGCATTCTCTTTCAAATCTTGAATGATCCCTCTATTTATAGAGCAGAGATTGAAATAGATCCGTTGGAGACGATCTTCTTCTCTCTCTCTCTTTTTGGTAGCAAACGGCTCTTTTGGTGTAGGTAACAGTGTACTTTCCCACCTTTTTAGGTAAAAGGTTGACTGCAGCTTTAGCAGGTGAGAAGACACGTGTATGCTTGTCATTCGTTGAGGTGGATGAAGTGGTTGAGACAGCACAAACTTCGAGATAGACTGAAGCTGACTTCTCTCTTCCTCGTATATGACAATGCTGATTGTCTTTCAAAAGATTCTGACAGTCCTGAAGACTATCTGCCATTGCTGAGTCTGACCTTGTATTCAGTAGATAGACTGCTGAGATAAGTCTACCAAGATCGGCTACGAGTTCGATGAACTACTCCCGCCGAGTTCGGTTCAATCGACTCTCTCGCATATCGCTCTCGCCGAGTCCAAGATATTCGAGTCTTCTACACTGGTGCTGAGGCTGATGAGCTACTGAGCGCCTTGACCAGAGCAGAGTGTCTACTGAGTCTGAAACCTCAGAGACAAATACGAATACAAAGGAATGGTTCACCAATCAGATAGGGTTTTGGAATCTTCAAATCTTCTCAACAGTTCAGAGCACGAGGCTACTGAGCATGATTCAGTATAGAAGATAAGAGTCATTTCCCACAAGTATGATCATGCTGAGGATTGAATCATCACCCAACAAAAGGGATCTTTTGTACCGACTTAGAATGCACACGGTTCAGCAAGTATGCTGCACTCTCTAGGGCATATCCCCCAAAGGAAACTGGCAAAGTTGCATAACTCATCATCGACCGAACCATCTCTAAGAGACTTCGGTTCCTTCTCTCTGACACACCATTCTGCTGAGGCGTGCCCGATGCTGTCAGCTGGGATGTAATCCCACATTCTATCAAGTAGTCCTTGAACTCGTTGGATAGGTATTCCCTACCACGATCAGATCGTAGTGTTTCGATTTCTTTACCTAGCTTCTTTTCCACTTATGCCTTGAATTCCTTAAAGGTTTCAAAGCAATCCAACTTGTGGCGAAGAAGGTAAACATATCCATACCTCGAGTAATCGTCAGTAAATGTGACGAAGTACTCATACCCTCCACGAGCTTGTGTAGACATACACCACACAAGTCAGAAGTATCAAACTTAATACTTTTGTGGCCCTATAACCCTTTGCCTTGAATGGCCTAGTCATCATCTTTCCTTCCAAACAGGTTTCGCAAGTTGGAAATGGTTCAATCTTGGAGAAACTCCAATGATCCATGTTCCACCAACCTCTGAGTCCTGTTAAGATTGATGTCACCTAGTCTTAAGTGCCACAAATAAGTTTGGTTTACCATAGAAGACTCTTTCCTCTTCTTAGGATTTGATGATGAGGAAGCAATATTAATAGAACTACGCGGTTTATAAGTAATAGTATATAAAGATCTGTTTAATGGTCGTCTTTCATGATAGAAACTTCTCTATCAAAACTTGATTTATAATCATCCATGGTGCAGAGTTTTGAAACAGAAATAATGTTTCGCCTAAACTCAGGCCCATATTAAACATCTTTAAGTACTAAAACAGAACTATCAAAAGATAGATGTAAATCTCCAATGGCAATTGCAGGAACTTTTGATCCATTGTCCATTGAGACTACCACCTCGCCATCGCTCAATTGTCTTTTCTGCAAGAAACCTTGCAAGGTATAACAAACATGATCAGTTGCCCCCGAATCCACTACCCATTCGTGGGTAGAAGAAGAAACCAGAACAGTTTCAGTTACAAGAGCGACTCGCGTCTCTTTCTGTTTTGCCTTGACATCTGGATTATAATTACTCCAGTGTCCTTTCTTACCACTCTTGAAGAACCTTCCTTTCTCCTTTGACATTTGCATGTCGCCGGTAAGGACCGTCTTCTTACTCCCACTGCTCTTCTTGAAATGTCCATCCTTTCTGCTCTTTTTCTGGTTTCCGCCTTTCGGAGGATTCCTTGAACTACTAGGGATATTCAAGACTTGAGCACTCTTGCCCTTTCCTATAACCTCTCTGACCGCTACCAAATATTTGAGTAACATACCCATAATAAACTCGTTCTTAGACATAGCGGTCCTAAAGCAGAAGTTCTTATAGGACCTTTGCAGAGCTTTTATTAGGAGAGGTCAGATATCTCTTCCACTCTATGAAATTATTTAAAAATTGTTAAACCCGTTAGGGTTTGGTTGGTGAGACTGTTTAGGAACTCGAAAAAATATTCGAACAGACATATCTGAAAAATATAATTTAAAAAGCATGTATAAAATTAATATTTGCACAAAATTCGTAATTAATAATCATTGTAACCTTTTGTAAAAACAATGATATTAAAAACCTCGAATAGCTCTAGGAATTCAATTAGCAAGCCACGCAGATGGACGTTTACTAGCGTAACCCTAAACCAAGCTATTTACCTAGCTCTTTAATTCCAATCCACGTCTAGGTTCTTAAGAGGAATGGAATTAACAGTTCGATATTCTGGACCATGTCACTATTAAAACGCGGGAAGGCATGCAAGCCACGCAGGTGGACGTTTACGGCTTCGCTCCCACTACTCAATAATAATCAAATATTGTTTTGGAAAACTCATCTCACAAAACTGGTAGCTCAAAAATACAAGCAAGCCACGCAGGTGAACGTTTACTCACATAATCTTACTACTTTCGTGTAGAGTCCAATTAATGGAGGTCTGATTAAGTGTTTAATATCCAAATTAATGGAATCTAATTAAACATTCATTTTAAAATTGCTTAGTCTTTTTATTCAAAAGGTTTGTTACGAATCATGCATCTTCACATAATTCCTAAAGCATGCAATTTCTAAGCGCACATAATAAAACATGCTCGCGAAAAATAAAACACGCTTTAATAACGACATAAATCCTATTTACATGCTTTTCTAAGCGCAATTAATCACATAATCGCATGCTAAAGCATAATAAAAAATAAATACGTAAATAGGAAATTTAAAGTCGTTATCGAGCTTTAAAACACGTAATCCCTAACTATTACATTGCCCGATCAAAATATAGCTCTTCGATCTTCAAAATCTTCGAATCTAGAAACTCCATCAAAAATTGTCGTCGCCACGTCATCAGAGCAAGGGCTGACGTGGCGCGCCACGTCAGCGTCTTCTTCCCTAGCAGACCGCCGCCGTCGCCGCCGTTCCAGCCCGGTTTCCGGTAGGCCACCTACACCAGGAGGAGCGCCGGACGACGGGGAACCATAAACCGCCATCCGCGCTCGGCACTGCGCGCACCGGGGCGCAAATTCGCTGCTGCGTTCGGCGCATCGCCGCGCCCCGCGCCCCTGCTGCTGCGCACGGCTCTCGCCGCTTCCCGCCGCCATGTCCGGCTGTCTACGACGGCCCGATCCCTTCCAGGCGTCTTGGGCCGTGAATAACGGCCGCCTGGAGCCGCCGCCGCGACTGTCCCGCTGCGTAATTACGCAGTTTGTCGCCGGTGAGCTCCTCCGTGCAAATACACACTTTTCGAGCCGCGATTCGTTCAATTTATTCATGGGTAATGCTCCTTGGACGATTTTAGTCCACCATGAATGGATTCCGGCCGAAATCGTCCATCAATTTCCCTCAATTTCGAAACGATTCGCCGGAAAAATTCATTGTGAGCAGTGAACTTTAGACATCGATTCCGGACGTATCCGGGATCGGATGATCCCATACGATATATCGACACGAAGTTTGTGTGATGAGGAATCCATCGGTTCAAGCCGATCGGAAATCAAACCCCAGACCCACCGGGAATCGCCGCCGCAAGATGCGGCGGAACCCTAGAAAACTAGGGTTTTCTGGCCAATTTGGGGATTTCTGGACAACACGACCACTTCTCCTTTCCGACGCTATTTCGTGCGACCTATCCAAACGAAGGTAATGAAAAAAATGAACATAACTATCCGAACGGATCGGAAAAATACTGTGGCACGTGCTCCCACGCACGTCCGCAAGCTAGCGGTCGTAATCTGCCAGAAATTAGGGTTTCGCCTTTCCCGTCTTTCTGCGCCGTCGCCCCTCGATTTTTGTGCATCCCATACCAATTATCGTACAATAACAGTACAATCACGCAACATATTGGTTCTATCAACCACTCGTGGATTTTCTCACGAGAAAAACGTTACAACGGGGTCAAAATAGTGGCTCGAAGGCCGCCCCAATCACGAAAATTAACCCGATAACGACGGAATTAAACCCTAATCATACACCTAACAGCAACAATCAGACCCTAAACCTGGCTCTGATACCAATTGAAGGATAATTGAGGGTTAGAAACGATACCTTCCTCCTTCGTATGTTGTCGCTGCTTTGATTGTTGCTCATGTCTCAGATCTTCTAATCTGTGTCCCGGCCTTTTTCTCCCTCTGGGTGGTCAGAGAACTGGAGAAAATTAAGATTACTGACTCTCCCACTAGTCACGCACGGCGCGGTTTATTTTGTGTATATGTGTGTTCTGTTTCTGAACAGAATACTAATATATATAGGCTTCAAAAGCCAATATAATATTAATATATTAGTAGCCCATTAGTTTAATTATATTTCTAATGGGCTTCCACATAATTAGCCCAAAATATAATTAATTAATCCACTGGGCTACTAATATTTATCAATTAATTGGCCCAGCCAATGAATTACAGATAAATAACATTACTAAATAATGTAAAAATACACTAATCCATTAATAATGATTTTTGAGAGACAATAAATAACTAGGCAACTAATTGGGTCAGATCAGGGATCCAATACAAGAAATAAAGCTGAGCCTCAAATTAATTAATTATTCATGCTCAGCCCAAAGCAAAATTAATTAATAAACACAGATTCATTCCGCCAGAGAATCCGTGCTGACTTACCCCGTTATCCCAAATTGAGCAAGGGCTTGTATTTTAGACTTAATCGATCTCCGTATTTAAGATAGAAATATCCGTTAATTAATTAAGCTCACAGACAACTTAAATTAATTCACATCTTATATTCCTGAGTAGTACCACTCGACCTTATTAACACACCTGAACTTAATCAACCGGCCGGGTTTAGTGTGCTAATCCTTTCGAGTTCCTCAGGGGATATTATCAACTCATTTTACTAGGATACTGCTGTGAGATACAGACAACCAACCTGAGCCACAAATAACTACTAACACCCAAGATACATAGATCCGGTCGCGATGACGTTCACTATAGTAGGTCGAAGTGATAGATAGCCAAATGCACTAAGCTGAAGTCTTACCAAGCTTAAGACCAGCTAAGTCACCGAGATCTTGGTTCTCTACTAAGGTCTGTTAGGAGAACACATCTCACTGTGATCCGTCAATACACCACCTTCAGTGTACGTGTGAAGACAAGTAGCTAAGACAAGCCACTTCTTATCTAAACTGCAGCTTAAACCAACAACTTATCCTGAAGTTGTCTCAGCTGTGATAACTGTTTTTATCTTGTCAGTTCAACCAATTTGTGTTGTCTTCTGTGATACCCGACACACCACACGAATCTAACTTTTGTCCAAGATAAAGGATTACATGTGCAAATATATATATTTATCAGATAGGAGAATAAAATAGTGGTAGGGACAAAACACATTGTATACAAGCATAAAATTGGCTTCCCGTATACAAAATCCCAACAGAAAGAACTCCTTCTTAATTGGAGAAAATCCTCAAACCTCCGTGTTTCAAACCATTGTAAAGTTACTAGGACTATAACTAATCAAGATCTATCATGACCGACTGAGACTTGCTTAGTATAATCTAGTCAAGAACTCCTGAGAATAGGAAAGTGAATGTAGGATCTTGCATATCCGAACTCACCCACAAAAACAAACGCTTAAACAACTCGATCGCACGCAAATCACCAGAACAACACACACACACACAGTCGCAAGATGACTACCCTGCCTCTGTCTATGAACATCCAACGGCAACCTCCTACGCAACCACCTCCAACGAAAAATAGAACAGGACGGCCTCAAGCAAGAGTTCCAAATAGACCCAAAGATAGCCAGGTTGTCCCCCCCCCCCCTCTACCTCATCTAATGCCATGCAGAGGTCAAAGTGAACTCACCGTGTGGCGTGAGAGTCCATTGCAGCACGTCTGGTTCGTCCCACATCTCAGGAGTCCGGAGGATGTCAACCACCCGCTCAGGAGGCAAGTGACAAGTATCACGCAAATGCAAAAAGTAGCCATGCAACCATGTAAGCAAATGATCATGATAACAATCTCATACCTGGATATGGGGAAAAACCGCATAGGGATGAGCAAAGGAAGACAAAGGTTCTTTAGTAATCCATTTGTAATGCCAAAAACTAATCCTACCGCTGCCCACAAACCAACGAATAAACTCTTGGGCCGGGATACCCCTCTTCACCAACCGCCTCCAAATATGACTCGGCTTATCCGGAAGACGAACTCCAATTAGTGAGTGCATGAAGCGAGCCCACGGAGAATCCTTAGCATGGAACCGCCACCATAGCTTATATCGAAAGTAGCCACAATATCTGACAGTCGGTGCAGACCAAGCAACCTAATGTATACCGAACACCTCCTCAGATGAGCGCCAGAAAAACCTAGCAATCTCTGCTCAATCCCGTGAAGAAACTCTCAACTAGGCTCCAAAACCAGGAGCACGTGAAGCAGGATGGTAGAGAGTGTACTCTTAATCAAGGCAAGATGGCCGATAAAGGAAAGATGGCGATGCGACCAGCTATGCAAGCGAGCACTCAACTTCGAAAGAAGATCAGGAAAGGTAGTCGGCCGCAAGAAGCCCTGATAAATCGAAACTCCCAAGTAGGTGGAGGAAAAGCTCCCCCACCGAAACCCCGTAGTCTGCTTAATCATAGCCTGCAACCTCAAAGCATGCGACTCATGAATGAAGAAGTATTTCCCTAATTGATCATCTTACCCGAAACCCCAGAATAGAGAGCAAGACAACCCATCAGCCTCTTCAAAGTGGATCGGCGTGCCCTCGTGAAGATTATAACATCATCCGCATATGAGATATGTGAGATGTGGAAGGCCGGATATCTCACTCCATATCTCAGATCATGCCATCTCTCAAAGAGCCGGTTCAGTGAACGTGAGAGGTATTCAGCAGCAAGGACAAACAATGAAGGAGAAAGAGGGGTCCCCCTATCTCAACCCACAAGTCGAAGGAAATAAACCTGTAGGAGCGCCACCGAGAACCAGCAATTCCGAAAGCAGCGCCTAATCACACTAATCGAAACTGGAGGAAAACCCATCTACTCCAAAACACGCAAGAGGAAAGGCCACTGAACTCGATCATACGCCTTGGCCATATCAGCTTGATAACCATATTCGGGATCCGCTTACACTTAGGGATATCATTGACAAGCTCCTGAGCAAGCAGCGCATTATCTCTAATAATACGACCACTGACAAAGACGCTCTGATTAGGCGCCACCACTAAAGGCCATAAGGGAGCTAATCGAGAGGTGAGCAGCTAAGTAATAATCTTGTTAGTGAAATAGCACAAACTGATAGGACGGAAATCCACCCATGCCCGCGCATTCACCTTCTTCGGCAACAGAATGATAGAAGTTGCAGTAAAACTAAGAGGCATATAAGCACCACCAGAGAAATCCCGAACTGCATCCACAACATCCAAACTGACAATCTGCCAACAAAGCTGGAAGAAAAGGGAAGAGAAACCATCCGAGCCAGAAGTGTTATCAGCACAAATCCCAAAAATAGCGGCTCTAACCTCTTCCACCTCAAACACTGCGCAAAGACCATCCAAATCAACATCTTATGGCAACTGAGTAAGAATCTCCAAATCAGGATCAAGGAGATCATCGACATCAGATGTAAGCAACCTCTGAAAGAAATCTGTAGCCGATGCCCGAATCTCATAATCCGAAGACAAAACACGACCCTGATTCTCTATGGAGTGAATACGAGATCGGACCCGCTTCTGCTTAACCCACTATTATGTTCCCCCTCAACTGCCCACCTAATTGCTATCTTCTGCCTCCATTAATCCACCTCCACTATCGTGCAAAGGACATACTCAGCCACACACCTATTAACCTCAGCTCGATTCGAAGCCGAAGGGCATGCCTCATAAGCAGCCTGAGCATATCTCCGAAGACCTCCATGTTGGTGAACACATCTCCGTAGACCTCCATGTTCCAAGTCTTAAGAAAGGCCTTCACCCGCTTCAATTTTAGCTACAAGTTCATCATCCCATGAAAACCAGTAGCCTCCTCCCAAACCCGCTAAATCTCTGTAAGAAACTTATCATGCTGAATCCACATGTTCTGAAATCGCACAGAAGATCTCGACCTCTCGGCAGAAACCTCACACCGCACAACCAGAGGGCAATGATCCGAGATAGACCTCGGAAGATGCTCCACATGCGTCTTGGCAAAGACAATCTCCCAGAACTCCCTTAATATAATCCGATCCAGCCTCTCAAAGACACCCCTACCATGCCACGTAAAGGGGGATCCCTCAAAACCTGGATCAATGAGCTGACAATCTGTTATAGCATCTACCTTGTCATTAATCTCCAAATGACGCCTTGTAGAACTCCCCTGCCTCTCATCCTCAGACATGAAAGTGTTGAAGTCCCCCCCCCCCCTAATAAGCCACAACAAATCCTCCATAGCTTCAAAAATATTGCGAAGCTAAACCATCCTCTGGGAAAAAAAACCTACTGCTAGGAGCAGAATCAAGTCTCCCACCTTTAACACCCGAGGTCAAAGGCTGAGGAGATGATGGAGTCGCAGAGGGCTGTTTAGAAATAGCCGAAGTAGTAGCCCACATTAACCTGAGGCGCAGATTTCTTCGGAGGCCTCGGGTACTTATCATAAGCATAGTAGGAATTGGCCGAGTGGCCAACGTGCTTGCACTCCGAACAATAATTTGGGATATGATCCCAAACCACCTCCTATGTCACACGCTTACCACAAATCTCAAGAATAAATTCCTCCAAAAAGGCTTGGAAACATCAACCTCAACACAAATCCTCGCAAACTGAATCTTCTCCATAGTTGCAGTAGCATGATCAATTTGTATGGGTGAACCAAGCAGAGAACCAATACAATGCAATGCATGATGGTCATATAAATGCACAGGTAAGGCAGACAAATTACACCATACAACTATGGGAGTCTCAATCGAAGGTGAGAAATCAGGGGTCCACTTAAACACACGGATGGGGCAACCCTCTATGTACCACATAGGCATATTATGAACACCAACAAGTAATCGAGCATAATTATTAGAATCAGAAACCCTATTAAAGATATGCCTAGCATTAAAAACTTCCAAGAAATCTCACCTTTGAGTTTCAAGTTGGCAAACGCCTTCGTGATATGATGTGGGCGAGGGACGAGATGCGAGAACTTTTCCACCAGAGCTTGTTCAGTCTGACCTGCAAGATGATCAGTATCAGCTTCGGAAAAACTTAAACAAGGCTTACCATTGTGGGAACTGAGCGTTCCCAACTGTCTCGGAACGCGCAGAAACATGGAACCCCTTCGAGCCTCTTTAAGCAAATTAGAAACTCCTCCAAACACTTTGTGCCAAGCATTATCCGCGGACTGTGAATTGGATCCAGTCATCTTCGAGTCCTCCTTTTGAGTGTCTGGAACAATAGGAACAGATTGTGTCGTCTTAGTGCCTTCCTTGCTTTTAGAAGCAATACCATCATGAGTTAGGCGAGCATTAATGCCAGCAGTATTCACTGTGTCATCACGTGTTAGGCATGTTGAATTATGGTGAGAACGTTTATTACCCCTTCGAAAACGTTGGGATTCAGCAGGAGTAAGGTCAGCCGCTAAAGAAAAAGTCAACTGTTCAAGCTATCTCCATGCATGGATCCTCCATTCATGTGAGTATTAGAGGTTGGAGAAGTAGAGGAAGATGGGCGAAATGGATTACTGAGAGGTGAAGGGTTCAATTCTGGTAGGGAACAAGGGATAGGATTTTTATTTGTGAAAGGGGAAGTAAAAGGGGAGGGGTTCAAATCTAGGTGAAGGCAGATGGGATGAGAATTATTTGAATTAGTTAATAAATTCAAATGCTGATCAATAGGAGGTGAAATAGATTGATTGGCTTTATCTTTGGAGAAAATCTGGGAAGCTACCTTATCTTGAGGGGGACAAAATCTTGGTGTAGAAGGAAAGGAATTTGTTTCCATATTACGAAATAAAGCTTCCTCCTCCACAACCCTAGGGGACGGCTGCGCAGATACACCAGCCCCACACCCACCATCAGCTTATCTTAATAAGCCTTCAATAGGTTTTCATTATTGATATTTGCGGATATATTCGTCTCCTCCACCAAAGAAGACTCTAACGCCATATTATTATGTAAGATATCATCATTTGCAAAATCGTCCAAATCACAATTTAAACGGTCAGTACCTCCATCATCCCTTTTAATAATCTGAGCAGATTCCATCCCCCTATCGGCTGTGGACAGCATAGCCGCCTTCTTCTTCTTCTTGTTAGACACAACTGTCACTGCCTTTAAACTTGCATCAGACTTAGACTTCAAATCAAACCTCTTTCTTAAACTTCTAACACCCCCAGCCACCACCATGTCCGCCCCGGCGGGTCAGCCATTGAAAACCCTAGTTTATCACAACCGCAGCCACCAAAACCCTAGACCAAACCAATCACCACAAACACCACTAGAGCCTCCACCACCACGACCACCACAGCACCAGGAAGCACAATACAGCGCACATAAGCAAACAAAACGGAAACAGAATGAAAAACACAGAAGAAAGAAACAAAAAAATGGAAAAAATGATGAAGTCACACAATAAACCACATGCCAACATGCAGAACAGCAAGAACCGCCGTAAAACTCATAACAATCCTATAGACTCATTTCCCTTCTTGGTTCCCCTATGCACACACTTTCTCACACACGAGCACTGACTTTGCACTTAGATTAGGGCACTGACAGTCAGCCCTGTCGAGGGCCTCCGACACTCATATCTCGTTTATTGTTCCGTGCTTGGGGGTTTGGTAGCTTTGGCAGGTGGAGCGGGAGCTCAGGCTACTTTGGTGGCCGAGAGTATTCTCCGGATTAGTGGGTAGGAGCTCTACCCAAGGGGTTCCTTTTATGCCATCGGATCCTCCCATCCCTTGGGCTTTACACTCTATGATGGTTCGGTGGTTACCCCCTGAGGCACCTTGGATGAAACTTGATACAGATGGCTCCTTTGAGGCGGCGACAGGAATGGCAGCAGGCGGCAGATTGGTCAGGGATCACACTAACCAGCTACTGACGGCTTTTTGTCTACCGGTTGTAGTATCTTGTAGCTTTGAGACTGAATTGCTAGATCTTCATCAGGGCATCTTGCTAGCAGTTCAGTTCTCGTCTGACATTTGGATAGAGATGGATGTAGTTGTCGTGATCACTTTGCTTTCTACAGGACGTCATGGCCCCGCGGTCATGACGCACACTCTTTCGAGGATATGACTCCTTCTTCATGGATGTTGGGTCCGTTTCTCCCACATTCACAGAGAGAGGAACAAGCCGACTGATTACTTAGCCCGTCAGGGGCATCAGGCAACAGAGCTTATATTATTCGAGTCTTCGACAGCTCTGGTTTTTTTCAGTCTTTGGTTAGGATGGATCAGCTAGGATATCCTAAATTCAAATTTCGGTATTGCCCTCCTTGAGATTGGGGTTCTCTCTTTTTCAGCAGTTATTGAGATTTATGTTGTTTTAGACTTCTTAACTTATTTTGCCATTTGTTTTGTCCTTTTCGTATTGCTTTTGGTTTGGTTGTTCTTTTGGGGAGAGATCTATTTTTGACCTTTCCTCGTGTTGCACATTTGATCTTTATGATATGGCACGTAATTTCTCTCTTGCATATGAGAACTGCTCTAAAAATCTATGTGTTCTTACTGTTTTATTATATCGCTATTCATCCTGCACAAAAATCGGTATGCAAAATTTGAGTGTAGATCTTCAGTAAAATGAATAAGAGACGTACAAACTTAACTGAAGCAGTTCTCATTAATTAATGTATTTCAAAAGAGACGATAGAATTGGGCCTACACATTTCCGCACTAATTCTTATACTGAACTATTTGTTGATTGACTGCGGTCAGTGAACAGACTCAGTATCCTAAATCACTCTGTCACGTGATTAGAGAGCTTACTTGGCGAGCTGAATACATTTAGCAAGCAACCTCAGTATCAAACTAATGGAGTTTTCCTTAATGAGAGTGATATGTGCGAATACTTGTGATGGTTCCAGAGTTTAACTATCCTTGTCTCGGGTAGATAATATGTGACATCACCCTTATTCTACTCGGAAATGTGCTATTATTTCAAGTCATTAATCAGTTGTAGAAGAATCAAGGGCTACATGTCAAGGGAATGGCAAAAAAGATGAGGATGAAGGTTGCAGAGTGTTGTTGAAGAAGAACCCGATACTATACATTGTTGCACTATTAGATCCGACACAATAGATGTAATATGTGGATAGTGAGTACAGGGAAGTACAAACGGTTGCAACGGTTCGGAAAACATTAGATGATTTGTTTGACTTCTCTAAGAGAGAACACACGACTACAACTCCAGCACCATTACACCCTATAACTATGCTTCCTACTATCAAGAAAGTGAGGTAACACTCAAATCATTTCGCTCTTGTGACATGATCAGTTAGTGTTCTAGAGGCTGCTCTTCTATGTTCATTGTTGCCTACTTCACTACTTATTAGTTATTTTGTGCCTTCTAGTTATTTTTTAACTTTTTTCCACTACTTCTGGATGATGATGAAGACACACTATCTGATGATGAAGAAATATCTGATGTTGCTCTATATTTTACAGAGAATGTTGCTCCATAGACGAGTCTTCAGATGTAAAGGGGGGGGAGGGTGACTACACCTAAGTCCAAGTTTCGACTCAAACGCGAAAGTCAGTCTTGGACTGAAGTTTCTACTGAACGAATCAATTAGCCTGATAAGCTTTCATATCGCATGGATAGAGTGATTCAAAGACTGAATACTATCTATTGACTTAAGACACTCTATAGTGAACTTAGTAGATGAACGTGTGCGGAATGTGTAGGCCCGATTTTAGTCGTCTCTAGTTTGAAAAGCATTGTTCAGCTTTACTGATGGTCAAACTTATGAGTTTGGCAAATCAGTTTAATGCAGAGTGAACAGTAAATCAATAAAATAGTAAGTATACAGGAAGTTTTCAAAGTGGTTCGGATACGCAAGATCCTACGTCCACTGTTTCTGATCCAAGCAGGAGGTCTAGAATATTATACTGAGCAAGTCTCGATCAATATCTATGTAGGGCAGATACTCTAGTTATAGTCTTAGTGACTTTTACGGTTGTTCAAACACTATGATTGAGTTTTCTCCAACTAAGAAGGAGTTCTTGCAATAAGAACAGTTCAATAGATATGAACTCCTTCAGTTTATATAAGCGTATGATCTAACAAGATCGGTTTAGAATAGATATAAGGAACTATGATTAACTCTAGAGAGAAGAACTATGAGATGTCGATCTGAGATACTAGTTCTTCGTTGGGTATGCTTTGAGTTTGTTAGAGCATGTTTGCTTGAATGCTTTGAGTTCCTGGTGTTGCGTCTTCTTCATCTCTGAAGTTTGATCTCTATTTATAGTCTGGACTCATGAATAGATCCGTTGAAGGAGACGTGTCAAAAATGACAAGGAAAACGACCATTTTCAATTTTGAACGTTACTGTATATATATTCTCTCTTTTTCAGTCTTGAGGGAAACTTTTGTAAGAACATGGTATAGTGCTGGTAGCTCCTCATTGGTCGAGGTAGAGTGGAGGTGAGGCTTGTTCAAACTCCAAAGCTGATGCTGAGTTGACTTCGTCAAATTCTTTGGACTAAGTTATCTTCTACTGATATTCTTCTAAAAAGTTCAGCTTCATGCCTTTTCCCATCCACATATTCACTAGGTTATGATTAACCACACTAAGTTTGCAATGCTGAGTCCGTTCGGCGGATAAAGATCTTCTCTATTGTGTCTATCAGCTATTGAACTATAGCTAGCCTACTGAGTTCCTAGGATACTGAACTCAGTTTAGCTATTACATTATCTGGTTCATCATTCAGCTAGGGTTTTGGGATCTTCAAATCTTATCATACTGAATCTTATCCCAACAATTTTCCCCTATTTAATGATGCCAAAATCATACTGATTCTCCGCTCGTGAGCTTAAGTGTGCTAAAAGATCTGGTTCTGAAGCTCAGTCTGAGCTGCCTTAAAGGAATCAAGAAGAGAAGACTCGGCATCCTTCAGTAGCTTCTGAACCGTCGCTTGCTGATTGTCGAAGTCAGCTTTCTTTGCGGTTAATGCATTGGTGAGAATGGAGCTGAAGTCAGGGACAGGAGGGAAATTCTGAATACCAATTCTGAATGGAAGTCTTCAGTGCCCTGATTTCCTCGCACTAAGCTGCAGTGGACTGGCGCCATAGCTTATGAACGTTCCTGGCAAGGAGACAATTTTGAGTCCCCTGCTTCAGGGGTGCCTTCGCCACTGTCTTTGACTTTCGGTGCTTCGCAACGAAGCCAACCTCATATGCTGACCCCAGCAGCAGCTGTTTTGGGTCAGCAGAGTGAGAGGTGCCTGCTGTTGCCGAACCAGGAGGAGGAGGGGAGTAAGAGAGATCATTAGAAGGGTGTGCTCCCTAAAGCTCCTGTTGAGTACCCTCAGCAGCTTTCTCAATTCCTGCATCACTGGGTGGTTCTGTGTCATCCTGAACTGCTGAACCTTCCATAGGCACGGCCACTGAAGAGGGGTAACGATCTTCTAGCAAGGCCAGCATGGCCGCCCTAAGATCGTCGACCGAGTTGATGTCAACAGGCTCTTCATAGCCTGTCTGTTGACAAAGCTCTAGCTCTTCGGCGTTCAGAATCTTTGAGGACTTGAATCTGATCAGCTGCTCGAGGGTGATCCAGTCCCGGAATCTGAGTAGCATCTGAAGCCTTGCCCTGATGACAATGTCCCCCAAGTCAGAGTGACTGGTGATCTCAGGAATATGTTCAGAGATATCATGGGCTGCTCTGGATTGAAGCAATGAAAGAAAGAACCCAAGATTCTCGGCTTCAATGTCAGTCTCCATGTCGTCAATATCAATTGGAGACAAAGCTTTTTCAGCTGAAGGCAAGCTGCTGAGTGGTTGTACGTTCAGTGGAGAAAGGGGAGTTGGAGTAATAGCATGAGGTGAAGTCCCCTGTTCCACTGAACCTTCTCGATTTACTAAAGCAACCTTCTTTGTTGAGGCCTCCTTCTCATCAGAATTCGTTTTCTCTTCTGAATCGGCCTTTTCTGTTGATTCAGCATCCTCGTCTCTCATCTGGAGGACAATAGGGGCCACTATAATGGCTTGCTCAGAAGCCTTCTGCTTCTTCTGAGGGGTAGCGCCCTTCTTCACTGAGGTCGGGGCTTTCCTCTTGGCCTTTCCCTCTCCGGCACCAATGCCAGTCTGCTGCAACGAGCTGGCTTGATTGTGGAATATGATCGTCTTAGGATGGAAGTATTCATTTTCAGCGTATGTAATTAGATCAGCTCCACAAAAGTCCTCGATCATGACTGAGAGCTTCATGCCATATAACAGTTTGCCCTCGGCACTCAGTCTGAAGGTTGATCGATCGAACTTCGCTGCTTGCGCCTGAAACTCCTTGATGAATACATCGGCCCAGTTGATTTACACTCTATCATATATGGCCATCATCATCTGCAGTTTCATCCTAGATACCTGGTCGAAAGAGCCAGCCTGACTTGTCAAGATCTACGTCACAATGTACGCCAAGGCCCTGAATTGCGGAAGCATGCTGCTCTTGGGAAATGCCGCTTTGAAAGATGTAGGCTTCCCGCAAAACAATGTCAGGTAGTCGTCTAACATGTCGTCCTTATATCCAGCAGGATTGATGCATTCTAAAGGGAGTCTGAACGGATAGACTTTGGTGTCACACAATTATACTCCACTATATGTCACCTCCACAAATCATTTGACATGTGGAATACATTTTAATTAAATAATCAAATCAAAATCAATTACGGTGGGCCACATATGTCACATGTCAACACCTTATAAAGTTTGACATACAAGGGAGTATATTGTATGATACACAAGTCTTTGTGGAGTCTGAAGCTACTAATAAGGGCTTGCTTCAATGACATCTTCTTCAGAAATGGAACTGCCTTGGTTAGATTATGAATATCATGAACTTTGAAAGTTCCAACAAAGTCCGTATCTTCCTCCTCTAAGTTGAGATACAGCTCGGCTATCTGATGAGGCAGGAAGTACGAGGGTTTCTTTGAAAGAAACAACTCCAAGTCAGATGCCCAAAAGGCATCATAAATCTCTTCCAGAAACTCCAAGCCGCTGGAGTCAAACTCCATGAGAAGCTCAAACCATGCTCTGTCTTTCTCCAAGATTTCGACGATATCAACAGGAGAAATAACGTGAAGATTCATCATGAGTATCTGCAAAATTGAAGATTAGCACTTGAAAGTAGAATTAGTCAGTACGAGTGCTAGATATAATAAGATTTACCCTAAAAATCTCAGAAACAGATGAAAATTTCTTAGTTATGTAGAAAAATTTTCAGAGAGTTTTAAGGTTTATGCAGAAACGGCAATGGCGAATGTGGCGGTTTGTGGAAGATCACGTCGATATATAGTTTATTTGAATATGAAACGTTTTTTATCGACGGTTGGGATTAAATCTCGCTTTTTCAGTGGACGGTCACAGTTTTATAATATAAAAGAAGTCATGATTACTGTGTCGCCTAATCAAATCTCAGACTTATATAGTTCTAAGAAGTAAGTTGATATGACATACATTAAATGCGAAGCAGTTTCAGCAAAGAGAACATAGAATGTCGTGTAATAAATAAAAATAATTTTAATAATTTACATTCTTTAAGACATTAAGTGCAATGTTGAACCCTGTATCATAAAAACATTTTTAGACTGAAAACACCTTTATAATGTATGCTAAGTTGACTAATGAAAGAGATATGCAAACCTATCAGTTGAACATAGCAGTCAGCTGATACCACGAGTAGTTGGTAGCTGAATCTCGAAACTGAATGAATTCAGTGTAGAATGAGTGTTCCCCCTTACTGACGGTACTCCATCTGAAACGCTTACTGAGTAAAGTCAGTAGGTTCCAGGAGACCGAGCTCTACTGAAAGATCTCTGAATCTAGCTTCAGCTAGAGGCTTGGTCAGAATATGAGCCCTCTGTATGTCAGTGTGGATCTTCTCCAATCTGACGTCCTTCTTCTCGATATGATCGCGAATGAAGTGGTGTCGAATGTCCACGTGCTTGCATCTTGTATGTAGAACAGGATTATACGAGATGGAAATGGCACTGGTATTGTCATAGTAGATCGGCACTTCATTTTGAATTACATCGTAGTCGCGCAATAGCTGTCGAAGCCAAAGGATCTGGGCGCAACAATTTCCAGCAGCCATGTATTCAGCTTCAGTAGTGGATGTGGCCACTGAATACTGTTTCTTGGAGAACCATGAAATTAGCTTGCTACCGAGGAACTGACATGTTCCTGAAGTTGATTTTCGGTCGAGCCTGCAACCTGCATAGTCAGCGTCAGTATAGCCAGTTAATTCAAAATTATCATCTACTGGATACCATAACCCTCTATCAGGTGTGCCTTTGAGATATCGGAGAATATTCTTTGCTGATATGGCTCATCTTAGGATTCGCCTGAAATCGAGCACTGACACCTACAACATAAATTATGTCAGGTCGACTAGCAGTTAGATAAAATAATAAACCAATTAAGCACGATAATCAGTAGAAGCTACTGATACTCCCTCTTTGTCTAGATCAATCTAGAAGTTTGTGTTCATAGGGATTCTGACTAGTTTGCTGAACTCGCATCCGAAATACTTGATAAGTTCCTTCGTATACTTGGCTTGATTGATAAATATCCCTCTATCAGTTTGTTTGACTTGAAGTCCAAGAGAGAAATTCATCTCGCCCATCATTGACATCTCAAACTTATCGTTCATCATCTTCTCGTACTTTTGACACATGGTCGCATTCTGAGAACCGAAGATGATGTCATCCACGTAGACTTGCACTAGAAGTATGTCATCGTTCAGTTGAATCTAAATACTATTCGGTCTACGGTGCCTTTGCGAAAACCTTTCTGTTGGTCCTGATACGTGCTTCAGGTGTAGGGGGTGAATACACCTGAATATAGATTCTTTTTCTCAAATGCGAAAGTTAGCTTTAGCTGAGTGTGCTACTGAACTGAGTCATACAACCAGATATGCTTTTAGATCGCATGGGCAGAGATTTCTTTTACTTAGTTAAGCTCTACTGACTTATGTCAGTTGAACAGTAGTTCAGTATTAGAGTTGTGTGCAGAAGTGTAGGCCCTATGAAACGTCTCGGTTGGAAAATCGGTTTCATGCTGATTTTGTGAAATACAGCTTTATGCAATATGAACAGTTAAGAATGCAACAGTAAATCAACACATCAGATTTTTAAAGTAGTTCGGACACGCTGGGTCCTACGTCTACTGTCCTAACCCAAGTAGAGAACTTGTATTATTTATACTGAGCAAGTCTTAGTGATATGTTCACAGGACAGATTCAAACTTGATGCTTATACTGAGCAAGTCTCAGTGATATGTTCACATGAGAGATATTCTACTTATAGTCGTAGTGACTTTACAAGGTTTCAAACTTAAAGAGTTTGAGCTTCTCTAACTTTAAGGAAGTTCTTACAATAAGAACGTTTCACAAAATGTGAACTCCCTCGGGGTTTCTAAGCTATGAATATTACAATTTAGCTCACTTAGATAAGAGAAGGGGAACAAGTATTCTCTAGAGAGAAGAACTAAAGAAGATTCTATTATTAAGTCCAAGTTCTTCGCTGGATATGCAGTTAGCTTTCTAGAGATTGTTTGTGCGTTGAAAGCTTTGGTTCCCGGTGTCTTTCTGCATGAAGACTCTCATCTATTTATAGTCTTCGATTTGTGAATATATCCATTGGAGATGGGTCTAGCCACATGTCGAAACGACAAGGAAAACGGCTACTTAAATTTGAACGTTGATGAGTAGGTGCATTGTAGAGATACACCTATTTTTTAGTCTCGGAGAAGCTTTTGTCAGATCAGGTAATGCGTCGTCGGCTCCTTATTGGTCGAGGTAGATTTAGGTGAGGTTTGTCAAACATCAAGGTTGACTCCCTCTGAATCCTTGAACCTTCAACTGAAGTGACTTCCTACTGACGTTATTCTAAGCATTCAGTGCGTGGGCACAAATTCCTTTGCAGATTCAGTTAGTGGTCAGCTGACCAACTGAATTCATCGATACTGAGTCCATCAGCTGAGTGCAAGGTCTTCTACTGAACTACGCAGCTACTAAACTTTAGCCTACGGAGTTCCTAACATGCTGACAAACTAAGCTATTACATAATCGGAGGTTCATCATTCAGCTAGGGGGATCTTCAAATCTATAAAATATTGTTCTACTGAATCTCATCCCAACACTTTCTGAAGGAGGAAATCTGACAGGGTATTGTACCAAGCCCTGGGTGCTTGTTTTGACCATACAGTGCTTTCATGAGTCTATGTACTTCATGTCCCTGCTGAAAGCCGGGAGGCTAGTCCACATATACTTCTTCCTTCAGTACGCCGTTCAGAAACGCACACTTTACATCCATCTGAAAAACCTTCAATCTCTGATGTGAGGCGTAGGCGAGGAAAAGACGAATGGCTTCCAGCCTTGCAAGTGGGGCAAGTGTTTCATCCAAGTCTATTCCCACAGCTTGACAGTAGCCTTTAACGACTAATCGAGCCTTGTTTCTGACTATGACGTTGTTTTCGTCCCGCTTGTTCTTGAAGGCCCATTTTGTTCCTATGACATGTTGGTGTTGGGGTCTGTCAACAAGCTCCCAAACCTCATTGCGAACGAACTAGTTCAGCTCCTCTTGCATGGCTATAATCCAGTCAGCATCGTTCAGTGCCTCCTCAATATTCTGAGGTTCTTCAGTAGACAAGAAACAGGAGTACAGTGCACTATCGCCTTGTTTGAGATTAGCTCTAGTCTGAACGTCTGCTGAAGGATCACTAATAATAAGCTCAACAGAGTGAGTATCTAACCAAGAATGTCGTTTTCTTGTCTCTTCTTTTGAAACAGGTTCAGTGCAAATATTAAGAGTATTAGGCATTTTAGTACTACTGTTTTGAAACTAAAGAAGTTCAGTGACAAGTTGAGGTTCTGATGAATCGTCCACTATAGGGGGTTTTAGGGTCAAGAACATAATTTGTTCCCCTTGAGTTGGTACATTCAGATGTGGTCTCAGTACCGACTTGGGTATCTTCATTGACCAATACCTGAGATAGATTTTGTACTGTAGAATCAATCTTCTCAGCTACATTCAGTGTGCGTTGATTCTGAATATCTTCTTCGGTTGAATCAACATCCCAACACTTGTGAATCATTTCTGAATCTTCGTTTAAGCTCAGATTCTGTAGCTTCTGGCTTACATCTTCAGAATTTTAGTTGCTTCTGTTCCTGTTCTTAGTGTCAATTGTCACTCTTTTATTGTTATCACAAAATTGACTAAAAGAGAGGAGGTTATGTTGGAGCCCTTCAACATAAGATACTTTTGGAACTATGGTTGTTCCAATATTCAGTGTTCCATATCCTCCCATGTAGCCTTTGGCGTGGTCGCCAAACTCTATTCTAGGTCCATCTTCAGTGATGTAATCCGTCAGCAGTGTCTTCTGGTACGTCATATGTCTGGAATATTCGCTGTCTACGTACTGAAGGAAAGAGGAGGTGAGAATCGATTATCTTCCTCCTTCGTATGTTGTTGCATCTCTGATTGTTGCTCGTGTGTCAGATCTTCTGATCTGTATCCCAGCATTTTTCTCCCTCTGGGTGGTCAGAGATATGGATAAAATAAGATTATCGTCTCTCTTTTCCCGAAACGCGTGTGTGTATATTGAGAATGTGTGTATCTGTTTATGAACAAAATACTAATATATATAGGCTTCAAAAGATAATATAATATTATTATTTGTAACCCATTAATTTAATTATATTCCTAATAGGCTACTACATAATTAGCCCATAATAAAATTAATTAATCTATTGGACTACTGATATTTATCAATTAATTGGCCTGGTAAATTAATTCCAGATAAATAACATTATTAAATAATGTAAAAATACATTAATCTATTAATAATGATTTTTGAGAGACAATAAATAACTAGACAACTAATTGAGCCAGATCAGGGATCTAATGCAAGAAATAAAGTAGGGCCTCAAATTAATTAATTATCTATGCTCAGCCCATAGCAAAATTAATTAACACAGATTCAATCCACTAGAGAATTCGTGCTGACTTACCCCTTTATCCCAAATTGAGCAAGGGCTTGTATTTTAGACTTAATCGATCTCCGTATTTAAGATAAAAATATTAATTAACTGACAGCTTAAATTAATTAACATCTTATTATATTTCTGAGTAGTACCACTCGACCTCATTAACACACCTGAACTTAATCAACCGGTCGGGTTTAGTGTGCTAATCCTCACGAGTTCCTCAAGGGATATTATCAACCCATTTTACTAGGATACGGTTGCAAGATACAGACAACCAGCCTAAGCCACAAATAACTACTAACACCCAAGATACATAGATCCGATCGCGATGACGTTCACTATAGTAGGTCAAAGTGATAGATAGTCAAATGCGCTCAGCTGAAGTCTTACCAAGCTTAAGACCAACTAAGTCACCGAGATCTTGGTTCTCCACTAAGGTCAGTTAGGAGAACACATCTCACTGTGATCCATCAATACACCACCTTAAGTGTACTAGTAAAGACAAGCGGCCAAGACAAACCAATTCTTATCTAAACAGCAGCTTAAAAAGCGATAACTTATCCTGAAGTTGTCTCAGCTGTGAAACTATTTATATCTTGTAAGTTCAACCAACTTGTGTAGTCTTATGTGATACCCGGCATACTACACAAATCTAACTTTTACACAAGATAAAGGATAACATGTGCAAATATATATATTTATTAGATAGGAGAATAAAATAGTGGTAAGGACAAAAACACATTGTATACAAGCATAAAAAAACTTCTTCCCGTGTATAAAATCCCAACAATTCTCCCACTTATACTAAAGCAAACTTTTAGTATACAATGTGTCAGTTCTAGGTACAAACTAGTATTTAGCTATATATACTATCTATCACTCTTCTCCCACTTATACAAAAGTTTCTGCAGTCCTAAGTGGGGGGCATCTCTACCACTCCTAAGCCATGAACATACTTCTCGTAAGCCAGAATTGGTAAGCTCTTTGTGAATGGATCAGCTAGGTTGTCTTCAATTCCGATGTTTTCTATGAGTATGTAGCCTTGATTTATGAATTCTCGTATAATGTGGTACTTTCTGTTTATGTGTTTAGACGCCTTGTGAGATCTAGGTTCCTTAGAATTTGCCACTGCACCCGCATTATCAAAATAAATTGTGATTGCCATAGGCAAATTTTGAACAATATCAAGATCTAGGAGAAAATTCTTAAGCCAAACTACATCTTTCGAAGCTTTTGAAGCAGCCACATACTCTGCTTCCATGGTTGAGTCCGCAATGCATTTCTGCTTTGCACTTCTCCATGAAATGGCTCCACCTCCCAAGGTAAACACATAACCCGTGGTCAAATTCTTCTCGTCTCTGTAAGCCTGGAAATCCGGGTCCGTATAATCCAAAGGTACTAGACTGTCTTACTAGTAAACAAGCCTATAATCTCAAGTCCATTTAAGGCACTTGAGAATATGCTTGATGTCAGTCCAGTGTTCCTTTCCAGGGTTAGACTGATACCTTGAGACCATGCCTTCAGCATATGAGACATCTGGTCTCGTACAAAGCATCGGATACATGAGGTTACCGACAGCGGAAGCATATAGTACTAGCCTCATACTTTCTATCTCTTTAGGCGTTTTAGGGCACTGATTCTTGGATAAAAAAATGCCATGTCAGAAAGGTACTGAACCTCTCTTAGCATTTTGCATGCTAAAATGAGCAATAATTCTGTCAAGTAATCCATGAACTCATTGGATAGGTATTCCCCACCACGATCAGATCGCAGTGTTTTGATTTCTTTACCTAACTTCTTCTCCACTTCTGCCTTGAATTCCTTAAAGGTTTCAAAGCAATCCGACTCTTGGCGATGAAGGTAAACATATCCATACCTCGAGTAATCATCAGTAAATGTGACGAAGTACTCATACCCTCCACGAGCTTGTGTAGACATAGGCACACATAAGTCAGAATGTATCAAACTTAATAATTATGTGGCTCTATAACCCTTTACCTTGAAAAGGCCAAGTCATCATCTTTCCTTCCAAACAGGTTTCGCAAGTTGGAAATAGTTCAACTTGGAGAGACTCCAACGATCCATATTCTACCAACCTTTGAGTCCTGTTAAGATTGATGTGACCTAGTCTTAAGTGCCACAAATAAGTTTTGTTTACCTTAGAAGACTCTTTCCTCTTCTTAGGATTTGATGATGAGGAAGCAATATTAACAGAACTACTCGGTTTAGAAGTAATAGTATATAAAGATCCGTTTAATGATCCACCGTAGATAAAATCATCATCTTTCATGATAGAAACTTCACTATCAAAACTTGATTTATGACCATCCATGGTGTAGAGTTTTGAAACAGAAATAATGTTCCCTCTAAACTCAAAGATATATAAAACATCTTTAAGTACTAAAACATAACTATCAAAAGATAGATGTAAATCTCCAATGGCAATTGCAATAACTCATGATCCATTGCCCATTGAGACTACCATCTCGCTATCGCTCAATTGCCTTTTCTACAAGAAACCTTGCAAGATGTAACAAATATGATCAGTTGCCCCCGAATCCACTACCCATTCGTGGGTAGAAGAGGAAACTAGAACGGTCTCAGTTACAAGAGCGACTCGCGTCTCTTTCTATTTTGCCTTAACATCTGGATAATAAATCTTCCAGTGTCCTTTCTTACCATAATTGAAGAACCTTCCTTTCTTCTTTGGCATTCGCATGCCGCCGATAAGGACTGTCTTCTTACTCCCACTGCTCTTCTTGAATTAACTACCCTTTCTGCTCTTTTTCTGGTTTCCACCTTCCGGAGGATTCCTTGAGCTACTAGGGATATTCAAGACTTAAACACTCTTGCCCTTTCCTAAAACCTCTTTGACCGCTACCAAAGATTTGAGTAACTTACTAATAGTAAACTCGTTCTTAGACATAGTGGTCCTAAAACAGAAGTTTTTATAAGACCTTTGTAGAGCATTTATTGGAGAGGTAAGGTATCTCTTCCAGTCTATGAAATTATCTAAAAAATGTTAAACCCGTTAGGGTTTGGTTCGTGAGACTATTTAGGAACTCGAAAAAAATATTCGAATAGATATATCTGAAAAATATAATTTAAAAGCATGTATGAAATTAATATTTGCACATAATTCGTAATTAATAATCATTGTAACCTTTTGTAAAAACAATGATATTAAAAACCTCGAACAGCTCTAGGAATTCCACTCGTAAGCCATGCAGGTGGACGTTTACTAGCGTAACCCTAAGCCAAACTATTTACCTAGCTCTTTAATTCCAATCCACGCCTAGGTTTTTAAGACGAATGGAATTAATAGTTCGATATTTTGGACCATGTCACTATTAAAACACGGGAAGGGACTTCGAGGGAAGTGAATTGTACCAGCGGTGACATCTAAGCATTGACCATTAATTTGACCAAATTAGAATCAAATTCATGAAATTTGCATACTTACGAGAACCATGCCGCATTCAATTTGATCTAATTAGCCATCCTATTTAATTATTATCTTCTAGAGTACTCGTGTTTACTAGGCACGCAAGCCACGCAGGTGGACGTTTACGGCTTCGCTCCCACTACTCAATAATAATTAAATATTTTTTTGGAAAACTCATCTCACAAAACTTGTAGCTCAAAGATGCAAGCAAGCCACGCAGGTGGACGTTTACTCAAATAATCTTACTACTTTTATGTAGAATCCAATTAATGGAGGTCCGATTAAGTGTTTAACATCCAGATTAAGGGAGTTTAATTAAACATTTAATTTAAAGTTTCTTAGTCTTTTTATTCAAAAGGTTTGTTACGAATCATGCATCATCACATAATTCCTAAAGCATGCAATTTATAAACGCACATAATAAAACATCCTCGGGATAATTAAAACATGCTTTAAAACGATATAAATCCTATTTACATGCTTTTCTAAGAGCAATTAATCACATAATCGCATGCTAAAGTATAATAATAATAATAAAAAATAAACACGCATGCTAAAAATAATCACATAATTGCATGCTAAAAATGTTGTTATCGGGCAAAAACATAGAGAAATCGTATCTATTATATAGCCCGAACAAATACAACTCTTCGAAATCTTTGAATCTGAAAACTACATAGAAAACTACATCCACGACATCGCCACGTCAGCATCGCGTGGCGCCATTGTTAGCAAGTGGCGAAGACGTGGCAACCACGTCAGCCACCACGTCATCGTCTTCCTCACGCTGCTGCCACCGTTGCCGCCGACGTTCAAAGCCAGTTCCCGGGCGGTCGAACGATGGTGAACCAGGAACCGGCTGCCCCGCACCGAGACGCCGCCTACAGCGGCACAGATATATGCATGCGCGCGGCGCGACTGCCGCCGCCGCACCTTCCCCGGTCGTCCCCCGCCCTCCTCTACCGTCTCCACAGCCCCCCGACGTCACCCAGACGTCGGATCCATGCGGAGCTTCCGCCTGGAGCCGCCGCCGCGACTTTGTGCTGTGAATTTTCGCAGCCAGTTACCGGTGAGCTCCACCACCCAAAATTACCTATTTTTGATCTCTGATTCATTCAATTGATTCATGGGTAATGATCCTTGATGATTTTTTACCACCACGAATGGATTCAGGCCGAAATTGTCCAACAATTTCCCTCAATTTTGAAACGATTAGTCGGAAAAATTCGTTGTGAGCAGGAAACTTCAGACGTCATTGCATCCGGGATCAGATGACCCCATACGACATATCGACACGAAGCTCGTAAGACGAAGAATCCAGCAGTTCAACCCGATCATCAATCAGACATCGGATGCACCGGGAATCGCCGCCGCAACGGAACCTTAGAAAACTAGTGTTTTTTTGGCCAATTTGGGGCTTTTCTGGACAGCACGATCACTTCTCCTTTCCGACGCTCTTCCGGATAAACCTGAAATCAGAATGGGTCGGGCGACCTATCCAGACGAAGCTAATGAAATAACAAACCAAATGATCCGAATGGATCAGAAAAACACGTCGGCACATGCTCCCACCGTGCTTCATGAAGTCGGCAGTCGTGATCTACCAGAAACTATGGGTTCGCCCTTTTTCCGTCCTTCCACGCCGTCGTGCCTTCACCTCGATTTTCGTGCCGCCCAGACCATAAATACAGTACAAAACAGCAAATATTTGTGTACATATTGGTCCCATCAACTACTCGTGGATTTTCTCACGAGAAAAACGTTACAATTGGGTCAAAACAGTGGCTCGCATGCCACCCCAAACACGAAAATATCCTGATAACGATGGAAATAAACCCTAATCATGTTCCTAACATCAACAATAAGAGCCTAAACCTAGACTCTGATACCAGTTGACGGAAATAGGATGTGAGAATTGATTACCTTCCTCCTTCTTATGTTGTTGCAACTCTGATTATTGCTCGTGTGTCAGATCTTCTGATCTGTGTCCCGGACTTTTTCTCCCTCTGGGTGGTCAGAGAACTGGAGAAAATAAGATTATCCTCTCTTTTTTCCCGAAACGCGTGTGTGTGTATTGAGAATGTGTGTATCTGTTTATGAACAGAATACTAATATATATAGGCTTCAGAAGCCAATATAATATTATTATTTGTAGCCCATTAGTTTAATTATATTCCTAATAGGCTACTACACAATGTGCCCATAGTATAATTAATTAATATATTGGTCTACTAATATTTATCAATTAATTGGCCCAACCAATTAATTTCAGATAAATAACATTACTAAATAATGTAAAAATAAATTAATCAATTAATAATGATTTCTGAGAGACAATATAACTAGGCAACTAATTGGGCCAAATCAAGGATCTAATGCAAGAAATAAAGCAGGGCCTCAAATTAATTAATTATCTATGCTCAGCCCAGAGCAAAATTAATTAATAAACACATATTCATTCCACTAGAGAATCCGTGCTGACTTACCCTTTATCCCAAATTGAGCAACGGCTTATATTTTAGACTTAACCGATCTCCGTGTTTAAGATAAAAATATCTGTTAATTAATTAATCTCACTGTTGGGTGATGATTCAGTCCCTAGCAACAGCGCAAAATATTGGGAGATGATTCATTCTTCTCAGTTGAAGAACTAACTCAGTAGCCTTGTGCTCTAAAAACCTACTGAAGATTTGAAGATCCCAAAACCCTATCTGTATTGATGAACCATTCAGTTGTAACTTGTTTTTGTTCTGTCTCTGAGGTTTCAGACTCAGTAAACACTCTGCATCTGGATCAGGCGCTCAATAGATTACCTGCCTCAGCACCAGAAGTAGAAGACTCGGAATCTTGGACTCGAGCAGAGCAAGATATGCGAAAGGAGTCAGTGGAACTGAACTCAGCAGGAGTAGTTCATTGAACTCAGAGCTAATCTTCAGTAGAGTAGACTCAGCAGGAGCGTGCGAGACTCAACAACTATCTACACGAGGTATCAGCTGACTACGATGTTCAGCTGACAGGTTTGCGTATCTCTACTCAGTAGCCAATAGAGCAGTTCTGTGCATTTATGATTCAGATTCAGCATTGTACTCAATGCCTTAGAAAATGTCACTTAATATTAACGGTTTACATTTAATACAAGACATTCTATGTAAAAGCATGTTGAACTCTGCAACGCATTAAATGCATGTCGTATCAAGTTACTTTTTTGGCTATTTACAACTGTATTTTGACTTAGGCGGCTAATATGATCATTGCCTATTTTATAAAACTTAATCCTAGTCGTCCATCTCAAAAAGCGCATTCAAACTGAACCATTGATATTTAACTGTTTATCTTCCTTAAGATATATATATATATACGTTCAAATGCCTGAAACCGCCATTTCTACTTTGCAAATATCCTGCGACCCTAGATTTTCTGAGAATATCTCCGACTTCGTTACAAAACCTATCATTTAAAACTGCTCAGAAAATTCTTTGGTAACTTTCAAATGATCATTCAGTATCGTATGCGCTTATTTTTCTTGTATTTTATTAGATACTGACATATACTGTGTTTGCAGATTACGAAAATGACAGGAAACGTTGTATATGCTCCGGTTGATATGCAAGAGATCCTTCAGAAGCGGTTGATATGCAAGAGATCCTTGAGAAGGATCGAGTCTGGTGCGAACCAGTTATGGAGTTCGACGCGTGCGACTTGGATTAGATGGAGGAGATCTTCTACGCCCTTCGGGAGACCGGTCTTGAAGGTTTTATGACAAGGAAGCCGACGTTCTTCCTCCTGCGTCAAGTTGCTGAGGTCTACCTGAACTCAGACTCAGTAGATGGAGACATCCGAGGCCGGTTCATTGTTCATTCAGTAGGTGACCCCTCGCGTACTGCTATTGAGGTCAAGCAGATGTCCATCCGCGAAGCTCTCCAAAAAAGCTTCAACTTACCCAAAGAAGGATTCACTACTGTGGCATACAAGGATGACCTTATGGATGAATACCTGAGTGAATTTTGTGGGAAGCCAACGACTTTCAGAGCTGCATTTCCTAAGAATGCCATGCTCCCACAATACCGAGCCTTAGCCTACGTCGTGACTCAGTTGCTAACGAGTCAAGCTGGCTCCTTCGATCAAGTCTCTAGGCCCAAAATCCAGCTGATGATGGCCATACATGACAGAGCGAAGATTAATTTGATGGAATTCTTCCTTAAAGAATTCATGACGCAGTCAGCAAAGCTCGACAAGTCAACCAGACGGCAGAGCGTCAAAGGGAAGCTTCTGTATGATCTGAAGCTTTCTGTGATGATTGAAGACTTCTGCGGATCAGACAGCATCACCTTCACTGACAAGCAGTATTTTAACGTGAAGAAGGTCCGATTCCAGAACAGGGCAGCGGCCCTTCAGCAGATTGGCTCAGGGCCCACTGATCCCTAGACCGGGACTCAGAAGACCTCCACTCCAACTAAGAAGAGGTCCCCTCCCAAATCTATTCCTAAGGCACCGACTAAGAAGCTGAAGAAAGTCCGTGAGGTTGTGCCGGAGGCAGTTGTTGCTGAGCCTCCTCTGCAGCTGAGGGATGAGCTTGTGTCATCAGAGAAAACACCATCAGTGGAGAAGGCAGTCTCCGCTGAGCGTGGTGAAACCGTGGACCAAGGGGTCCAAGCTGAAGATGTCCAAACTATGGAAAGCCCCTTGGACGTTCCACCGCTCAGCAGCATACCATCTGCTGAGAAATAGCCGTCTCCGATTGAAGTAGAAGACTCGTAGACAGCCTCAGAATCAGAATCGATCAGGATGGAGGCCTCAGCACTCAAATTACGAGCCTCCCAAGAGATAACTGAACTAATTTCAGAGATCGCCAGCCACAACGATCTGGTACTAGTTGCAAGGCAGGCGAGGCTCCATATGCTGATCAGATTCCAGGAGTGGCACAACCTAAAACGACTTATCATCCACCACTCCTGCGAGCAGCTTCATGAAGAGGAGCTGATAATCAGGGGGAAGATTGGCTACTCAGAGCCATCTGACCTCGGAACCCTTGAAGACCTGAGGGCTGTGATGCTGGCTTTGCTTAATGATAGACAACCAGTCTCAGCATCTGGCCCCTCAGACGGGTCTGACCCCGACGGTCAGGACCCACCCCGTGATTCAGGCCCTGAGAAGCCTGATGAGGGATCTCAACTGGACAAGGATGTTCCTACATCAACAGCTGAACCGCCACTAGCATCCTTGGTCCAGGGCAGTCGGTGGCTGGTACTTCGAAGGCAGCTGAACCTTCTCAGCTCCTTCTTGAGTCTGCTTTCGAAGTAGCGCCTAGCCCAAAGAGCCGATGATCAAAGTCAGTGGCCAGGGCACTGAGGAGTCAAGGTACTCAGAACCGACTCCTCACCCGCGCCGTCCACAAAACATGGAGGCATACCACCCAGGCCCACAGCGCAGAGATTCAGGGGCTAAGGACATCCATCCAGAATTCGCCCGCCCCTGACTTCTCCACCATCTTATCTGAAGCGCTTGCCACCCAGAGGGCTGACTTTGAGGAACAGCTGAAGACGATTCAGGCTGGCCAGGCTCAATTGCTGAAAGACTATAAGGCCGCAGAGACTGCACATACTGAATCCGTCACCTCTATCTCTTAAGCCGCAGATCTCAGACTCCAATCTATTCAGAAGGCGATCGAAGAGAGAGTAGAGAAACAGCTGAAAGAGTTCCAGACAGCAGCCGATGCCTCCCACAAGAAGTACAGTGCTCAGTTAACTGAGGAGAGGAACTAGTTGCATGAGAAGCTGACCAAGCTACACGAAAGCTTAGATAATCTAGCTAAAGCTTACAAACGTCTGGACAGCAGGTATGTTGGGAAATAGGTTCACTACGATAGATTTGAAGATCTTAAAACCCTAGCTGGATGATGAGCTTTCGATATTGTTATAGCTTAACTGAGTTCACCGTGTTAGGAACTACTAGCTAAAGTTCAACAGTTGTGCATTCAGTAGAAGACTCAGTAAATACTTGGACTCGGCGGGAGCAAGATATGCGAAAGGAGTCGATCGAACCGAACTCGGCGGGAGTAGTTCACTGTACTCGAGTTGATCTTCGGTAAAAGCGGACTCGGCGAGGTTATCTACGAATCAAGATCGGACTCGGCAACGGTCGGTCGGTTACTTTAACCGACCATGGACTTCGAGAAGAACAAATTCGGTAGAGTTGTGCGAGGTCGTACATCCGAGAAGTCGGCTTCGGTATCACCTTGAAGTCTGAATAGGTCTCAACCACTCTCTGTGCCTCGACCAATGACAAGCAGCCAGCTGGCAGAGCCTCCAACATAAAGCTCCAAGTCAACCACTTTCATTAAAGTTAGTAGACTCTACAGAATTCAAATAAAGCCGTTTGCTACCCCATAGAGTGACACTTGGCATCGTCCTCTCCAACGGACATATGTCTAGGTCACCTCTATAAATAGAGAAGAGTCTTCACGCAGAGTAGAAGATGTGAGGTCAATCACGACGATGAAGGACACATCCAAGGAACCGAGCTCAACCGAACAAACACTTTAGAAGATTCAAGCCATATCCAGAGAAGAACTTAATATTTCATAGATATATTCTTATAGTTCTTCTCCCTAGAGTTCTATCTCGTTCCTTATCTAATCTAAGCTGATCTTATTGTAATATCCATAGCTTAGATGAAGGAGTTCATATTTGAACTTGTTCCTTATTGTAAAAGGACTCCTTCATAGTTGGAGAGTTTGTCAAACACTTTAGTTTGATAACTATGTAAACTGGGACTTGCTCGAGTATAATCCCCAAGCCGCGGTTTGTCACATGTGTACAAGGCGGCCGAGACTATCTCGGTATAATAAATAGCCTCTCGATCTTTTCGGGACAATGGGCGTAGGATCATTTGATATCCGAACCACTTTAAAAACGTGTTGATTTATTGTCGCTCTGCTTAATTGTTCACTTGCATAAAACTGACTTTAAATCAAATAGCATAAAAATGGTGTTTTTAGACTTAGACGAATATTCTTTTAGGCCTACTCTTCCGCACTCGAAACCTGATACTGAACTACTGTTCTACAGACTGAATTCAGTAGACCGTACTCAGTAGAAGGATTATCTGTCCACGCGTTCAGCAGTACTGACTGTCACGCTCGTTGCTAAACTTTGACTCATGTGTGTTCCACACCTGAAGACTCGTCTACTCTCGGGACCAACAATTGGTATCAGAGCACACGGTGTTCTTCTGATCAAAGCGCACAGTGTTTTTCTAATCAAACCACACGATGTACTTCTGATCAAAGTGTATGGTGTTCTTCTGATCAGAGCTCTGGTCTAACTGAACTGATCCTGAAAAACCATTTTCTCAGCATGTGCATATTGCATAATCTTCATAGCATCCTATACCATGTTCTTAATGTTAGATAATTCAGGTATAAGGACTTTGAAGAGATCTTAATGGCTGAGCGACTAGTGAAGGACAGAAAAGCTCCGATCAGCTGGCTAATAGGTTTGTCCAAGGGGGAACTCGACATGCAGAATCTACAACCCCTCAAACAAGGAATGAACAGAAGATGTAAACACCTCAGCCCAGCTATCAAAGGAAGATCCAAGGTTCAAGCCCCAAAACACCCAGATCCAACTCAGAGGGAACCAAGAGGTCGAAAAGGCCTACAGATCAGATCCTCAGTGTCTATCAATTAGATCTATAGTGTCCAAGATTTCAGAGCATGTTCTTATCTTTCAACACTCACACACACTTCACTGATATATATCTATGTGTCTCGTAATTATGTGCTACTTGCCCAGGGGGAAGTTGTCAGACTTATGTCTTATGTTTTAAGGGATTTGGTATCATGATTAAAAGGGGGAACTGTGTTGATTAGATTAGTAGTTGCATGTAGGAAGTTTTTAGGAGAAGTTTGTAGAAGTTTTGGCATCATCAAATAGGGGGAAATTGTTGGGAATTAGGTTCACTACGATAGATTTGAAGATCCCAAAACCCTAGCTGAATGATGAGCTTTTGATATTGTTATAGCTTAACTGAGTTCACCGTGTTAGGAACTCAGTAGACTAGCTAAAGTTCAACAGTTGTGCATTCAGTAGAAGACTCAGTAAATACTGGACTCAGCAGGAGCAGTATACTGAAAGGAGTCAGTCGAACTAAACTTAGTAGGAGTAGTTCACTGTACTCAGAGTTTATCTTCAGTAAAGCAGACTCAGCAGAAGTTATCTAATGAATCAAGATCAGACTCAGCAACGGTCGATCAGTTACTTTAACTGACCATGGACTTCAGAAGAACAAATTCGGTAGAGTTGTCCGAGGTCGTACATCCGAGAAGTCGGCTTCGTATCACCTTGAAGTCCGAATAGGTCTCAACCACTCTCTGTACCTCGACCAATGACAAGCAGCCAGCTGCAGAGTCTCCGACATAAAGCTGCAAGTCAACCACTTTCATTAAAGTTAGTAGACTCTACAGAATTCAAATAAAGCCGTTTGCTACCCCATAGAGTGACACTTGGCATCGTCCTCTCCAACGGACATATGCCTAGGTCACCTCTATAAATAGAGAAGAGTCTTCACGCAGAGCAGAAGATGTGAGGTCAATCATGATGATGATGGACACATCCAAGGAACCGAGCTCAACCGAACAAACACTCTAGAAGATTCAAGCCATATCCAGAGAAGAACTTAATCTTTCATAGATATATTCTTATAGTTCTTCTCTCTAGAGTTCTATCTCATTCCTTATCTAATCTAAGTTGATCTTATTGTAATATCCATAGCTTAGATGAAGGAGTTCATATTTGAACTTGTTCCTTATTGTAAAAGGACTCCTTCATAGTTGGAGAGTTTGTCAAACACTTTAGTTTGATAAGCGTAAACCCGGGACTTGCTCGATATAATCCCCAAGCCGCAGTTTGTCACGTGTACAAGCCGACCGAGACTATCTCGATATAATAAATAGCCTCCCCGATCTTTTCGGACAGTGGACGTAGGATCGTTTGATATCCGAACCACTTTAAAAATTGTGTTGATTTATTGTCGCTCTGCTTAATTGTTCACTTGCATAAAACTGACTTTAAATCAAATAGCATAAAAACGGTATTTTCAGACTTAGACGAATATTCTTTTGGGCCTACTCTTCCGCACTCGAAACCTGATACTGAACTACTGTTCTACTGATCGAATTCGATGGACGTACTCGATAGAAGAATTCTTCTGTCCACGCGTTCGGCGATGCGATTCAAGATGCCGACTATCACGCTCGTTGCTGAACTTTGACTCAGGTGTATTCCACACCTGAAGACTCGTCTACTCTCGGGACCAACAAGGTATCAGTTCCACCCCCTACCCAATTTGCTGATGCGAAAAAGGGGGAAGGAATAAGAGAAGGAAAAGCAGCTAAGGAACTGGTACTGAAAGCTCCAAAGAGAGCAAGGTCAGTGGCAGGGGCAACTCAAACTCAGACATCAGCAAGGTATCAGTTCCACCCCCCATAGTGACAGGGTGTCTCAGCAGCAGGAGTTGTAGTGCCCGCTGAGACTGGCCCAAGCGGCTCAGAAGCCACGGAAGTCGCGACTCACGCCCTCAGACATTATCAAAGAGGTTGTTGAGTACGCTGATGAGGAGTCAAAGGAGGAAGAAGCTCCTCTACCTCCTCCAGTTGCCGGGAAAGGCAAGAAGGCTCTAAAGTTTCCTACCCCTCCCTCCAAGAAGAAAGGACCCAGGAGGTATATTACTCCGGAGGAGGAAGCTCAGATAGTTGCCGACGAAAAGTTGGCAAGAGAAATAGCTGAAGTTGAAGCTACGAACAAGCCTAAGAAGAAGCCTGCTAAAGGCAAGACAAAGGCTCCAGCTGGAGGCAAAAAGACTGGACCCAGGCTGCCTCTTAGAACACTGAAGCTCATCGATGAAGCTGACAAAGAGAAGGAGAAGCAGCAGCAAACTACTGGGCAGCAGGGAACTTCTAAGGAAAAATCTTCCACACTTGTTGACTTAGAAGAAGAACAGCCTCACAATCCGTCCTATGTCACCTCTAAGGAACAAGAGCTTGAAATGGAAGAGATATGGGCTCAGATGGAGAGGTACTTGTACAGAGGAGAAGAGGCCAGACAGATTGAAGCAGCCAGAGAAAGGCTCAGGCTTGCAGACCTTGAAGCTCTTAGGCTGAAAGCTGAACAAGAAGCGAGTCATAGGATTCTTGAGAAAGCTGACATTCCATACAGATACAGAAAGTTCAGGAAGCATACTGATCTCAAGATCCATAGATGGCCGAGAGTTGATGAGTGGATGCCGTGGGAAGTTACTCAGAGGTGGGAGTCGCTAAAAGCTGAATTTATCAAGAGGAACTATTTCTGGAGGTTCTAGGCTAAAAAGCACAAATCAATAGCCTTTGCTGAATGGGTCATGAGAGCAGACTTAGAGATGTATGCCAGACTTCAGAAGGCTGTCAAAGACAAAGTAGATGTCAGAGTACTTGGCCCCAGAATCCTGTCGCCCCCACTGAGATTAGACGACTCTGTTCATTATGGAGTAATTGAGAAGGAAGTGAAGGACGCTGCTGAAGCCAAATTCTTAGATGAAGAAGACCCAGCTGACTTCTCTTAGATACTGAAGCTGAGGAAGGTCACTTACCGGATGTATGGACTGCCTCTTCCTGAAACCCAATCAATGGACTTCAAAGATAGGATTAAGCGGTTCAGATGACTATCTTGCTTCTGTATTTCTTTGTATCTTCTTTTTGCTCTTCTTAGTGTAGCAGATGATGTAACTATAATGAATCTCTTCAATATCTATAAAACATCTCTGTTATTGGCTCTGACAATTCCTTATTGTCTAAAAAGCCTTGTTTGTTTATGCTTAACACTCAAAATCACTGAAGTGATTACTAACTCACACACTCACTATTATTATTTATTGTCAGCTTTTGCTTAGCTAGATTCTGATAGATTGCTTAGTATTTGGGGGAATATGTTGTTAGAAAGGGGGAAAATGCTGATTAGATTCTATGTAGGTTCTGTCATTTCTGCCCTGATTCCCTCAGTAGTCTAGGACTTGAAGAACAACTCCACTGATTCTACTTGTAATATTTGTAAGGAGCTTTGTTTCTGATAAGTCATAATGTTAGGTTTTGGCATCATCAAATAGGGGGAAAATGTTGGGTGATGATTCAGTCCCAAAGGCCAAGGCGCGAAAATATTGGGAGATGATTCAGTCTTCTCAGTTGAAGAACTAACTCAGTAGCTCTGTGGTCTGAAAACCTACTGAAGATTTGAAGATCCCAAAACCCTATCTTGATTGATGAACCATTCAGTTGTAACTTGTTTTAGTTCTGTCTCTGAGGTTTCCGACTCAGTAGACACTCTGCATCTGGATCAGGCACTCAGTAGATTACCTGCCTCAGCACCAGAAGTACAAGACTCAGTAATACTAGACTCGGCGGGAGCAAGATATCGAAAGGAGTCGATGGAACCGAACTCGGCAGGAGTAGTTCATCGAACTCGAGCTAATCTTCGGTAGAGCGGACTCGGCGGGAGCATGCTACGAATAAGAGATCGATCTCGGCAATGGCCGGACGGTCTTCGGCGCCGGATTCTCTAAAAGTCAAATCAGCAGAGTCAATACGAGGAAGAGAGAAGTCAGCTTCAGATCTCCTTGAAGTCTGTACTATCTCAACCACTTTTCTGAACCTCGACCAATGACAAGCAGCCACCTGTCCTATATCTGTTAAAGCTGCAAGTCAACAACTTTCCAGAAATGGAGGGAAAGGACACTGCTACCATACTTCGAAAGAGCCGTTAGCTACCCAAAAGAGAGAGACAAAGGATCGTCATCTCCAACTGATCTATCCTAATCTCTGCTCTATATATAGAGGGATAAAATCAAATTGAAGCTCACGAAACCAACGAGAGAACAAGCAGTCACACGAACTCAGAGCATTCAAAGAGCAACTAAAAAAAGCCTAAGTCTTCCGCAAGTAATTCGAAGAGACAATCTCCGGCGAAAGACTACATTTCTGCTCATAGGGAACCAAGTTGAATTAGAATCATACAGCCTCTAGTATCCAAGCAACTGAACACGAACCCAAAGCTTATACTCAGCCGTTCGTCGCTCTAGAAGCCACATTTCTTGTTCCCTATCCCTCTAACCTAAGCTCAACCACATAAATCTATAGCTTAGACGAAGGAGTTCACTTCTGAATTGATCCTTATTGTAAAAGACTCCTTCACTGTTGGAGAGTTTTTCAAACACTCGGTTTGATACCTTGTAAGCGAGACTTGCTCGATATAAATCTCAAGACCGGTGTTTGTCCGGTGTACAAACCGACCGAGACTATCTCGGTATAATGCATAGCCTCCCCGATCTTTCGGGACAGATGGACGTAGGATTGTTGGATCCAAACCACTTTAAAATCGGCGTGTTCTCGTGTTCTTTATTTTACTGTTGCATTGATTTACTGTGCATACTGAAAATATCTTTTAAATCATTTAACTGAGTTTCAGAAAACTTAATCAACTGCACTAATCTACTGAAACTGTTTTGATATAAACGTTTTCCAATTCAACTGAATTTGGGCCTACACATTTCCGCACTACTGAACTCTATCTGATCGGTGCGAATTCGACTCCGGTCGGCCTAAGCGAGCCCGAGTAGAGTCAGTCACTCTGCCACGCGATTCAGAACATCTTATCTGGTATGCTGAACTTGTTCAGTACAACACTCTCCTGAAAAGGATTGTTCACGTTTTAAGTTGAGAAATCGGTTTTCAGGTGTATTCACCCCCCCCCCTATACACCTGAACGTACTCTCGGGACCAACACTCACTGACAACTTAAATTAATTAACATCTTATTATATTCCTGAGTAGTACCACTCGACCTCTTTAACACACCTGAACTTTATCAATCGGTCGGGTTTAGTGTGCTAATCCTTATGAGTTCCTCAGGGGATATTATCAACCCATTTTACTAGGATACTGTTACAAGATACAAACAACCAGCCTAATCCACAAATAACTACTAACACCCAAGATACGTAGATCCGGTCGCGATGACGTTCACCATAGTAGGTCAAAGTGATAGATAGCCAAATGCGGCCAGCTAAAGTCTTACCAAGCTTAAGACCAGCTAAGTCACCGAGATCTTGGTTCTCCACTAAGATCTCTTAGGAGAACACATCACTGTGATCCATCAATACACCACCTTAAGTGTGCCAGTAAAGACAAGCAGCCAAGACAAGCTATTTCTTATCTAAACTTCAGCTTAAAGCGACAACTTATCCTGAAGTTGTCTCAGCTGTGATAACTATTTATATCTTGTCAGTTCAACCAATTTGTGTAGTCTTCTGTGATACACGACACACTACGCAAATCTAAATTTTACACAAGATAAAGGATAACATGTGCAAATATATATATTTATCACATAGGAGAATAAAATAGTGGCAAGGACAAAACACATTGTATACAAGCGTAAAAAATTGCTTCCAGTAAAAAAAATCCCAACACGTACCATGGGTCTTTTTGTACCTGTAAAACTGAGAATTACACTTAGGTACCCTTTATGTTTCTTTTGGGTCCTTCGGAGATTGTGGTTTCGCAATCCAATTCTGTCGGACTCCTCTTGTATTTTCAGACAGCTTCCGTCCTTACCCGTCAACATACTTCACTTTTAGACTCAGTGGTGTTTACTCTTTCTACTTCAGAGGTTCAGCAGTCCTGATCTTCTGCTTAGTTGGACTCTTAACCTTCTGAGCTGATTCTGTAACTTTCTTCTGGACTTTAGGTACGTTCTTGACCACTGGCTCATAATAGTAACTTCCGTACTGAGCTGGATGAGTCAAAGTCTGAGGCCCATGTTGATCTGCCCATCTCACTGAATTTCCCCCTTGATTCTGACTGGGAGGTTGTGAGTGAGATCTGCCAGACTTCTGATAGGTGGGATGAGGTACATTCACCTTTTGCTTTCCTTTTGTCAAAGGTTTTCTGGGGTTCTGAACGTTCAATACACTATTTGATAAACCTATCAGCAAGCTTTGCTGGTGAATTCTATGGAGCTGAGGTCGAAGCATCATAAGTATTGTAGCCTAACCCTTCCTTGTGGGTTACTGGCCTGTGGCTTGTAAGCATGGCTTCGAGCTTTTTTTCTGCTCCAAGAAACTGGTCGGTCATCAGAACTTTACAAACCTCATCACTCTTCTTGAGAGTTTCGTACCGTGTCTGTAGTTCTAAATATTCCTTCTTCAGTAGACCTAGTTCACTAACTTTCTTCGCCAAGTCTTTGGTTAGTACTGAGATCAGTCCTTCTTGTTGCGGAGACTGTGCCATCAGAGAATTATTCTCCTCTTTTAGTCTGTTGGCAAGCTAAGCCAACTCAGTAGAGTCCTAACTGGACTTAGAAAGTCTCTCATTCTCGGCTCTCGGGTGGTCCATCTGCTATAGGGTCTGACTAAAATCCAAACTCATCTTGATCTGCTCGTCTAATAGGGCTTCATAGCACAATGCAGATTCAGGATGATCACCTGCAGTAGATAGTTTGTTGTGTGTGCATGGTGAAGAGGGTATATCAATAGCATACGAGTTTACCTCATCCTTTTCTCCTGCCATGAGACAATTCTCATTGTCTTCAACCTCTACCACGATGAATGAGACTTCATCATCTGATGAGTCCATGAAGTTTTCCGCCTCTTCTGAGTCATCTGAAACCTCTCCAGCAATGAATGCTTGGCGCTTTTTGGCGCACTTCTCTCTTCGAGCTTGTCGCACAGCTCTCTCGGTTGCGCTCAGCTCTGGACAATCATATTGGTTGTTCCTATCCTTCTTGCCGTTGTAGCATGAAGAAGGTCTGCTTGGTTTTTATTCTGACTTTTCCGGCTTCAAAGCAGATTCTTCATTCCTGCATTCAGAGAGTTTCGAGTTATGATCTCCTTTTGAAGGTGATTCATAGTTACGTCGGGATTTTTGGTAGGATTTCTTCAGCTTGATCCTCCTATCCTTCTCTCTCTGGTATTTGAGGGCCAGCATAGCATATCGTTCAGCCAGGGTTCCTTTAGTAGGAATTGGGGCTGAGCTTGTAGACCTAGTCTGGTTGCTCATTGCTGCTTGTGGAGTGCTGACTGATTCCTTTAGGACATGATCATGTGAGGTATCAACTCCATCCCTTATCTTGTGAGGTAGACTGAACTCTAACTCCTCTGCCTTTAATTCAGAAAAGATATAATCACTAGAAACAAAATCAAGGTCAGAGTGTCTAAGATACGTGAAAAATGAACTCCATCGTCCTTCTGGCAGTGCCCGTAGTATCTTCAGGTTCATCTCACTGTTCGAGAGCGTCTTCCATAGCCCGTTGATCATGATCCTGGTGAATCTGTCGTTTAGATCTTCAATCTTCTCATTGGGCATGAGGGTGAGCATCTCAAGCTTCTGGAGCTCTAGCGTTAGTTTGTTGTTCTTTATATTCTGAGTTCCTCGACTCAGTAACGCCAGCGCATCCCAGAGTTCCTTCACGGACTTGCACTCCTGAACCCTGCCTCGATAAGAATCACTGAGAGTTGTTAGAATAACATTACGAACAACTCTATCTAGATTGTGAAGCTTCTTCTCTTCCGGCATATATTCAAATTTGTCTTTGGCGACCATCTCCCCTGTCTTGGCTCCACCTTCCTCTTTGTATTTAACATTGTTAATCATAGGAATGGAATGATGGGACCGATTTCCAGCACATCAGACATGGTGTCGTGTAGTGAGGTCGGATGCGCCTCCATTCTCACTCTCCATACTCCATAGTTCTCTACTGAGAACATGGGTACCATCCGGATCCCTGACATATCAGACATATTAAAAGTAAGGGGTTAAGGATGAATGAAGAGGTGTTATGTTGTGAAAAACATTTTAAAAAAGGATCAGTTCGAGTAGACCAGTTTCAGAAAACAAGAGTCAAAAGAACTCCTGCTCTGATACCAATTGTTGGTCCCGAGTCAAACATTTAGGTGTGGGGGGGTGAATACACATGAAAACCTTTTTCTCTAAGTCAAAACGCGATCAGTCCATTTCACGGAAGATGTCTACTAAATAGATTCAGTAGACCAAGCAAGCTGATCTTGATCGCGCGGACAAAGTGACTGATAGTACTAAGGTCTGCTAGTTGACTAATGTTAGAATTCAGAACCGTTCAACAGAGGTTTAGTAGCGTGCGGAATTGTGTAGGCCCCTGATTTTAGATTGTTTCGAAAACGGTTGTTTACCAATGTCGTTCAGTAGATTAGTGCGATGTTTTAGATTTGTACTGAAATAGCAGTTGTATGATTTTGTAAGATATTTTCAGTATGAGCAGTTAATCAATTCAACAAATAAACGACACAACAGTTTTTAAAGTAGTTCGGATTCGCAAGATCCTACGTCCACTCGTCCTTAACAACACATGACACTATTTTGTTTTACTGAGTTAGTCTCAGTTAGTTTGTACACATGACAAACTTTTACTTGTGATTATACTGAGCAAGTCTCAGTTTACAAGGTCAAACAAGATTGTTTGAATGTATCTCCAACTATGAAGTAGTTCTTAACAGTAAGAATAATTCAATAAATAAACTCCTTCGGTTTAAGCTATGGATATTACAATGAGCTTAATGTTAGAGGGTGAGAACGGTAAAGGCTTCTAGAGTGAAGAACAAAGAGGATATATCAACTCTGGGTTTGTGTTCTTCACTTGAATAGACAATAAGTATTCTAGAGCTTTGATTCTTTGAATACTTGAGTTCTCGTATGGTCGCTTGTGTGATCGTGTGGTGCGATTAGAAGAATCACGACCTTCCCTCTATTATTGAAGCGAACGTGGATAGATCCGTTGGAGACGAAACAGTCCACGTGTCACTCTATATAGGTAGTAAACGGCTCCTTCCTTTGAATTCTGTAGAGTCTGCTTTTTCGCAGAAAGTGGTTGACTTGCAGCTTTTGTCGGATACTTTGCTAGCTGGCTGCTTGTCATTGGTCGAGGTACTGAAAAGTTGTTGAGATATTCAGACTTCAAGGTTGATACTGAAGCTGACTTTTCTCAGATGTACGACCTCGAACAACTCTACTGAATCAGACTTTGAAGTCCACTGTCAGTTAAGCAAATGACAGGCCGTTGTTGAGTCTAACCTATAGGTTCAATAGTTGTTGGGTTATGAGTCAGTAGATGGTGTTCAGCTGATTAGCGGTTAAAATAATATTGGGGGAAATCATAGTTGTACTATGGAATTGAAGATCCCAAAACCCAGCTGATATCAGTAGTGTAGTATCTCGATAGGATTAGATGATGTATATGTTAGACTTTTTGTGATTGATTATCTTTTTATCTAAGTCCTGTACGGGGTAAAATGTTGGATTGATCTTCTGTCGAAGTTACTTTCCAGAACCCCACGTCATCAGTGTAAGAGCTTGCGTTTTTTACGCCGCACGGTGATCTTTACCTTCGGTAGAAGACAACCCGTCAGGCGATAGTTATCGGCGAAGAACATAATGCAAAGCTTCGGTACCTTCGCGATCATCGGTGACCCACCAAAGCCTTATCGGCTTGTCGGCCGACTAAGTCGAAGAAGACAGAGATTGTCTTGAATCTACTTATCCGATAAAAAACGACCCAGTCGTAAAAGTCATTTCGAAGTTCAGTAGAAGATCATACGAGGATGTGGAATAGTCAACTCTGAACACTGACACATTCTCACCTACCACAAACCTCGACCAATGAGAAGCCGACAATGCTTTACCTGCTCTGACCAACTAAAGGCTGCTCTCATGTACGGTGTCAACCGCCCTTTGCCGCAACAATTCAAAAAATATGGCCGTTTTCTTTGGAAGTTTGTGACACGTGGCATCGTCTTCTCCAACGGACATATGCCTGCTCACAACTATAAATAGAGAAGAAAACCGAGCTCCACACACGGGATTCACAAGGGAAAACGCTCAAGCTCACCAACAACTCTAGCAAGCTTAAAGATCATCTAGCAAAGAACTTGCCTTCATAGAATACCATTAGTTCTTCTCTCTAGAGTTATTTAGATCTCTTCTTCTCTAGCTAAGCTCATTGCCAAATTTATAGCTTAGAAATTCGAAGAAGTTCACTTTCTGTGAATTGTTCTTATTGTAAGAACTTCTTCTTAGTTGGAGATCATCCCCTCCCTTTCGAACTTAGGTTTGAATTGTAAAGTCGCTAAGGACTATAACTTAGAAGGGTGCGTCCCAAGTGTACGGATTCCTTCTTTGAGGCTTGCTCGGGAATAATCAACAAGTTCTCCCGATCTTCGGGACCGTGGACGTAGGATCTTGCGTATCCGAACCACGTTAAATTGCTTGTGTTATTCTTGTTTTATTGCATTGCATACAACTGATTAAAAATCATATCTTTGCATAAAACGTTTTTTCAAAGCGCACCAGCCAAAAGACTTTAACTTGCGAAAACACGTTTTCAAACTGAGACGAATCTCCGGACCCTACACTTATCCGCATAACATCTCCGACTGAGGTTCAAGTACTGACAAAAGTCAGTAGGAGAGCTCAGTAGTTGGCACACTCGACCCGTGATCGAAGGTTACTATCGCGGCACTCGTTCATCGGTCCAACCTACGGCCACTGTTCTTCACGTTCTGAGAAAAGAAACTGTGATCAGGTGTATTCACCCCCCCTCCTACACCTGACTATCGTCTCCGGACCAACAATAGTATACTCCTGTTGAGTTCAACTCTACTGAAGGTCAAGAATCTCAGTTCATTAGAATACTTCTGCTGAGTCCAATTCTACTGACTCCTGAACACCTTTCAGTATGCTGCTCCTGCTGAGTCCAGCCATACTGAATCTTCACTCCATGACACTGCGGCGGATAGTCTACTGAAGGACAGCAGACAGAACTACTGAGTCGGACCATGCTGAAGACGAGTCTACTGAGTCTGCAAAACTCAAAGACGAAAATTTTAACTTTTTACAAGGGAATAGGTCACCAATCAACATAGAGTTTGGGATCAGCCAAATCTCTAATCAACTAATCAACTGCTGAATCATCTCCCAACAAAAGTGTTGCTTCTGAATGTGCTTTTAGCACGGGAAGGTTTCCCCATTTAGAAGCTCAATGACGCTGGAGATTTTCGAAGCTTTTATTTGTGCAGAAGATTGGTTGAGATCTAGTTCAGTAGCTAACGTTCTCATTGAAGAAGAAGATGTACCTGAAGACAAGTTAGATGAAAAATTTTAAGTATTTCAGTCCTCATAATGTTATTAAATGTTGTTAAGATACATCAGAATCCTTATTCCTTCTTTTTTTTCTTTTCAAAGTGGCACTTGAATTCGGTATTGGCTGTGGTGGTGGTTCTGGTGGAGGCTCGACAACATAGACAGGGAGTGTATCCACGATGACAACGAGTCACAGTGTGATTCACTAACTTTGATTGTGTTTTTGTGTTTTTATTTTTAGACTTGAACTTGAGACTACTGTCCATGATATCATTACATGAACCTAGAATTCTATAACTTGTATTTGGCTATGTTTTCACTTTTCAAAACATTAGATGATTGTGTTTTTTTTTTCATTGTGTATTTGTATTATTGTTTGCTTTCTCGGTTTATCCTCGTATTTCTGATTTTAGACGAGTTTAGAACTACGAAGTATGAACTTTGAACTTGTGGTCTGCCATAAGTTTATAAACATCATCATAATACACGATTGTAATAAAGGTATAATAGAAATTGAAGTCAGTTATTTAACAAAAGTTGATGCAGCGGGAGTGGTAAGCTTGCATGGGCTTCAAATTGTTAACCTGGTTTCGATTTCCAGCATCAAAGTTTCGGATGGATTTAACTGTATGGCTCTCATTAGTGTTCGACTGCGGTTATCCTGTAATCAAACCGTTTCATGCCCCAGTAAGTATTTTAGCCGAATTAATCATTCGAAAATTTTATTATTATAGTTTTTAAAAAAAAATTGAAATACAGATCAATTTTAGCAAGAATAAAAGATTTTGAGACCATATAAGTCAATTTGCATTTTAAGTACTAAAATAGTTTTTAAACATCAAGTAGAAAAATAATCTTTAGTCACTTTTTAGATTTATAGAGGACTTTGCCAATGCAAAGTTCAAATTCAAAAATAAAATTCGTAAATTCTAAATTATACAACTGAAAGGTAATTTCGAAGATGAGATCTCCTATTTTAATATTGTCCCATAATAAATTGGTTGGAAACACCAGAGTATTTATAATACCGTGTTATAAGTAAATCATAAACACCAATCAACCTATTTACACTTATTAGACAATATTGCGACATAAAATCTAGGACATAAGACCTGATCCCAAATTTACATTTCCACTAAAAATTAGGAAAATTGGATATAGATTTTAAAAAATGAAATAAGAAACCACACAAGCGGTGCGTGCGAGGTGTTGGTCATAATGAGTGGAAAAACAAAGTTCAAAAGGCGTTTTCTCATCTCACTTTTTTTTCGCCGATTTGAATACCTTTTTGGTGTACAATACAACACAACTCAAAGAGGGAAACAGCAACACACCTAATAAATACCCACACAAAACACTCCCCTCACTCACTCTGTCTCTCTCTATTTCTTCTCTCTCGCAGCGGCCACCACAACATATGGCGTTACGGCCGCTCCTAAAATACACTCCCGCTGCGCGCTCTTGAAACCGCACCTCTTCGACCGCACCCCACGTCACAATATTCATGCCAACGGCTAATTCCGCTCTCCTCGCGGTGACGCTCTGCGTAATCCTAACGGCACCCTTATTATGCGCCGGCCTCGACTCCGAGATCGAGGCTTTAATCTCTTTCAAGCAAAATCTCCACGACCCACGTGGAACTTTGGACGGCTGGGATGCGTCCACGCCCGCCGCGCCCTGCGATTGGCGTGGAATTCGATGCTCCGCCGGCAGGGTTGTCGAGCTCCGGCTACCACGCCTCCAGCTCAGCGGCCGCCTTTCTGACCAGCTCTCCAATCTGCGCCAGCTGCAGAGGCTTAGCCTCCACTCCAACAATCTCAACGGCTCCATCCCACGCACCCTCTCGGAGTGTTCGCTCCTACGCGCCGTCTACTTGCAGTATAACTCACTTTCCGGCGTGATCTCCCCCTCATTTTTCTCCAACCTCACAGATCTTGGAGTTTTGAACCTTTCGCACAACTTCTTCTCCGGCGAAATATCCGGCGACATTCCGCCGAGCATGCGGATACTCGACCTCTCGTCCAACTCATTCTCCGGTCGAATCCCAGCTAACTTCTCTGCTGCTCACCAGCTCCAGCTAATAAACTTGTCGTACAACCTTTTCTCCGGCGAGATCCCGGCGGCTATTGGAGCGCTGCAAAAGCTGCAGTATTTGTGGATCGACGCTAATAAAGTGTACGGAACAATTCCATCGTCGATATCGAACTGCTCGTCTCTCATACATATCAGTGCGGGTGATAATATGCTGTCCGGCGTGGTTCCGGCGACTATAGGTTCGCTTCAGAAACTTCAGGTTATCTCTTTGCCGCATAATAAGCTAACCGGTGTCGTTTCGCAATCATTGCTTTGTAACATTTCAGTACTGAATGCGACAATTAGGATTCTTAACGTGAGTTTTAATTCGCTCACGGGTATTGAGTATAATGATGGTAGCGATTGTCAAAGCGTGCTGCAAGTTTTAGATCTTCACGAGAATCAGATAATTGGTACATTTCCTGATTTTCTTATTAATTTCTCTACAATAAGGGTTCTAGATGTTTCTGGAAATCTGATTACCGGATTATTTCCGGATGGTGTTGGGAATTTAGCGAATTTGGAAGAGTTTAGAGTCGGGAATAATTCGTTAAGTGGTGGAATTCCGGAGAGCTTGACCAAATGCGGGCTTCTTAGAGTGTTGGATCTTAGGAAAAACCGGTTTGTGGGTTCACTTCCTGAGTTCTTAGGGGAAATGAAGAACCTAACGACGTTGATTCTTGGTGGGAATGCCATTACTGGTATGGTTCCCAAGAGCATAGGCAGTCTTGATTCATTACAAGTTCTGGACTTGAGTGAGAATAAGTTGAATGGGAGTGTGCCTCTAGAGTTGATGAGACTTGCCAATTTGACTACTCTTAATTTGAGCCATAACAGATTTTCTAGTCAGGTGTTGGTGTACATTGGGGAGATGAAAAGTCTAGAAGTTCTGAATATGAGCGGTTGTATGTTTTCTGGTGTGATCCCTTCCGGCATTGGGAGTCTTTTGAAGCTCACAACTCTTGATTTAAGTAAGCAAAACTTGTCTGGGGAGTTACCGTTTGAGCTTTTCGGGTTACCAAGGTTGCAAGTTGTGGCATTGGAGGAGAATTCATTCTCTGGAAATCTGCCTGAAGGTTTTAGCAGCTTGTCTAGTTTGCAGAATCTTAATCTTTCAGGGAATGCTCTCTCTGGTGAGGTACCAGTCAGTTATGGATTTTTGAGATCATTGAATGTTCTTTCGCTTTCCGGTAACCGGTTGAGTGGTCCCATCCCGATGGAGTTAAGCAATTGTAGTAGTCTAGAAGTTTTAGAGCTGAGAGGAAATGAGTTAACGGGCCAAATCCCTTATGATTTTTCAAATTTGTATCAACTAAGGAGGCTTGACCTGGGTCAGAATAGTCTAACTGGTTCAATCCCAGGAAGCATTTCTAACTGTTCTTCGTTGGAAGTTCTGTTGTTGGATTCAAATCAAATGTCCGGCAGCCTTCCAGACACATTATCCAAGTTACCGAAATTAAAAGAGTTAGATGTCTCTTCGAATAATCTAACTGGTGATATTCCTGCTAGTCTTTCCCTTTTATCTGATTTGCAGCACTTAAACGTCTCTGCCAATGATCTCAAGGGAGAGATTCCAGATGCTTTGGCAGCTCGGTTTGGTGATGCTTCTGTGTATGCTATGGACAAGGATTTATGCGGGGCACCTCTGAGAAAGAAGTGCAGAAGCAAGAGAAAGAAATTGATTCTTTTCATTGTTGTGGTTGCAGTTGGGAGCTTGATGCTGCTACTGTGTTGTTGTGGGTATGTGTACAGTCTTGTTAGGTGGCGAAGGAAGCTAAGAGCAGGGGTAGAAGGAGTGAAGAAGCGAAGCCCCAGCCCGGGGTCGCAAGGGGCACGTGGAAGTGAAGAGAACGGGGAGCAGCCAAAGCTTATTATGTTCAACAACAAGATCGCATATGCAGAAACTGTAGAAGCAACGAGACAGTATGATGAGGAGAATGTGTTGAGCAGGGGGAAGTATGGTCTACTCTTTAAGGCCACTTACGGCGATGGCATGGTTCTTGCAATCCGCCGCCTCCCCATCTCATCACCAATTGAGTTGAATATCTTCCGCAAGGAAGCTGAATCTCTGGGCAAAATTAAGCATCGTAATCTTACTGTGCTCCGCGGTTATTATGCTGGCCCTCCTCCGGATATGAGGCTTCTTATCTATGATTACATGCCTAATGGAAACCTAGCCACCCTGCTTCAAGAGGCTTCCCACCAAGAAGGGCATGTGCTTAACTGGCCAATGCGCCACCTTATTGCTCTAGGCATAGCTCGTGGTCTGGCATTCCTGCATTCAGTCTCAATCACACACGGGGATGTGAAGCCACAGAATGTGCTGTTTGATGCCGACTTCGAAGCCCATCTTTCAGATTTTGGGTTGGATAAAGTCACCATTACTACACCAGCTGAGGCTTCCACATCCGCCATCTCCATTGGTTCTCTGGGCTATGCAGCACCAGAGGCGACAATGACAGGCAAACCAACTAAAGAAGCGGACGTATACAGCTTCGGGATTGTTGTTCTCGAGATTCTAACTGGTAAGAAGCCCGTGATGTTCACTCAGGATGAGGACATTGTGAAATGGGTGAAGAGGCAACTGCAAAGAGGCCAGATCACCGAATTGCTCGAGCCCGGTTTGGTTGAGCTAGACCCCGAGTCATCCGAGTGGGAAGAGTTCTTGCTGGGCGTCAAAGTTGGACTGCTCTGCACAATGCCGGACCCTCTCGAAAGGCCTTCCATGAACGACGTCGTGTTCATGCTCGAAGGCTGCCGCTTAGGCCCCGAAATACCTTCATCCGCTGATCCCACCACTCTACCTTCGCCCAGTTGATAACTACTCTGGAATCTCATTCATTTATGTATTCTTTCATGTTTTAGTCTGGATGATTAGAATGTATGAGTGATTTGCTTTTTCATCTGCTTTCCTAATTTCTCTTATGTCGTGCAGGCGCTGCAGAATCACAAGAATATACTGCACTAAATTATGATGTGTACCAATTTCTTCATTACCTACTCGCATTATTCGTCATTCTAACTTTTCTTGATAGTCAACTGTTTTTGGTATCATGAAAAATATAACTACTGTCTAAAATCCCAAAGCGGATCTTCTGTTCCAAAATGGGAAGAACACTCGGTGGTCCACCAATCACGTCCCGTCACGCGTGCATTGGTGGCCTCATTCAATTAAATTAATATTTGATTTTAAAAAAAGTGGCCGACCAATGCACGCGTGGCGGGACGTGATTGGTGGGCCACCGAAGGGGCCACCATTTTTCGGGCCAGAAGATCCTCCAGCCTAAAATCCTTTATTTTTATAGAAAATCTTTTAGTAATTGGAATGATTGAATAAAGGTAAAAGAATGAAAAAGAAGTCCCGTGATAGCAGATTCTTGCAGGAAGAATCATGATATGCTGCATTTTTCTGAATAATTAATATATGGTGCATAAATAAAATCATGTGACATGATATTGCAATACTGCGTATGTGTATTTTTTCGAAAGAAAGTAGCCGTTACAGTGGACAGGGCATGGAAATCTGAAACTCTGGAACGGTCTTTATCGGAAAAGGACAGAGCGTACCGTTTCTCCAGGTTAGGTGGGCCACCCACTCTTTTCTAGTTAAGTGCTATTCAGGGTTGTTTTTAATATGTTCAACTTTTTTTTAAGAGAATTGATAAAAATTGTAATCTAAAGAATTAATGTGTGTGGGTAGTTGTGTGTAAAGTGATATAAAGTGATGAGACTCATTAAAATTTATTAGAGTATTATTTTAGTTAGTGGCCAAGTCAAGTGGGACAATGAAAAAAAGGAAGAAGCGAAGTCGGGTGGGACGGAGGGAGTATTTTTTAATTTTATAGTATAGTAATTTATGTTGAAATTTAAAATAAAAATGTTAAATCATATTTTAATAAAAATTATGAATATGTTATTAAATTGAAGAAGTTGTTTCCATATAACTTAACCAAATTCAGTTTTTTAAACTTAATTATAGAGAATTTTACCCTTTATAAATTCTTGTAGACATTAATATTGAATTTGTCCTTAAAGTAAGTTATAAAAGAATAATTCAGTTATTGCAAACACGTTCAGACTCTCGTTGTCTTCTTCTTAATGGAAAAATATTTCTGGGAAATAATTATCATATTTAAGAGAACTATAATAACACTCGGACGCGATCATGAGACGCGATCATGATTAAATAATGTAATTGTTTATTATATCATAAGAGGAAGTATAATTGGAATACAAGTATTGCTAAAAAATTAGAGCATCATAACGGTCGGCGGAATATACATTAAAATCTGACAGAATGATATTATAATAATATGTTTTTGGTCGCAATTTGAGGAGTTAATAGTTGACCTGTCTCACGCGCTCCACCTGTTTGTCGTCTAGTCTAGCTTTAAATCACTTATGCCACGTGGAAGAGTATTTGTTGGGAGCTATCCGCCGGATCAAAATAACTTTTTAATAAATTTAGATGAGGCATTTTCAATAGTAGTCAAATAGAGTAAAAGTAAATACAATTATAGAAAATAAATATCTAGTCATTTAGTCTTCAACTAATGATTGGATGATGTGAGTTGTGTCATTAACTATTTTTTTTCGTTTGAAACGCTCAGGGACCATAGGGGCTGAAGTGGGGTGTACATCGGTCCTCCATCGGCCGAGAGAAAAAAGGCCGAACCACCCCCATCGGCCGAACCACTTGTATCTTTACAAGAAATTACCGGCTTTGAGGGCCGAATGGGGCCCGAAGGGGGGGCCAAAACGGTTTGTCCATCGGCCTTAAATCGGCCGAGAGAAAAAAGGCCTAACACCCCCATCGACCGAGTCAGTTGAATATTTACAAGAAATTACTGGCCTTGAGGGCCGAAGGGGGGCCGGAGAGGGGTTTACATCGGCCCGTAGAAAAAAAAGGTCGAACACCCGCCATCGCCCCGAGCCAGTTGAATTTGCACAAGCAATTACCAACTCTAAGGGCCAAAGGGGGTCGAAGGAGGGTGTCCATCGGCCCTCCATCAGCCGACTCTCCCTTCCTTCAAGATATGCTTCGACACAACACATGAAAGGTTTTTTCTGCAAAAGTGTTGTAGGGTCGATGAAGGGCCGATGGAAGGCCGGTGGAGGGCCTATCGAAGGCATATGAGAGGTGCAGTGGTGGGCCTCTGGGAGGTGAAGTTTCAATTCAGCTTTTTCTGCTGAAATGACTAGTCGGATATGATATTCACATGCACGAAATTGAGGGCCGAGAGGGGGGGGATGGTGGGCCTATGGGAGGTGCAGTTTCAATTCAGTTTTTTCTACTGAAATGACTAGTCGGCCTCGATTTTCACAGGGCCGAGGGTGCACTTTGTAGGAGAATTCATTGGCAATTGAATCACGTGAGAATTGACGTAACATTTGCTTATAAGAATGAGGATGACAATTGGATCATTCACCGATAAAATTCTTCAATTTACTTCCACTCTTCTTAATTCCTCACATCATTTTTGAAAAATATGGCCAATTCTCGACTGATTATTGTGAAATTGAACAGCGAATTCGACGATGAGTCGAATTATATCGGTGGCCATGAGTTCATGGTTTACATTCCTTCAAACAATATTTCTCTTGTATATCTCCGATAAAGAATTGATCGGTGGCTCAGTGCTTATTCCCTTCCGTTCAACTACTTCATTTACTATACTCCTGCTTCCCGACGAACCGACAGGATGATGAAGACCATTCTAGATCATGATATTGATCTTATGCGGTTGTGCTCTATCGACGTAAAGCCGGTTGTGTTTCTTGTGTATCCTCAAGTGCAAAATCTTCAATTTGTTGTCCCCAACCTCAATCAATTACCCGAAGATATTTCTAATTTCGGAGGTCCTAATTGGTTTACGGGCCAAGGAAGTGGAAGTAATGCTGGCGTTCAGGCTCCCCAAAGAAATGTTCGTGTGGAGACAGATTCAGATCGTGAAGCGGATTTGGACTCATCATCTGATGATGATAAGGATCAAGATATTTCTCTCCCCTTGATTAATTGTTTGTTACAAGATTTTGCTACATGGATTTAGAGAGAGGGTGGCGTGACTCAAATTATGTCTTTGCTCATTCTAGTAACTCGTCCTCCAATGATCGACGAGACTATATACGACAACACAGAAGTCGCAAGCAACTGGATACTTCCTATTGTTCCCCTTGATGTATCTGAATCAGTAGTGGCACGGAACCTGAATAATGTTGTAGACGGAACTTTGCGTGAAGGATTGATCTTCAGCTCGAAAGGTGAACTTTATGCTGCTATCACTCTATTCCATTTGGAAAACGGTGCGGATCTCAGAGTGCAACGTTCGAGTGGTTCCCGGTTGGAATATTTGTGCATAAGATGTGTTGATTGTCCATTCCAGCTGCTGGCATACTGTAGAGGTGAAAAAGGTTGGGAGGTGACTAAATGGGTTGAGGACCATAATTGTACAATTGATTTATCCGGGCTTGGCGAACGAAATGTGCGTTCGAAGGCTGTCGCAGCTTATATTGCTCGTAGAATGCGCCATCAGAGCAAGTTAATGAAACTGGCTGATATTCACGTGGATCTATTGGATAAGTTCGGAATACAAGCAACCTACGGGGTGGCCCTCCGAGCGCGCAATGCAGCTATTTCGATGATTTACGGTGGACATGCAGATTCCTTCAGCAAACTTCCTCAATTTCTGCATTTGTTGGAACAAACAAATCCGGGCACTTGTACGGATCTTGATGTTGATGAGGATGGTCGTTTCCGACATTTATTTTTGGCTCTTAGTGTATCGCCTGCCCCTTGGTTAGCCAACCTCCGGAAGGTTATTGTGGTCGACGGGACAAATTTGAAAGGGCGAAATAAGGGAATATTATTCGTCGCTGCTACTTTTGATGCGAACGAGCAAATATTCCCACTCGCTTTTGGCGTAGGTCCGATTGAAAATGATGTTTCGTGGAAGTGGTTTATGATGCGACTGCGAGCCGCATTTCCAACGGCTGACAGTTTAGTGATTGTTTCAGACCAACATAAAAGCATAGCGAATGCAGTAAGAGATGTTTTTCCAGACGCACAAAACGACCTTTGTTACTACCATCTCTTGAATAAGCTTGCGAGACACGATGATTGGGTCATTCGATCGTTCTATCGAGCAGCTTATGCTTATCGATCGACAGAGTTCCATGAGGCCATACATAGATTTTGAATTCCTAGCGTCTGCTAAAGCCGTTTGTAAAAAAAAAAACCACATTACTAGGAGAATTATAGTTAAAAAAATACACACATGCAAATGACTATAGTTACAAAAACTGTCGAGGCCGCTATGACGGTGTAGCGTGAATCAACAGTAGCCAACACGTTACGGTCTTTGTCTTCAAGCCTCTGTCGGAGGTAGGATGCATACATATCAATCTTTGTCTGCCCTATGTCGTACCTTGTATCCAATATGTTCTTGAAAAATCTGTGCGAAAGCTCATGTGTGGAGCTCCGCTAGGATTGTATCGGTGGCTCACTATGTGCTGCAAATATCATGTATTAATAAAATATTGTAAAATATAAATCTTCAAATTAGGTTTGTACCTCGTTGCTTTGTTCAATTCTCTACTCCGGCGGTTGGATTTCATACAATCGTTGTACATGCTCCGTATCAAATAAGTCAAAGACGGTTGACTCATGTGGCTGCATTTAGGACAAACACGCATGACCAAACGAAAAAAAAAACACACAATCTCAATTTTAATAATTACCCAATAAAATTAAGATACATGTACAGGCGATGGGTCGCGTGGAGCAGAACAAGGGAGTGGCTCCCAACGTCTAGGAACCCAACATCTCTCTCCTCATACATGCTATGACGCCCTTGATCAATGCCCCAATAAGCCCTTCGAGCAGCAAAATCCCAAGGATCTGCATCGGGATTCTACGTGTATTCCACATCCTCCATGACTGTCCTGCATCTTGATCCCACCTCGGCCACTGATGTATAGTGACCATCATCCCCCGCGGTGCAGATATTTCCTCGTCTGAACGGTGACCACTGTACTCTATGTCCCATGACTGCAAACTCGTGGAAGTGGATCCTCTGCCTTTACCCTTGCCCTTGTCTGCTCGAAACACATTTTTCAAAGAACTTCCCTACTTTTTTGAAGAAGTGATTCTCGCGCTCGTTCCACCGCGCATCCACTTTCTTTAACAAATCATCCTCGCGTTGGTCAAACCGTTCATCTATAGTCCGGATGATTCGTTCGTATGTGGGCACAATGGAATCTTCATCCGCACGATGCCCGGATGACTCTCCCTCCGTAGGTGCGCGTTTCTTCATTGATTTTTTCTTCTGAGCTGCCGGAGCCTGTACATTGCCATCCTCATCAACTTACCTCAGCTATACGGGGGTTGGTCTCGGAAACAATACACCAACCGGATTATCTCCATTCACCCTTCTCCAGTATTCCGTTAGCTGCTCCTTGGGAGTAGGCGTGAGAGTCTCATGGGGAGGAGTCTACATCTATTCCAAAAGTTTTAATCACAAGTTATAATACACTCTTATACTTGTGAATTTTTTAATAAATATTTAAAATGTTATTTACTGGTGAGGCGAAGAAACTGATCCACTCCGTATCTGGTGGCGTCACAAATACCCACTTCATACATCGGGGCATACCTCCATCATTCACAAGGCGGACATATAGCCGGGCCAAATCTGGTATCGCCTCGTATGCCCAGATCTATAATTCAATTAAAGATCATGACAAGTATAAATTTGTCGATACATAACAAATTGAAACAATTAAATATCGATTCGTACCTGAAGGGCCCAAACTGAGCCATACATACTATATTTCGCTTTCACTAAATCGACTCGCTTCGGTGCATAGCTCATGTAGTGGAGGAGGGCATTGTATGTGTAGGATCCCCATGGAAAATCGTTCCACACGTTTAAATCATCTGCCAGAACCCACACCCACTTCTCAACCTTCTTCGTGTCGGCAGGTGCGAATAAAAAACACATCAATGCATACATTGGCCACCTTTAGATGATCGTCTTCAGAGAGGTCGTCCAGCTTATCATTTTTCCACATATTCAGCACTCGCCTCCTGTTACTGCTTTTCCTTCTGTCAGTCTCATGTATACTCCGGATTTCCTGGCACGAGGCGCCTTCAGATCAAAAGAAGAGTCGACGAAAAAAAATCCAGTCACGAGTGCATATTCCAACTGGGAAAATCTGAGCTCTCGTCCGAATATGTGAAAGCGAGCCTCCCTGATGGTGCCTGCACCTCATAATACATCAACTGATGCAAGGCCAATACATAACTATTTCCTTTCCTCCAGCTCAGCATATGCCCAAACTGTCCGTTTCTAAACCGCTGGATTAAGTTTAACCCCCCCCCCCTCCGGTCTCAAAAGAGTCTTGTTAATCATTTCAGGTAAACTATCTCTCCAATACGTAGTCACTTTAGTGGTTTTTTCCCTAACTGGTAGTCGGATATAATTGGGCTGCAAGTTGTACAAAGAAAATTAATTAATTAGTAAAGACGACTGAGCCGAGGGCCGATCGAGAGCCACGGGGCCGAGGCCCGATCAAAACCCACGGGGCCCTCGGCCAATGGGGGCTGAGGGACTCTGTTGGTCCCGAGAGCACGTTTAGGTGTAGAGAGGGGGGGGGGGGTGAATACACCTAAAACCTATTTCTCAACTTGTAACACGAACAGTCCCGTTTAGGAGTGTGCCGCACTGAAAGAGTTCAGCAGACCAAATAGCTGTTCTGAATCGTATTAAGGCAAAGAGGTACTGACTCTTGTGAGATCTCGCTGGGCGACTAAGTCGAATTCGGTATCTTCGAGATGGAGTTCGGTGGTGCGGAAATGTGTAGGCCCAAATCGGTTGAGTGGAAAAACGTTTTCTTAAAAACAGTTTCAGTTCAGAAGAGTGAATCAGATAAGTATGCTGAAACTTGGTTGCATGATTTTAAAGATATGATATTCAGTATGAACAGTTAAAATCAATGCAACAGTAAATAAGAGACACAAAGATTTTTAAAGTGGTTCGGATGCACAGGATCCTACGTCCACTGTCCCGAAAGGTCAGGAGGCTATTTATTATACTGAGTTAGTCTCAGTCAGCTTGTACACATGACAAAGCCGCGTCTTAGAATTTATACTGAGCAAGTTTCAGTTTACAACGAGTATCAAACAAAAGTGTTTGACAAACTTCTTCAACTATGAAGGGGTCCTTTTACAATAAGGATAAGGTTCAAAGGTGAACCCCTTCGTCTAAGCTATGGATAAATTCAGTTGAGCTTAGGGTTAGAGGGATAGGGAATGAGAAAGTGGCTTCTAGATTGACGAACAGCTGAGTTGTAGCTTTGAGTTCGTGTATCGTCGATTTGGATACTAGAGGCTTTTATATCTGTTTAGCTTGGTTCCCTAAGAGCTAGAAGGTAGTCTTTCACCGGAGAATGTTCTTTAAGTTCTTGCGGAAGACTTATGCGATATTCTGTTTTTGCTCATTTTTCCGTTTTCTTGCTCGAGAGTGCGTTGGCTCGTTTGTTGCTTTTTGGGTCTCTCGTATGCTTGAAAAAACTTGAATCATCCCTCTATTTATAGAGAAGAGATTAGGAAAGATCCGTTGGAGACGATGATCCCTTTATCTCACTCTTTTGGTAGCTAACGACTCTTTTGAAAAAGGTGATAGTGTCCTTTCCCTCCTTTTCCGGAAAGTTGTTGACTTGCGGCTTTAGCGGTAAGGACGGTGTTGGCTTGTCATTTGCCGAGGTTTTGCGAGTAGTTGAGACAGAACGATTTCGAGGCATAATGAAGCCGACTTCTCTCTTCCTCGTATTTGACGATGCTAATTGTTGTTCAAAAGATCGACGGTTCGGAAGGCCGTGCCCGCCGTTATCGAGTCCGATCCTCGTAGAGAGTACTGAATTTAGTCTGCGAAGGTCGGCTCTTAGTTCGATGAACTACTCTGCCGAGTTCGGTTCCACTGAGTCTTTCAGATATCTTGCTCTCGCCGAGTCCATGCACATACCGAGTCTTCTACATCCGGTGCTGAGGCTGATAATCTACTGACCGCCTGAACCAGTGCGAGTGTCTACCGAGTCCGAATCCTCCGAGACAAAAACAAATACAAAGGAATGGGTTCACCAATCAGATAGGGTTTTGGGATCTTCAAATCTTCATGGGATCACTCGGGGTATAAGCCTGCCGAGTGCATTTCAAGATACGGAAGATAGAATCATTTCCCACTATGTAAAACCGTGCTGAGGACTGAATCATCACCCAACAATTTCCCCTTATTTGATGATGCCAAAACCTAACACTATCAAAAAATAACACTATCTATGCTATCAAAGCACTAAACTTATACAGAAACAAAGCTCCTTACAATATTACAAGAAGAATCAGTAGAGTTGTTCTGCAAGTTCTAGACTACTGAAGGGAGCAGAGCAGGGAGTCAGAATAAAAAGATTAAGCATAACCCTGTCTTAACAATTTTCCTTATTACAAGGAAACAATTTCCCTCTATAACATATCAGCTAGTCTAACAGAATCTCTACAGCTACTGACAAAAGATCAACAAGTGAGTGTGTGTCAGTAATCACTTCAGTGATTCTGAGTGTTAAGCATAAAAACAGAACATGGCTTATAGAGACAATAAGGTATTGTCAAAGCCAAAGAAAGAGATATGTATATCAGATAAAGAAAGTTCAGTACAGATACATCTCTTGCTAAGCTAGGAAAGTACAAGAAAAGTCTAAGAACTATGAACGCTTGTACTGCTTGATCCTGTCCATGAAATTTTGCGATTGAGTCTCGGGAAGGGGCAATCCATACATTCGTAGGTGTACTTCCCTCGGCCCGGATACTCGGCCGAAGCCTCGCCGGCTCATCTTCTTCAAGTCCTTTATGTGCGGCAAGCATCCTTCACTTCCTTCTCTATCACTCCAAAGTGAATAGAATCATCAAGTCTTCTTGGTGGTGGCGAATTCTGGGTTCAGGAACCTTGACTTCAATGTTTGCTCTTACAGCATTTTCCATGTAGGGATATAAGTCCGGTTCAGTGATCATCATCCATTCCACGTAGGCATCAGCCTTTGTCTTATCTGACCAGAAATTCCAAAAATAATTCCTCTTGATGAATTCTATTTTCTGTGATTCCCATCTCTGAGTGAACTGAGCAGGAATCCACTCATCCGTCCTAGACCATCTATGAATCTTCATGTCCGTTGGCTTCGTGAACCTTCTGTATTTGTATGGAATATCAGCATTGGAAGGTACTCTCGGCTCGGCCTCTTGTTCGATGCGGATTCCGAGTGCCTCTAAGTCCGCCATATGAATCCTATGTCGCGGCGCCTTCTATCTGTCTCGCCTCTTCTCCTCTATAAAGATACCGATCCATCTGAACAAAGATGGCCTCGATCTCAGCATCTTGTTCTTTTGATCTTGTGTGTGAGAGCTTCGAGACGAGCATTGTTCTTACGAGTCGAGCGGGGGTACTAGATTTGTCTTTAGATGTACCACGCTTCTTATTACTTTTCGTTGTTCTTGCTTGCTCCTCCCGTCTTCATCATCCCGAAGTACCGGTTTTACGGGAGGCGACCTAGCAGGAGCTTTCTTCTTTCCTCTACGAGCAGGAGCCTTAGTTTTGGCGGTTGTGGTTATGGCCTTAGGCTTATTCTTTGCCGCTTCACCTTCGCTATCTCCCTCGGCTAGCTTTTCATCAGCTGCGATCTGAGCCTCCTCCTCCTTACTTATATATCTCTTCAGTTTCTTGGAGGGAGGGGTCGGGAGTTTCAAGGCTTTCTTGCCTTTGCCTTCTACGGGGAGGTGGGAGAGGTGCCTCTTCCTCTTCGGACTCATCCTCCTCGAGCATACTCGGCAATTTCTTTGACCATATCCAACGGGGTGCAGGTTGCTCGAGTTGCTTGTGTTACAGTTCCCGAGCCACTTGGGCCGGTCCCTACTGGGATTCCAACGAGACACCCCGGGCCTCACCGGTCGGTTCGATGCTTGCTCCGGCCATCGACCTTGTCTTCCTTGAAGACTTTGGTGCTCGTTCTCGAGCCTTCCGAGTTTTCTCTTCCCCTTTGCTTGATGGCTGCTTTTCAGGTGTCTTTTCTTTTTCAGGCTTATTCTTTTCCCCCTTTTTGGCATCAGCAAATTGAGCCGAGTTAGGAACAATTACCTTAGAGTTTAGGCTTTTGTAGGATGCTGACAACTCATCAAGTCGAGTGTGGATCTTGTTCGGCTCCTCGTGCGGCTCATTCTTCTCATTAATCGGTTCATCTTTGTATTTACGGTGAGAAGTGTCTCTGCAGACCTTGAACTCATTCGGCTGTGATCGACCGAATTCTCCGGAGCCTTCTAAATAGATGTGAGACGGAGCTCATTGGCCTGAGATAAGGTGGAGACTGACTCCGTATGAAGGGACTGAGAGGCCTTGAATTCAGCAAGTAGTTTAGCCTGTCCCTCCTGGAATAGTCTGAGCTGTTCTTCAAAGTCGGCTTTCTGTTGGGCCAGTGCGTTTGATACGATGGAGGAGACATCAGGGGCGACCGATTTTTGACAATGATTTCTTCGGCCCACGAAGCTCGCCCTAGTGGCCCTGAGTAGTGTGCTTCCATGTCTTGTGGACAGCCTTGGCAAGGGCACGATTCCGAGTGCCTTGGCTTCGGAGAGCCTTTGCCACCGACTTTGAGCGTCGGCCTGCGGGGCTAGGCGCTACTCGTAGGTCGACTCCGGCCAAGAGGCGAGCGAGGCTCTGCGAGGACGAAGTACCGGCCGCCGACTTCACGGGGAGCAAGGATACGCAATGGTAGGTCTGGTTGAGTAGTTGTATCCTTGTCTGGTGAGTTTCCTCATCGGGCTTCTCGGGGCCCGAATCATGGGGTGGGTCTCGACCGTCGTGGTCGAGACCCATCCGAGGGGCGAGCCGGTTGCTCGTTGTCTATCATTCACCGGGGGCCAATATTGCGGCCCTCGAACGTCGAAGGTTCCAAGGTCGGCGGTGGGAGTAGCCTATTTGCTTTGCCTTAAGAACTGCTCCTCCTTATGTAGCCGGTCGCGGGAGTAGTGTAGGATGAGGCGGAGGCGAGGATGCCACTCCCGAACCCTTAGGAGCATGTGGAGCTCGGCACGCTTGGCAAGAGATATCGGATCGGGATGGCCGGTAATCTCGGTATGAGTTCGGTAATCTCTCGGAATGCTTGAGATTGGAGAGCTGAAGCTTCCATTCCGATCGATTCTGTTCGACGCCCGTTTCGAATCTTCAATGTCTATGGCGGACGTCCGTTTCTCGGCGGATGGCAAGCTGGCGAGTGGAGGGATGTCAAGGGGGATCGTCCGTAGTCTCCAAATCACCACTCTGGACCTCTTCGATCCGAATCCCTTGGTCCACTTCTTGTGCTTGTTCGGTGGAGACGACCTTCTCCACCGAGTGAGTCTTTTCGGAGGACTCGAGATTCATCAACCGAGTGCGGTGGTTGTGTTTGTTCGATAGGGATCTCGGGAACTTCGGCGGTCGCCTCGATTCGGTAGGCACGTCGGTGAATGTTTTCTTCGGACGTTTGGTCGGTGCCTTAGGAGATTTTGCTTGAGGAGACCACTTCTTCATGGGCGCGGCCTTCGAGGCGGTGTCTGGCCGAGCCGAGGGTCCCGACCCTATTTGCTTGAAGTGCTTTGCGGTGCGGTTACGGAACCCGACCTTTTTCACATTGAAATAAGTCTTGTCGTGGAAGGTGATCCGGTCATCGCCGCGAAATCTTCAATTATTACCGAGAGCTTGAGCCCATACGGTAATTTTCCTTTAGCGCTCGGTATGAATGAGACTTTGTCAAACTTGGCGGCTGGACCATGAATTCTCGGAGGAAGAATTCGATCCGGTTAATCACTGGGCACGATCATGTATCGCCATCATCAGCTGAATCTTTGGCCTAGATACCTGATCGAAAGAGCCGGATTGGCTCGTCAGCAGTTGAGTGACTATGTAAGCCAGTGCCCTGTATTGAGGCAGCGTGGCGTTCTTTGGGAAAGCTGCTCTGAAGCCGTGGGCTTGCCGCAGAAGACTGAAAGGTAGTCATCCACCCGATCGTCCGAGATACCCGACGGTGCTGACTCCTTTCGAGGGTAGGTTGAAGCTCCTCTTCAGTGCTTCCCTCACTGACATCTTCTTTATCCTCATGGCAGCCTCACCGATTGTGTGAACGGTGAATGTTCCGATGATATCGCCCGCTACTGAGTCAGAGTTGAGGTAAAGTTCAGCGACTTGCCTTGGGAGGAAAAAGGTGGGCTTCTTGGAGTGAAACGCCTCCAATCCAGATTCGCGAAGGGCCGCGAATATCTCTTCCATATACTCCAGCTCGCATGCATCAAATTCCATGACTGGTTCGCACCAGACACGGTCTTTGTCAAGGATCTCTTGCATGTCTTTAGGGACGATTATAGAGAGGCCTGTATCCGCCATTATATCTGTTACAAGAAATGTTGTCAGTATCGAGTTTGATAAAGTAGTTATTACTACGATGCTGAACAAATAATAGAATAAAACTATAACAGATATACAATCATACCAAAGAAAAATCCGAGTGTTTATAAAAGGATTTGCAAGTAGGGTTACTAGAGAGATCTCGGATTTTTCAAAGTTGAAAAGATTTAAGTATGCTAATGGCGGTTTCAAAGATACGATCGAATATTTATATCTAAGAAGAAGATGGACAGTTATCGATCTGCGGTTGAATTTAAACTTGCTTTAGGAGATGTGCGGTTAAGATAGGATGACATATATAGGTAATGATCAAATAACCGCCTAAGTCAAAAGCCAGTTGTAATATGCCTAAGTAGTAACTATGATACGACATGCATTAAATTCGTGGCAGAGTTCAGCAAACTTATGTATGGGATGTCGTGCATTAAATGTAAGCCATTAATATTAAATGACAATTCATTAGATATTTAATACGATGCTGAATCTGAACAATAAATGCATATTCTTGTTTTATTGGTTACTACCGAGTAGAGATACGCAAACTGTCGGTGAACATCGTAGTCGGTGATACCTCGTGTAGATGGTTGCTTGAGTCTCTATGTGCGAAACTATTCGATGCGAGAGCGAACATTCCCCCTTACTGAATGATCCTCTCCTGAAACCTCTTACTGACTGGGGTCAGTAGGGTCCAGCAGACCTAGCTCTACTGAAAGTTCTCTGAATCTTGCTTCAGCTAGAGGCTCGGTCAGTATGTCAGCCCTTTGTCGATCAGTATGGATCTTTTCCATCTGATGTCCTTCTTTTCGACATGGTCCCGAATGAAGTGATGTCTGATGTCCACGTGCTTGCATCTCGTGTGAAGTACAGGGTTCTGAGTGATTGCAATGGCACTGGTACTGTCGCAAAAAATCGGCACTTCATTCTGAATGACGTCATAGTCGCGTAGCTGCTGTCTCAGCCAAAGGATTTGGGCGCAGCAACTTCCGGCAGCCACGTATTCAGCTTCAGTAGTTGACGTGGCTACTGAGTGCTGTTTCTTTGAGAACCATGAAATTAGCTTGCTGCCAAGGAACTGACACGTTCCTGAAGTTGACTTTCGATCAATTCTACATCCTGCATAGTCAGCATTAGAATAACTAGTTAGTTCTATATTATCATCAGCTGGATACCATAAACCTATGTCAGGTGTTCCTCTGAGATAGCGGAGAATCTTCTTTGCTGAGTCCATATGACTCTGCTTGGGATTCACCTGAAATCGAGCGCAGACACCTACAGCATAAGTTATGTCAGGGCGAGTAGCTGTTAGATATAATAAAGAACCAATTATAGCGCGAAATTCGGTTTGGTCTCATCGATACTCCCTCCTTGTCAAGATCGATTTTCATGTTCGTGTTCATTGGGATCTTGATAGGTTTGCCAGATGTGCAACCGAATCTTTTGATGAGGTCTCGAGTGTATTTGTCTTGGTTGATGAACGTTCCCTTTTCAGATTGCTTAACTTGAAAACCGAGGAAATAGTTCATTTCTCCCATCATTGACATCTCGAACTTGTCCTTCATCATTTTCTCAAATTGTTGGCACATGATGACATTCTTTGATCCAAAGATGATGTCATCCACATAGATCTGCACAAGTAGTAGATCGTCTTCCAGTCGAATGCTGAACATAGTGCGGTCTACTGTGCCTTTCTGAAAACCTTTCTGAAGAAGAAACTCAGATAGGGTATCGTACCAAGATGCTTGTTTTAACCCATACAGAGCCTTTCTGAGTTTATAAACCTGATGTCCCTGCTGAAAGCCGGGCGGTTGTTCCACATAGACTTCTTCTTTCAGCACACCATTCAGGAACGCAGACTTCACATCCATTTGATAGACTCTGAATCTTTGATGTGTTGCGTAGGCCAGAAATAGTCTAATTGCCTCCAATCTTGCAACTCGAGTGAAAGTCTCATCGAAGTCTATTCCCTCAGCTTGACAGTAGTCTTTTGCCACGAGTCTTGCTTTGTTCCTTACTATGACATTGTTTTCATCTCGCTTGTTCTTGAAGACCCATTTAGTTCCAATAACATGTTGATGCCGGGGTCTATCAACAAGCTCCCAAACTTCGTTTCTCGTGAACTGATTCAGCTCCTCTTGCATGGCTATGATCCAGTCAGCATCTTTTAGTGCATCCTCAATCGTCTGAGGTTCGTCAGTAGACAAGAAGCAAGAAAATAATGCGCTTTCTCCTTGACAGAATCTGGATCTTGTCTTTACACTTGCTGAGGGATCTCCAATAAATAGATCAGCAGTGTGAGCGTCTAGCCACGATCTACGATGTTTCAGCTCTTCATCTGAAATTTGTTCAACACAGATAGTAGGTAAGTTAGGCATTTCAGTTGTACTATTCTGAAATTGAAGCAATTTAGTAGTGAAAGCATGATCTACTGAGTCACCAGGTTCAGGGGCATTCAGCTCAGGAACATTACTAGATGTTCCCCCTGAGTCGTTATTCTCAGTAGTGGTCTCAGTTACCTCTAGGGTTTCTTCATCGACCTGAGTTACCCGGGATTGACTCGTTCAGGAGAGTCAATCTATTCAGCTACGTTTTCTGCTGGTTGAGATTCAGTAAACTTGTCTTCAGTTTCCTCATCTGAATCATCATCCCAACAAAGCTGGATCTTTTCGACTTTATCTCTTAGGCTTAGATCCTGTAGCTGTCTACTGATGTTCTCAGATTCAGAATTAGAGTTATTGCTCCTGTCTTCAGTAGCAAACTCATTAAAAACAACATGAGGGTTTTCCTCCATGCAAAGGGTTCGATAGTTGAATACCCTGAAAGCTTTGCTGACCCGGGAGTATCCTAAGAACACTCCCTGATCTGACTTGCCATCAAAGGTTTTCAGCTGATCTTTCCCATTATTGTGGATAAAGCACGAACATCCAAAAATATGGAAATAGGATAGAGAAGGTTTCCTGCCGTTCTATAGTTCATATGGTGTCTTCTTCTGTTGTTTTGTCAGTAGAGATCGGTTCTGAGTGTAACATGCAGTGTCAGTAGCTTCTGCCCAGAATTTGGTTGGGAGTCCTGAGTCTGCGAGTAGAGTTCTGGCTGCCTTCTTTAGAGTTTTGTTCTTTCGTTCAGCAACTCCATTTTGCTGAGGTGTGCGTGCAACTGAAGTCTCATGCTTTATTCCTTCAGTTTTGCAGAACTCCTCCACCATAAAATTGAGGAACTCAGTTCCTCTGTCAGAACGGATTTTGATAATCTTGGTGTTCTTCTCGATACTGAGCCTTTTCAGAAGCCTTGGTAACTCTGTTTTGACGTCAGACTTGTTGGCAATGAATATGACCCAAATATAGCGCGAGTAGTCATCGATGACCACTAAAGCATATTTCTTGCCTCCGATCGTCACCTGGAGAGACTTGGACCGAACAAATCCATATGTATCGGTGAAGGATTCCATCGGTGGAAGGAGATGGAATAGGAGGATTTTAATTCCTTGTTTGCTTTCCCTTCAAGCATGCTTCACACTGAGTGTCTTTGCTGAATACTTCATCGGCAGTCCTCTTGCTAGAGTATCTCTTGCAAGTTTGTTGAGCGTCTTAAAGTTGAGATGATTGAGTCTCCTGTGCCATAGCCACCCCGTTCGGTTGTCGTTTTTCGCCAACAGACAAGCTTCAGGTTCAACTGAGTCCCAATCAGCTACATATATGTTCTTCTTGCGGGAACCTGATAACACTGTTTTCCCTGTGGATTTATCAATAACATCACAGAAACCAGCGTCAAATATCAAGATTATGCTGAAGTCCTTCAACATATGATACTCTAGGGACTGTGGCAGTTCCAATGCTGAGTGTTCCAAATCCTCTTGTGTAGCCTTTAGCGTTGTCTCCAAACTCGATTCTGGATCCTTCTTCAGGGATATAATTCTTCAGTAGACTCTTTTGGTACGTCATGTGTCTTGAACACCCGCTATCCACGTACCATGGGTCTTTGTGCACCTGCAAAACAGAATTATATTCAGGTACCCTTTATTTTTGATTTTGGGTCCTTAGATGTTAGTTTTGGTAACCCAAATTTGTCTTACGACCCCGGTGGTCTCGGGCATCTTATTTCCACTTGAGTCAACGTACTTGACCACCGGACCGGGTCGAAGCCGACTTCTTAGGCTTTTCGGGTTCGGGAGTCCGGATCTTTTGGTGGCTGGGCGCGACCTTTGCCTTTTGAGCGATTTTCTTCTTTTTCTTCTGACTCTTGGGTCCTCTTCTGACTATAGGATCATAATAATATGACCCATACTGTCACACCCCAATTTTCGGAGAAGGACACGATCATCAGGGTGCGACTGGGGTTGGAGAAAAGAAGTGGGGAAAGAAATAGGGTTTGTATTATCTGGAATAAATCAAGCGAAAAGGCCAATAAATTGTGTACAAATCTTTCAATGGTGACTCATGCTATAACAAAGATGACAACAATACTCAAGAATTTTATATTCAAATACTCGACTCAAATTGAGTACTTAAGGAATTAAGCATCAAAGCAAGTATTACAGGGCCCAAAAATAATACACAAGATTAGCCCATCAGAGTTCTTAATAAATGTATTTGAACTTAAGTGGAGGCAATATCTGATATCGATATACATCAGAAACCCTCGCCTCAGCTTTGCTCGTCACCACCGTCCGCCCAACCTGAAAACATTTTGAAAATAGTTTGGGCTGAGCACTAGTGTACTCAGTGGGTGAAGCAGTTCATAAACATTTTTATAAATAGTTTATCCATGTATAAATCGTATGACTTGGAAGGTTTAAAAATAAAAGCCACTCCCAGTCATACCAACATTTATCTCATTGTGTGCGCACTGTCACGTTCTACTGTTACTCTTACTCTATACCTCCTTCCTTTCGGACTTTGGGCTACAACCCAGTGAGTCCCATAAACATCTGATCTCGGGTCTTGACCCAGAGATCCCAACCGTTAGACTTAAAGCCGAAGCTCATAGGTCCTCTCCAACTGGTTAGCACACAATGGCGATCAACCCATTGCACTACTAACAATGGTGTACACAATTCTCACTAGCGTGTTAGGCCAGTCAAGAATCTCGATCGATTAAATTCAGAGCGTTAAACAAGTAGAACGCACAAAAACATCTTTCATGGATAAACAAGCATTTCATAGAGTTTAATAACTCAAAATAATTTTGAGAAAGTAAAACCCACCTCGAAGCTGCAACAATATTAATTTATTGTAAATCCGGATGTTACTTCTCTTCTTCAATAGAGCCTACAAGAAAACTCTATGCTTAATTGAAATCCCAAAACTTAAGTTAATATAAGATAAGATTTAATTTGAATTTGAAAACCAACACCGCTACTTCCCACTTTAATTCTAACCCAGACGACCATTGGTTTGTGAAAACAAGATTATGGTTGGAATATACGCTATTTAGATTATAACACTTGTCAGTGACTCATTGATCCGGCACCGATTTGATGCTCGAATCTCGACCCGAACTTGCATCGAAAACTATTCGTGCAAGTACGCCATAGGGATTCAAGGGCTCATAACTTTCAGGTTTGAGCTCTAGTTTGAAATTCGAGAATAGCGTTGTAAAGCCAACAATCAGAACTTTCCAACGATATATAACATAATAAGGTTTGGACAAAAGAATAGATCAGAAATCGAGGTGATATATTCAAAGGAAGATTGAGTTTCATCGACAAACCCACAACTTGTAGAAGTTATATCTTTCACCTCCGAACTCGGTTTTAGAACCTGAAGGTGTTTCTAGAAAGCTCATGATGAGAGGTTTCCAACGGTATCTTATATACCGGGATTTGGTGTACAAAACCGAGAAGAATTCAAGTTGGAATTCGCTGCCTTGTTTCAGCGAGAATAGAAAATGAAACCGCCACCCCAACTTCTAGGACCCATAACTTTCGGGTACGATCTCTGATTTACGAACCGAAGGTAGTGTTGGAAAGACAACGAAAAGAGCTTTCCGACGATATAAAATATGTTGGATTTTGGATAAGGAAACGAGCAGAATTCAGATTCAAAGTTGCTGTTCTGCTCGTGGGAAAAACAAAACCCGTAGCCGTAGTCTACTAACACCTCAACTTTCGGGAGCCATAACTTTCAAATCCGAACTCAAAATTATGAATATGAGGTGGCGTTAGAAAGACAGCGAAGAGAGTTTTCAAATGGTATATGATTCGATAGGATTTGGACAATAGAAACGAGCATAATTCTATCTCAAAATGTTTGGTTGGCAAGAATCGAAAACAGGGGTATACACCTAGATATTCAACCCAAATCTTAGCAACAAGCAACTGCTTGCCGCCACGAACTCTTCCCTTCCAAGCAATCTTTTCTTAATACCGATAAACCCACATCCAAACAGCCCATGAGAAACTATAACTCTAAAGTTCAACTCAAATAACCCCAAGTGATGACCGAACGAACATGTACACCAACTTACATAAACAAAATGATCGAATTGATTATAGGCGTAGAATTTACCTTCCGATATTGTTCAAAGATTTTACAGAGAGGAGAAGTTTATGGGGAGAGAGGAAGTGCGTGAGGCGGTGGAGAGTGAGAGGAATGCTAGAATGAGAGTGAGGATAAAACCATGTAGCCGCCATTCCTCTTCTTACTTATCCAACCATAGTATTTACTATTATTAGTAAATGAATGAATATTTTATTTCATTAAAACCAAATGTTGTGAAGTATATCTATAGTTTATTATAAATCCATGGCAGCGTGAACATGGATAAATATCGAACCCAAAAAAAATAATAGTTTTTTTTTGACACGATTCATCTAACTAATAATTCGTGTTTCTATATCTATGAGAAATGATAATCCACTAATTATTCAATTAGCTCATTTACTATAATATAACATATTAGTAAAATTCGGATATTACATCCTTCCCTCCTAATAAAAAATTTCGTCCTCGAAATTTGCATTGCTTTCTCATTGCAACTTGAATATTATACTTTCATCATACTTGAAAATTCTCATATTACCTCTTCTTTTCTTTGAAATATCATATAACCTTTACTAGAGAAATTTTCTCGGTTCCTCAAAGCATGAGTCTCACAATTACGTATATGAGCTAGTCTTTCTTTCACAAATTAGTCCGAACATAGGACCACTTCATTATACTTGACTTCGCGTTGAAGCTCAACAACGACATTCTGAACATGAGAGACGCCACATGCGTCTATTGAACCAGGTAGCAATTCCATAAAGAACTTTATCTATTTTGCTCCGTACTTTGAGAATTTCTTAAGAACTCAATTTATTTTGCTAGATCATCTCACTCTTTATTATAAAAAAATTAATCATAAAAATATTTAACTCTCATCACTACATTTTCTTGGACTAACCATTATCCAATATCTTCATTCTTCGACAAGATACACTTTTGTAAGCTGCCACGGTAATCATTGTCTTATTGCATTCGTAATAGATGTATTCCACTTTGAGAAAAGTAACTTCCAAATCTACCATGAATTTAAATAGTTCCCTCTTAACTATCCATACAGTTCGCGGATCGAGAACTGAACCAATATTCAGTTACTCGTTGATTGTTTCGTATAAACTCTTCTAGCATTTGAGATGAATCTGGAGTCACAATCTCAGATGATCGACAACCCGCACGCCTCGTACACTAAGATTTTTCTTGAGGTAATATTATGTCAATCTACCCAATCGAAATGTGACTCGAATTGGAATGAAACTTGTTGGTGTTATCTATCGGTTAACTTTGGCCGACGTAATAGTGTTCCATTCTGCTGATAAAGCTTATAACAATACGTTTAACTTTTCTTAGGAATTTCGTAGGGCTGCAACAATCTAGTCTTTTGTATAGCGCCTAATACGATGAAAGATTAAACAACATTACACGAACAAAATTACCACTTTCTTCGCTTGTTCCAATCAAGGATTTGTTTCGTGAGTCTGGTACTTATGCTCCAAACTATATTCATTCAAGCTATGAGTTACAAACACTTTCTGCAATAAAGATGTAGAGAGTTGGATAGGTTGTACGTTGCTTTCTCTTGCAATAAGTCTCCTCGCTTCTATCAACACGCATTGTATGAAATTAAATCAGTTAATCTTAGATTGGAAAGCCGCTACCGAGGAGAAAAATATATGATAAATCAATCATCCGTTGTATCAAGAAATCAATGCGGAGAAATTCTCTTCTAGTTAACTCAAAGATGCGTTGTGGTATCTCTTGTGTAGACCGTTATCGAGTATTACAAGCTTCTGGTCTCGCCCTTTAATTTCTGACACACAATCTCTTCTCAACCATAAGAGGATTATTTGTTGTTGTCCAAAAATCAATAATCGATCGGGAACTTATCTTCTCTAAAAATAATTCATCTCCTTATTTTCGCTTATACCTATCATCCTTGGGCAGATTTTGCTATTACGGATGTTGCGTAACCTTTATTAAAATCAAGTTACATAATAGAAATATTTCGAAAGAAAAGTTTCATACTTCCAACAATCAAAGGATATGTTCAATGAGGTTAAAACGAATAGGTGAAACGATAAGTATTGATGACCAAGTAACAAGATGGATCTTAGGAAAATATAATATGAAATAAGTCCGACTATAACGTCAAAGGGGAATAAGAATATTATTTATAAATGTATGAATCAAGAAAATATTTCAATGAGTTTAGAAACAGAGATATATGGAATAATCATCGGATATCAAGTTTCGAGATGAACTATGATCAATTGTTGAGGACTTGGTAATTAGAGAGGAGAAATGGAACAAACGAAATGTAAGTCCGTCTTCCAAGTTCGAGACGAACAAGAAAATGAAAACTTTATTCCCCATCTTAATCAAGATGAAATCAAGTAAAATGATCTCACTTCCAATTACTGTAAGATCAAATATTTAGAGGCTACAAAGATTCAATATTTGATGGATATAGAGGACTAAAGAGAGTAACTTTCAACTTCTTGGAAACCTTCCTACTTCTATAGACAACTTCGAGAAACCACAATCCCTAAAACATTGGAAGCCTGAACATGTATAATAAATTGTTGAACCGATAATTGGGTTGAATTAGAGACAGATATCTCTAGAGAAAATCATGACCAGATTACTACACCCAAGTCAGTTTGATAGAAAACTGCACTATATAACCAATATAGAAAAATAACTCATTGTAGAGTCAAAAAAAAAAAAAAAATTAGGGGATCAAAGAGAATTGGATAATATTGGCAATCGCGATTTTATCAAATGATACTTTCAAGGGAGTTCAAACAAACACAGAATGATCCGTTGGGATGAACTATCAAAATGGATTCCGGCAATTATAGTATCAAAATGGCATAGCTGTTTAGTTGAAGTAAAATAAGTGGAATGGTCCAATAAGAAATAAATGACCAACTATATAACAACAAGATAGGCATATATTTTTTTAATTAATCTTACGTCTACTACTTCAAGTCTTAGTCAGGTTCTCTTTTTCATCGTTTGTGATCGAGTGTCTTAAAAGCATCATACTCCAACATGTATTAATATAACATGACACGGTGGTGGTGTTACTCATGTCTTTATCTTCGCATCAGGCATCGCCATCGTGTGATCTTGATCTAACCGTCTCAAATATATTAAGTTCTTGGAGTTGTTCGCAACAGTTGACTCCAACTGAGTTTGTATTCTTGAAGAATCGTTAGAGAGGTACCACTAGTACATTCATTAAGTCATTGCCTAAAGGTTGTGCCTTAAAGTTGTATCTTGCTCGACGAAGAGGAGAGACTTTAAGGAGTAAGAAAATAATGCGTGAGGTATCCGAATAAATCTCGTGCTCGACGAAGTTATCAATCATACCATCCGTATAAATGCCATCGTAGAAGAGCCGTCAATTTAAGTGGAAGTTCGATGATTGATAAATACGTTACTAAATCATAGGTGAGTACATCATGCATTTGAGCGTTCGTTCGTCCTCTCCGTTGTTGAGGTACTCAATTAAGGGTATGTGATGTATTTAGGTAATGCCACCTCTTCAACATGATTAGTCTTGAGACGTGCTGCATGGGCATGTTAATTATTTTCATCATGGAGAAGATAGATCTTAATCTACCGTCGAACCACACGAGGTAGTACTTACAAAATCCTTCATCTTCTATAAGCATTATAAGTTTTCTCTTTCATATTCATTCTAACGTGCTCAGAGTGAAAGTCTAACTTATAAAGGTTGAAATCACATCATACCTGATCTAGTGTGTTTCTCTATGATCACACTCTTTTCAGCATAATCTTGCTATGCTATAAAGGTCAACAACATCTGATATATCAGTTCATTCGTGATCGCTCTCATATTCACGCTAGATACCACTATCTTATCAGGGATTGTGAAACTCAAATTGATTTCTTTTCTTACTAAAACTGAATCAAAGGTTTGAAAACCCAGTGACAATGATTCGGAACAAGGGTTATATGAGCTCATAGTCTCAAACATGACAAAACTTTGTTACAAAAGTTGGAAAACACAAGAACATTGTGGTGTATGAAACACCCAAAAATAGTTGACGAACTTTTAAAAGTCTAGAGATTCTAGTCTAGACTTAAAAGAAAAATATTTCAATCTTATACCGAAACAAAGTTCTACGATATTATTCCAAGATAATAGTCCGATCACCTTCTCAAGAAAAAAACATATCAAGATGCGTTGTTGAAAAGAGAATTCAAACAACACATAACCAAGTATAAAGATGAACATGTTGATAGGCGGCATTACGCACAACAAGACTTATTTGAGAAGGACCTCACAATGTATATAAAATGATATGGTTATCAATTCAAGTCTAGGCTATGGAAAAACAAGACCCAACTCCGTTGTCAAGATATTTGTAAGATTCATGTCGAAAGGAAAACTTGACAACTTACTTGAACAAGTCAAAGGAAATAAACCAAGATAAATCATCATAACTATCTATTTAAAATCTAATGTCAACCCCTAAAAATCCTTATTTCTATCATCCTCTCTTAGTTGTTGAAAGTCCTTTTACATCTACTCTTCGGAAAAAATATACGTTTGTATAAATTAGAAGACGATAGTATATCACCCATAATTCTTGCATTTCATCAAGCACATCGGTCGTCGTTATCTGCACGTGTACCGTCTATAGCATCTCAATCATTATCAATTGTCTGTGACTACTCCGGTATAACAAACTCCAACTCTGGATCGGTTAACATTCTCTACGACGAGAATCGAGATTAACATTTATTTTGTCATTATTTTCTGCTCTCCGTTGTGAACATACTCTTTCTATAAAACAACGAAGTGCTTCAAGGTCCGTGACAATTACTTTAGTCTTACGTCAATCGACAAAGTATAGCCCTATGAATCCGACTGTTATGAGTCAAAATCATCTCATACGGTGAAAGCAACTTTCATATTGTTGTCGAGTACGAGGTGGCTTACCCGTTTCAGTAGCGCACCAAATGAAACCGTCTATTGTGAAAATGTTGTATAAGAAACTAATCTCTCACGTAAGACAACATCTAAGTAAATTGAAGGCACAACTTCTATGTTTAAGCATGAGTACTTAAACCATTATCATTGTAAAGTGTTCCATTACAAAGCCATAAGAGTTATCAACTTATTAAACAAATTGTGCCTCCTCAAGTCCTACAAGAGAACAACACTATCACTACGTATCTCATCATTTCTTTTCCCATTTCATCATCTTTCTAGTTGCATTGATTTAAAAAAATCCAACACAACGAAATATCTCTTTTATCACCATAACAAAATATCATTATACTTTTCGTCATTTCCACCTTACTTATTTCAAGTCATACTGCATAAAAGTTCTCAAAATAACAAAACATAACATTGTATCAAATACTTTCTCTCAAACTTTCATCACTTTAGCTCAGAGGAACTTAACGAAAAACATATACACCGGTCAAGTGGACTTGTCCAACTTGACAATAATACTTTTCAACATGATCATGATCCCAAAGAAATTCATCATGAAAACATATTCCTCAGTCGAGTGGACTTGTCCAACACGACAACATTCTCATCTCGTGATTGCCTCTAGCAAATCACCATTCGCGCACACCTTCATACATAGCTTTAAAATAAAATTTCAAACATACCTTTTTGTTGAGGGCAGTGTGACGGCAAGGCGAGGGTTCTTGAAACACTTATAAGTCTAGAGATACTATTCTAGACTCAACACAATCAACTTTAGGCCACAGAGCCAAGAACTTATGCTCGATACCACTTTGTCACACCCCAATTTTCGGAGAAGGACACGATCATCGTGGGTGCAACCTGGGGTTGGAGAAAAGAAGTGGGGAAAGAAATAGGGTTTGTATTATCTGGAATAAATCAAGCGAAAAGGCCAATAAATTGTGTACAAATCTTTCAATGGTGACTCATGCTATAACAAAGATGACAACAATACTCAAGAATTTTATATTCAAATACTCGACTCAAATTGAGTACTTAAGGAATTAAGCATCAAAGCAAGTATTACAGGGCCCAAAAATAATACACAAGATTAGCCCATCAGAGTTCTTAATAAATGTATTTGAACTTAAGTGGAGGCAATATATGATATCGATATACATCAGAAACCCTCGCCTCAGCTTTGCTCGTCACCACCGTCCGCCCAACCCTGAAAACATTTTGAAAATAGTTTGGGCTGAGCACTAGTGTACTCAGTGGGTGAAGCAGTTCATAAACATTTTTATAAATAGTTTATCCATGTATAAATCGTATGACTTGGAAGGTTTAAAAATAAAAGCCACTCCCAGTCATACCAACATTTATCTCATTGTGTGCGCACTTGTCACGTTCTCTACTTGTTACTCTTACTCTATACCTCCTTCCTTTCGGACTTTGGGCTACAACCCAGTGAGTCCCATAAACATCTGATCTCGGGTCTTGACCCAGAGATCCCAACCGTTAGACTTAAAGCCGAAGCTCATAGGTCCTCTCCAACTGGTTAGCACACAATGGCGATCAACCCATTGCACTACTAACAATGGTGTACACAATTCTCACTAGCGTGTTAGGCCAGTCAAGAATCTCGATCGATTAAATTCAGAGCGTTAAACAAGTAGAACGCACAAAAACATCTTTCATGGATAAACAAGCATTTCATAGAGTTTAATAACTCAAAATAATTTTGAGAAAGTAAAACCCACCTCGAAGCTGCAACAATATTAATTTATTGTAAATCCGGATGTTACTTCTCTTCTTCAATAGAGCCTACAAGAAAACTCTATGCTTAATTGAAATCCCAAAACTTAAGTTAATATAAGATAAGATTTAATTTGAATTTGAAAACCAACACCGCTACTTCCCACTTTAATTCTAACCCAGACGACCATTGGTTTGTGAAAACAAGATTATGGTTGGAATATACGCTATTTAGATTATAACACTTGTCAGCTGACTCATTGATCCGGCACCGATTTGATGCTCGAATCTCGACCCGAACTTGCATCGAAAACTATTCGTGCAAGTACGCCATAGGGATTCAAGGGCTCATAACTTTCAGGTTTGAGCTCTAGTTTGAAATTCGAGAATAGCGTTGTAAAGCCAACAATCAGAACTTTCCAACGATATATAACATAATAAGGTTTGGACAAAAGAATAGATCAGAAATCGAGGTGATATATTCAAAGGAAGATTGAGTTTCATCGACAAACCCACAACTTGTAGAAGTTATATCTTTCACCTCCGAACTCGGTTTTAGAACCTGAAGGTGTTTCTAGAAAGCTCATGATGAGAGGTTTCCAACGGTATCTTATATACCGGGATTTGGTGTACAAAACCGAGAAGAATTCAAGTTGGAATTCATTGCCTGTTTCAGCGAGAATAGAAAATGAAACCGCCACCCCAACTTCTAGGACCCATAACTTTCGGGTACGATCTCTGATTTACGAACCGAAGGTAGTGTTGGAAAGACAACGAAAAGAGCTTTCCGACGATATAAAATATGTTGGATTTTGGATAAGGAAACGAGCAGAATTCAGATTCAAACTTGCTGTTCTGCTCGTGGGAAAAACAAAACCCGTAGCCGTAGTCTACTAACACCTCAACTTTCGGGAGCCATAACTTTCAAATCCGAACTCAAAATTATGAATATGAGGTGGCGTTAGAAAGACAGCGAAGAGAGTTTTCAAATGGTATATGATTCGATAGGATTTGGACAATAGAAACGAGCATAATTCTATCTCAAAATGTTTGGTTGGAAGCAAGTGAAAACAGGGTATACACCTAGATATTCAACCCAAATCTTAGCAACAGCAACCTGCTGCCGCCACGAACTCTTCCCCTCCAAGCAATCTTTTCTTAATACTGATAAACCCACATCCAAAGCCACACCCATGAGAAACTATAACTCTAAAGTTCAACTCAAATAACCTCGAGTGATGACCGAACGAACATGTACACCAACTTACATAAACAAAATGATCGAATTGATTATAGGCGTAGAATTTACCTTTCGATATTGTTCAAAGATTTTACAGAGAGGAGAAGTTTATGGGGAGAGAGGAAGTGCGTGAGGCGGTGGAGAGTGAGAGGAATGCTAGAATGAGAGTGAGGATAAAACCATGTAGCCGCCATTCCTCTTCTTACTTATCCAACCATAGTATTTACTATTATTAGTAAATGAATGAATATTTTATTTCATTAAAACCAAATGTTGTGAAGTATATCTATAGTTTATTATAAATCCATGGCAGCGTGAACATGGATAAATATCGAACCCAAAAAAAATAATAGTTTTTTTTTTGACACGATTCATCTAACTAATAATTCGTGTTTCTATATCTATGAGAAATGATAATCCACTAATTATTCAATTAGCTCATTTACTATAATATAACATATTAGTAAAATTCCGGATATTACACATACTGAGCAGGATGTGTCAGCTGAGGTGGTCCATACTGATCAGCCCATTTGGATTTGCTAGTTCCCCCTTGACTGAACTGGGGTATTTTGGTACTGATCTTCTTGTCAGAATGCTGATGTGTAGGATGAGGTGCCTTCATCTTTTTTTTGTTTTTGGCTAGGGGATTCAGTATTTCAGCATTGATTGTTTCCCCTCGAACAAACCTATCAGCAAGTCGCACTTCGAGTGTACGGGGGCGGATGAGGAAGCACCCCGGGCTGAAACCAAGGCCTTCCTTGCGGGGCTTGGGCTTGTTGCATGCTAGCATAGCCTCCGGCTTCTTTTCGGCGCCCATGTACCTCTCGATCATCGGGTTCCTCCGGACATTATCACTTTTCTTCGAGTGTATCGTGCTCGGTCCGAAGTCCCGATAGTTGTTGCTTGATGAGACTCGGTTCGGTATCTTTCCGAGTTAAGTCCTTGGTCGAACCGAGATCCGATCTTCTTGATGCTTGAGACTTGGCCAACAGAGAGTTTATCTCCTCCCCGAGTCTCAACACAAGTCCTTCGGACTCGGTAGAGACTCGACTCTCTCGAGAAAGTCTCGATTCTCAACTTTCGGGGTATCCAATTCCCGAAGAGTCTTATCGAGCCGCGACTCATCGAAATGCGTTCGTCTAATAGTTCTTCATATGCTGTGGCGACGTTCGATTCTCATCCGCACTTTGAAATAGTGTCGTGTGTGCAGTGTGAAGGAGAGTTAAAAGATGCATGAGAGTTTACCTCATCTTCTTCTCCTGCCATCAGACACTTTTCAGTACTTCCTTCATCTTCAAGCTCCAAAGCCATGAAAGCAGTTTCATCATCTGATGAATCCATGAAGGAGTTGACTTCTTCTGAGTCGTCTGAGAGTTCGCCAGCAATGTAAGCTTGTCTCTTCTTGGCAAACTTCTCTCTCCTTGCTTTGCGTGCTGCCCGTTCAACACTACTGAGCTCAGGATAATCATACTGAGAGTGTCCTGGCTTCTTGCAGTTATAGCAAGCGATGACTCTTTCTTCTTTCTTTTCGCTTTCTTTTGAAGGTGCTAAGTCACCTCTTTTCCTGTATTCTGAAGTGTTCGAGTCAGGAGCGTGTTTTGGTGTATATTCAGACTTACCTTTTGTTTCTCGATAGGCTTTAGTCACTTTTCTCGCGCCTCTCCTTCTCCTTCCGATATTTTACAAATGGCGGCGGCGCGTACTTCGAGCTAAACTTCCTTCTTGTATGTCGGTTAGTGAAGGTTCGGTTTTTGCTTAACGAGGGAGATGTCTTTGTCTTGATCGATGCTTTGAAAGCATGGTCAATTTTGGTGTCGGCTTCGACTTCTTTGCCTGTTGAGGTCCGTCGAACTCGAATTCCTCTGCCTGAAGTTCTGAAAAGATATGGTCAGGAGTAGCAATATCTAGATCAAAATGGCGTAATAAGGTGGCAAAAGGAGTCCAATGTCCATCTGGCAGTGCCCTCAGTATCTTGACATTCATTTCTCGGTTGGAGAATGTCTTTCCCAGCCCGTTGATGGAGTTCATCAGATTCGTAAATCTGACATTTAGATCTTCTATTTTGTCACCGGACATGAGAGACAAACTCTCCGGTTTTTGGAGTTCCGGGCGCAAGTTTGTTAGCTTTGATCTTCTGAGTCCCCCGACTCAGTAGCGCTAGAGCATCCCAGAGCTCTTTTGCTGTCTTGCATTCCGAGATAAGAATCACTAAGAGTGGTTAGTATGGCATTCCTGGCAACTCGGTCTAAATTGTGAAGTTTCTTCTCCTCAGGAGTGAAGAGACTTCGTCCTTGGGAATCTTCTTCCCGGTCACCATTCCTCCTCCAGTTGCTGGATCCTGAGTCACGACACTATCGATCATAGGAACGATAGGTCCTTCCTCAAGTACTTCGGTCATGCTTGTCGTGGAGGGAAGTCGAGATGAGCCTCCATTCGACTCGCCATACACCATAGTTCTCTGCGAGAACATAGGTACCATTCTTATTCCCGACATATCGGACATGTTAAATAATGATATGAATGAAGAGTGATATGCAGTGAAAACGATTTTTCGGATCCGTTCAAGTAGACCAGTTTCAAGATAACAAGAGTCTTATAGAACTCCTGCTCTGATACCAATTGTTGGTCCCGAGAGCACGTTTAGGTGTAGAGGGGGGTGAATACACCTAAAACCTATTTCTCAACTTGTAACACGAACTGTCCCGTTCGGGAGTGTGCCGTGCTGAAAGAGTTCAACGGACCAAATAGGCGTTTCCGAATCGTGTTAAGGCAAAGAGTGCACGACTCTTTTGAGATGCCGCTGGGCCGACTAAGTCGAATTCGGTATCTTCGGATGGAGTTCGGTGGTGCGGAAATGTGTAGGCCCAAATCGGTTGAGTGGAAAACGTTTTCTTAAAAACGAGTTTCGGTTCGAAAGAGTGAATCGAGATAAGTATCTTTGAAACTTAGTTGAATGATTTTAAAGATATGATATTCGGTATGAGACAGTTAAAATCAATGCAACGGTAAATAAGAGACACGAGAGATTTTTAAAGTGGTTCGGATGCACGGGATCCTACGTCCACTGTCCCGAAAGGTCGGGAGGCTATTTATTATACTGGAGTTAGTCTCAATCGGCTTGTACACGGACAAAGCCGCGTCTTGGAATTTATACTGAGCAAGTCTCAGTTTACAACGGGTATCAAACTAAAGTGTTTGACAAACTTTTCCAACTATGAAGGGGTCCTTTTACAATAAGGATAAGGTTCAAAGGTGAACCCCTTCATCTAAGCTATGGATAAATTCAGTTGAGCTTAGGGTTAGAGGGATAGGGAACGAGAAAGTGGCTTCTAGATCGACGAACAGCTGAGTTGTAGCTTTGAGTTCGTGTATCGTCGATTTGGATACTAGAGGCTTTTATATCTGTTTAGCTTGGTTCCCTAAGAGCTAGAAGGTAGTCTTTCGCCGGAGAATGTTCTTTAAGTTCTTGCGGAAGACTTATGCGATATTCTATTTTGCTCGTTTTTCCGTTTCCTTGCTCGAGAGTGAATTAGCTCGTTCGTTGCTTTTTGGCTCTCTCGTATGCTTGAAAAAACTTGAATCATCCCTCTATTTATAGAGAAGAGATTAGGAAAGATCCGTTGGAGACGATGATCCCTTTATCTCACTCTTTTGGTAGCTAACGGCTCTTTTGAAAAAGGTGACAATGTCCTTTCCCTCCTTTTCGGGAAAGTTGTTGACTTGCGGCTTTAGCGAGTAAGGACAGTGTGTTGGCTTGTCATTTGCCGAGGTTTTGCGAGTAGTTGAGACAGAACGAGACTTCGAGGCATAATGAAGCCGACTTCTCTCGCCTCATATTTGACTATGCTAATTGTTGTTCAAAAGATCGACGGTTCGGAAGGCATGCCGTTATTGCGAGTCCGATCCCGTAGAGTGCTTGAATTTACTCTGCGAAGGTCAGCTCTTAGTTCGATGAACTACTCCTGCCGAGTTCGGTTCCACCGAGTCTTTCGATATCTTGCTCCTCGCTGAGTCCAGTACATACTGAGTCTTCTACATCCAGGTCTTGAGGCGATAATCTCTTGACCGCCCGAACCGGTGTAGAGTGTCTACCGAGTCCGAATCCTCGAGAGACAAAAACAATTACAAAGGAATGGTTCACCAATCGGATAGGGTTTTGGGATCTTCATATCTTCATGGGATCACTCGGGGTATAAGCTGCGAGTGCATTTCAAGATTCGGAAGATAGAATCATTTCCCACTATGTAAAACCGTGTTGAGGACTGAATCATCACCCAACAGACTCTTCCAATTAAGGGGCCGAGTCAGGGCCGATGGACAAATATTTTTCTTCGGCTGTACTTCGGCCCCTCCATCAGCCCTGGTTTTTTTCAATTTTTTTTCCAGGGCTGATGGGCAAAGAGTTGCCATTGGCCCTCCATCGGCCTCAATTTCTTACACATTTAAGTACGCAATTCTCGAATTCAAACCGAAAAAATCCCAAATTCACCATATCAACGACGACGAATAACCTAATTCAATTCATATAACTGGAAATTCGACAGAATTCACCAAGGTTTGGGCATATGAATCTCAATTTTAATTTACACAAGAATTCGACAAAATTGGACATGAATCTCAATTTTCACAGCTAATCCACAAAATTCGACATATGAATCTCAATTATCACACCAATTCGACACACCTTACGTTCCATTCAAAACAAAATTTGCAGAATTCGATCGAGGAAACATACGTGTTCGGCGGCGGCGGCCATGGCGGTGTCGGCGGTCGGAAGGTGTCGGCGTTGAGCGATCATCGGCGGTACTCGATGGTGGTTCCTCGGCGGCGGTTCCTAGATCTGTTTTTTCTCTCTCTCTCTCTCGGCCGTGGGTCTGTTTTCTCTCTCTCGGCCCTGGATCTATTTTCTCTCTATCGGCTGAAAAGATTGGGGCCGTTACAAAATTTTGTTTTGTTCTTTAGGGCCGATGGATCGGCCGAAGGAGGGCCGATGTCGGCCCTCCTATTATTACCCGTTATCTTTAATGGCCGATGGGTCGGCCTAAAGAGGGCCGATGTCGATCGACCCTGAAAAATATTGACACAGATAGTAGTCCATCGGCCCCGATCGGCCCTCCGATTATTAAGTTGGCCCTCCATCGGCCCTTCTGACACCTTGCTCCCATATGAGGACAAAATGACTAGATATGTGTTTTTAGGATAGAAGAAGGCTAGATTTGATTTTCGTTTAACTATTTTGGCTAACAGTATATATTACCACAATTTAGATAGTGACGCAAATACTAAATAGGAGTGGTTTTTATTTATTTTAAAAATAAGGATTAATCCTTCAAGCATTGATTCTAAAATTAATCTTTTCTAAAAGTATAAATCTCAAAGTAGTTCTCCAAATTATTATAATAATTATTATTATTTTATTCTTATACTTTGATATAAGCGATGCAGTTTACCGCTGTAGATAAAAGTCTATTCGATGAATAAACCCTTTAATCTCGCGCGAATACTTGCGCTATCTCCTTCCAAAACTCGCGAGTAATTTGTCACGCGACGATGCTACGTGGTGACTCTTTTTCAAATCCCATAATCGCCCGGACTCCTCGAGCTTAATTTCCTAAACTGCACTTCCTTCTGCTGTCCGCATTCTTGATTCTCTATGCCTCCGCAATGGGGGAATAATTTCCTGGGAGTTTCCGCTTCGTGGTCGTCTTCCTACATTGAAATTCGTCGTCCTCTCGATTCTTACTTCGCTTCCAGTTCTGATTAATGTTTCTGCTCAAACTTTTTGATCTGCGTCCCGATCCTTTTTTGATCTGTGTCACGATCCTTTTCTCCCCAGCGTGGTCAGAGAACTGAAGAAAAGATATAAATTGTCTCTCACTCTTACTTGTGTGCGTATATGTATTTGTAAGTATATATAATGTGTATACTGATAATGAATAAAATACTAATATATAGGCTTCAAAAACTTATTTTATATTAGTATTTATAGTCCATTAATTTAATTATATTAATAACGAGCTTCCACATCAATTAACTCATAATATAATAAATTAATCTGTTGAGCTACTTATAATAAATTAATCTATTGAGCTAATTTTATTTATCAATTAATTGGCACAACCAGTTAATTCCAGATAAATAATAATATTAAATAATGTAAAAATAAATTAATCTAGTAATAATAACTTATGAGAGACAATAGATAACCGAACAACTGATTGAGTCAGACCAGAAATTCAATATAAAAAATAAAGTCGGGCTTCAAATCAATTAATTATTTATGCTCAGCCCAGAGCAAAATTAATTAATAAACACAGATTCATTCCAGTATCGAATCTGTGCTGACTTACCCCTTTATCCCAATTTGAGCATGGGCTTGTAATTTAGACTTAAATGATCCTCTTAAGATAGAAATATCCGTTAATTAATTAAGTCCAGTAACAGCTTAAAATTAATTAACATCTTATTATATTCCTGAGTAGTACCACTCGACCTTATTAACACACATAAATTTAATCAACCGACCGGATTTAGTGTGATAATCCTTATTAGTTCCTTAGGAGATATTATCAACCCATTTTACAAGGATACGGTTGCAAGATACAGACAATCAGTCTGAGCCACAAATGACTACTAACACCCAAGATACGTAGATTCAGTAGGGATGCCGTTCACCATAGTAGATCAAAGTGATAGATAGCCAAATGTACTCAGCTGAAGTCTTACCAAGCTTAGGACCAGCTAAGTTACCGAGTGGTTCTCCACTCAGGTGAGTCAGGAGAATACATCTCAATGTGATCCGTTAATACACCACATTCAATGTACCAGTATAGACAAGTAGCCTAGACAAGCCACTTCTTATCTAAACTGCAGCTTAAACCGACAACTTACCCTAAAATTGTGTCAGTTGTGATAACTATTTATATCTTGTTAGTTCAACCAATTGAGTAGTCTTCTGTGATCTGTAAACACTGCACAATCTAACTTTTATTCTCCTAACTAATATATATATATATATATATATATATGTGTGTGTGTGTGTGTGTGTGTGTGTGTGTGTGTGTGTGTGTGGGTGTGGATCCTATAAGAAGGGTTCTTAAAATAAGAAATAGGAAGGATTTATATCCGTAGATTAATATCTAATCAATGGATAAGTTTTTTTGTAATTTTTATCATCTAAAAACTCATATATTAAGGAAAGGATATATTAGGCAAAAAAATATATTCATATTGTCGATTTTTACACTCCCTTTTTTTTGTAACTGCTCCATTATTTAGATGGAAACCCTCCTTAAAAAAAAGGAAACCCTTGGACTATCATTAAAACTTGCAGCGACAGTTTTCTACAAAAAATGTTAATTCACTATTTCTAAAATATTGTAATTGTGCCTTGATACTTAATTGAATGCATATAAATGAATAGTATTATGCATAGTTATTTGAAATATATGCATATTTAGCATGCATAATTACATCTCTGATACAAAAAATTCACAAAAATTCAATGCATATAAATGAATAGTATTATGCATAATCATGGTTAATTCCATGCATATTTAGACTTTGATGAATCGAAATATTAATTCACTATTTCTACACTAATGTAATTGTATCCTGATACTTAAATTGAAGGGATATTAGCCTGTAAATACACCATTTTTGGTCCGAATTCGATTTTGCACATGACATTAAAAACGTTCCTCAAAATACACCACTTTTAAAATCTGTTCAATTTGCACACCGGCAAAATTTCCGGCAACATCGAAGCTGACCTGTCGGACGACGTGCCATATGGTTGCTGACGGGGAAGAATAACTATGACACATATGAAATTATAAAGGATTGGTTAGCTAATTAATACACGAAGTTTGCTATCTTTTGGTTTTGCACATATGAAATTATAAAGAATGGTTAATTTGTTCAAAATTTAATTATCAATTTAGCAAAAAAAATTGAATCGAGGATTAATTTAATGAAAAATCTTAAATTTAGAGACCATTTAATTATTATTTTGAAATACATATATTTATTTCTAAAACTAATGCAAAAGCTAAACTCTAGATGGAGTGCTGAATAAGAAACTTCTTACTGTGTTTAGTTGGAACAACTTTAAGAAATCCCTTATCTAGCAAATTGAAATCAATCCTAAGGTATTTTTCTTCAAAATTATTGCACCAAATCATCAAATCTCTAATTCGATTTTTCTCGCCTTTTTTTTTAATAATCGATGCGGAAGATTGAACGCATTCGCGGTTTGTTTCTTCTTTCGGCTAACCTAGTTTTCACTTGTCGATCCGGTCTAATCTCGAAGGTCATTGTTTGGTAAATCAAGATGAAGAATTTCAACTTTGATTTTGTATAGTCTCGTTGATTATAGTTGCATTGATTTGATCGGATATTGACGAAAAATGATGCAAGACGTTGAGATGAAGGAGCAACAGACCCACCCCCTCGATTCCGTTTCCAAAACTTCTCCTAATGCTCTTCGGCGTGAGTATTTACTCTTTTCTTGTGTAATTTGTGCTATTTAATGTTTCGAGGGAAGTTAGAACCGACCGTAGATTTACCGAATAGTTAATTATGTAGGTTTATAATGAATTTGTTTTAATTTCATTGAAGGTTTATAAACATCATGGCCCACTCACGACACATTTGCAATTTATATTCAACATGTTGGGAAGTTTGAGAGAATAGGAAGCCATCAAGTGTGTAATAGTTGTTATTATGAGATGAAGGGTGGGCTAGATGCGATAGGTTTGGCTACTTTGATTTAGAAGATCAAGTGGTGAAGAAGCGAGATACTAAGAAGAAGAAGATGCAAAAAATTACTTATGATCCTAAATATGATCATAAGAATCTGCAGATTGTGCTAGGTATGCGGTTTGAGGATGGCATTCAATGTAGAGAGGCACTACATACTGTTGCGATTGAAAATGGTTGGCTTATACAATTCAGGAGGGTCTCTAAGCATCAATAATTTTGTGATTAAGTCTCCGAAAGAACCACACATCTATGCCAGTCAATGGACAACAAATTGGTAAGTTCTAAGTGGGTAGCTAAGTAGCACCTTAATGTCTTTAGAGTGAAGCCGGACATAACCGTGAAAGATTTATCTAGAGATATCTTGGAAAGGTATGGGCCGCCAAGTCACTAGGCATAGGTTATATAAAGCTAGAACAAAATCATTAGAAAAATTGAGAGGGTCAGTGACATCACATTATGCTTCCATCAGGAGGTATATCGCAGAACTACTAAGGGTTGATAAAGAGGGGAGGTTTGAATTACTACTGGGTGATGGGGCAGTATTCAGGGGAATTTACATTGGTTTTAGTTCGATGAGAAAGGGATTCACTGCGGGTTGTAGGCCCATTATTGGTTTAGATGGAGCCTTTTTGAAAACTCATTTAGGGGGAATGCTACTATGTGCAATTGGTAATGATGGAAACAACCAGATGTTTCCTATTGCATGGGCTGTTGTTGAGATAGAAAACGAAGCATGCTGGACATGGTTTCTGAGGATTCTACTAGAGGATTTAAGGATTGGTGATGGCTTGGGAACAACATTCATTTCTGACCAGCAGAAGGTAATCTGAATTTCAATTCCATATACACTTTTTCACTTGTTTAAGATATTATGCACTTCACATTAGCATCAGTTTAATCTTCTTGTTTAAGGTTTCTGACCTCACATTAATCTGCATCAGTTTACATTAATCTGCATCAGTTTAATCTTCTTGTTTAAGGTTTCTGACTTCACATTAATCTGCATCTAGTCACATTAATCTGCATCAGTTTAATCTTCTTGTTTAAGGTTTCTGCATCAGTTTAACTTCTTGAAAGAGGTGTTATTCACATCATATAATCTGCATCAGTTCACTTGTTTAAGGTATTTGACTTCACATTGTAGGGTTTAATAAATGCTGTCAGTTGCCTAGCACCATTTGCTGAGCATAGAACATGTGCCAGACATGTTTATAGCAATTGGAAGAAACAGCACAAGGGTGTAACCTTGAAGAACCTATTTTGGAAGCTTGTTCGAAGCACGTACAAGGAGGAATACAAGCTCATTCTTGAGGAATTGAAACAAGAAGATTTGGCAGCTTATGAGGACTTCATTGGAAGAGAGCCTCAAAAATTCTGTAAGCCATTCATAACCCCTAATCCAGTCTGTGATATGGTTGATAACAATATCAGTGAGACCTTCAATGGGTATATATTAAATGCTAGGGGGAAACATGTGATACACATGTTGGAGGAAATTAGGCGTTCACTGATGGAAAGACAATATTAGAAAATCTTGGAAATTGAGGGAGTTCAGGATATGATATGTCCACTTATTAGAAAAAAGCTAGAAAAAATCAGGTTTGACAGTAGATATTGGTCTGCACATCCAGCCCTAGGGGGAAAGTTTGAGGTTGAGTGGAAAGATGATAAGTTTGTTGTCAATATAAGAGAGATGTCTTGTTCATGTAAGAATTGGGAGATCACAGGTATCCCATGCATCCATGCTTGTTCTGCTATACACTTCTTGAAAGAGGATCCAGTAGACTATGTACATGAGTACTACACAATAGAAAGGTGTAGGAAGGCATGCAGTATTGGCTTGGAACCTGTTAGAGGTGAGAAAATGTGGCCTGCAGCTGAGGGGTATCCTGTACTACCACCATTAGTGAGGAAGAGGTAGGCCTAAGAAGAAAAGAATTAGAGATCCTCATGAAAAGGATCCTAAGAATGCAAGCAAGTTGAGAAGATCAGGACATCGTGTAACTTGTGGAAAGTGTAATCAATCAGGGCATAATCAAAGGAGCTGCAAGAATGAGGCAGTTGAAAAACATAAAGAAAAGGTAAAAAAAAATTATTCTTCTAATTTATATGTTCAATGAAGAGTCTAATGTTTTTCTTGGTATTATCTAGAGAAAGGTTGGAAGACCTCCGAAAAGTGTATGTTGGTCCCGAGTGTACGGTCGGGTGTAGAGGGGGGGGTGAATACACCCGACTCCGATTTTCTCAACTTCGAACACGAACGGTCTTGTTCGGGGAAAGTGCCATCTTGAAATAATTCGGCGAGACCAAATAGCCGTTCCGAATCGTGTGTGGCAAAGAATCCGACTCTGCCGAGATCCGCTAGTTGGTCGAGTCGAATCGGTATCAAACGGTATAGTTCGGCGGTGCGGAAAAGTGTAGGCCCAAATCGGTTGAGTGGAAAAACCGTTTTAGCAAGTCTCGGTTCGGTAAATAGACGAGTTCGAGTATCTTTGAGACAGGTTGTATGATTTTAAAGTAGGTTTTCGGTATGAACAAGAAAATCAATGCAACGAGAATCGAAAGCAATAACAAGACACATATTTTTAAAGTGGTTCGGATATCAATCGATCCTACGTCCACTATCCCGAAAAGTTCAGGAGGCTATTTATTATACTGAGTTAGTCTCAGTCAGCTTGTGCACAGGACAAAGCCGTGGCTTGGGGATTATACTGAGCAAGTCCCAGTTTACAAAGGCATCAAACTAAAGTGTTTGACAAACTTCTCCAACTATGAAGGAGTCCTTTTACAATAAGGATTGGGTTCAAATATGAACTCCTTCGTCTAAGCTATAAGTATATTTTGTTGAGCTTAGGGTTAGAGGGATAGGGAATGAGAGAGTGGCTTCTAGATCGACGAACAGCTGAAATGAGCTTTAGGTTCGTGTATCGTCGATTTGGATACTAGAGGCTCTTCTAACAGTTTAGCTTGGTTCCCTATGAGCTAAGAAGGTAGTCTTTCGCCGGAGATAGATCTTCAAGTTCTTGCGGAAGACTTAAAGTTTTCTGGTTCTAGCTCGTTTGAATGCTTGTGTTTGTTTTCGTCGTTAAGCTTATGCGCATTCTCTCTCTCTCTTTTTTCTTGAAATGTCCCTCTAATTATAGAGCAGAGATTGGAAAAGATCCGTTGGAGACGATCTTCCTTTCTCTCTCTCTTTTGGTAGCTAACGACTCCTTTTGAAGGATGTAACAGTGTCCTTTCCCTCCTTTTCTGGAAATAAGTTGACTTGCAGCTTTAGTAGGTAGAGACACGTGTATACTTGTCATTTGTCGAGGATTATGGAGTGGTTGAGATGGAACAGACTTCGAGGCATACTAAAGCTGACTTCTCTTTTCCTCGTACTTGACAATACTGATTGTATATTCAAAAAGTGTCTGACAGTTCAGAAGACTGTCTGCCGTTGCTGAGTCTGATCTTCATTCAGTAGAGAGACAGCTGAGGGTACTCTACTGATGGCCAGCTCTGACTTCAGTGAACTACTCCTGCTGAGTTTAGTTCTACTGACTCCTTCGAATATCGCTGCTCTGAGTCCAAGAAATACTGAGTCTTCTACTTCTGGTGCTGAGGCTGATAAGCTACTAACCGCCTAACCAAAGCAGAGTGTCTACTGAGTCTGAAACCTCAGAGACAAAACAATTACACGTGAATGGTTCATCAATCAAGATAGGGTTTTGGGATCTTCAAATCTTCAGATAGGTACAGAGCACGGGGCTCCTGAGCTTACGGTCGATCTTTGACGATTAATCATTTTCCACTAAGTATAACAAAGGCTTGAGGATAAAATCATCACCCAACAATTTCCCCCTATTTGATGATGCCAAAACCTATCATCTATGCTAACACTAAAGTATCAGAAACAGAGCTCCTTACATTATTACAAGTAGGATCAGTGGAGTTTGTTCTTCAAGTTCTAGTCTACTGAGGGGAGCAGGGCAAAACAATTTCCCTCTATCTAAACAATTTCCCCGAAACACAACAACTAGACTATCAGATCTAGAGAAGCAATAAGCTGACAAGTAAGATAAAGTGAGTGTGTGGGTCAGCAATCACTTCAGTGATTCTGAGTGTTTAAGCATAAAACAAACACGACTATTTAGACAATAAGATATTGTCTGAGCCAAAAGAGAATGTATATATAGGATATGAAAGTTAAGTACATTACATCTCTTTCTAAGCTAGGAAGATAAAGAAATCTAATACTAAGAACGCTTGTATTGCTTGATCCTGTCCATAAAGTTTTGCGATTCTGACTCAGGCAGGGGCAAGCCATACATTCTGTATGAGTTCTTCCTCAGCTTCAGGTATTCAACGAAGTCTGCTGGCTCATCTTCTTCAAGTCCTCTGTTTGCGGCAGTATTCTTCACTTCTTTTTCTATTACTCCATGATGGACTGAGTCATCATTTCTTCTTGGCGGAGGTATGATTCGGGGCTCAGGAACACTGACTTCTATACCTTCAGATACGGCTTTAAGCAAGTATACGTATAGATCCGGTTCTGTTATCATCATCCATTCTGTGTAAGCATCAGTCTTAGCCTTGTCTGGCCAGAACCTCCAGAAATAATTGCGCTTGATAAACTCTATCTTTGCAGATTCCCATCTCTGAGTAAATTGAGCAGGCATCCAATCGTCTGTCCTTGGCCATCTATGTGATTTCAGATCAGCTGGCTTCCTGAACCTTCTGTATCGATAAGGAATATCAGCTTTTGAAGGTACTCTCAGCCTGGCCTCTTGTTCAGTACGAATTCTCAGTGCCTCAAGGTCTGCCATATGTATTCTCTGTCTGGCAGCTTCTATCTGTCTGGCTTCCTCTCCTCTGTAGAGATACCTATCCATCTGAGCGAAGATGGCTTCGATCTCAGCATCTTGTTCTTCGGATCTCATATAGGAAGGTTGGTGAGGAGAGTCTTCTGAGTCAGCAGGGGTACTGGATTTCTCTTTAGATGTACCCTACTTCACAGTATTCTTCTGCTGTTGCTCCTTTTCGTTTTCTCTATCTTCATCAGATGGTTCGGTCGATGATGAGTTATGCAACTTTGCCAGTTTTCTTTTGGGGATATGCCCTAGAGACTACAACAAACTTACTGAACTGTGTGCCTTCCAAGTCGGTACAAAAGACCCCTTTCGAGTTATGGAACAGGCATAAGCCTAGTTTGCACCACTTAAAGATTTGAGATTATCCTGCTTATGTGCTAAATAGGCAGACCGAAAAATTGGAATCACGGTTAGAAGTGATGTTGTACATAAGGTTTCCGAAGGAAACAAAGGGTGGATATTTTTATGATCCTAAAGAATATAAAATTGTTGTTAGCACTAACTCTCGGTTCTTAGAGGAGGATTATATTAGTAATCAAAAGTCTCGAGTCGAGATCATCGTTGAGGAATTACAAGGTGATCGAGATCCACTCACAAAGCCAGTTGTGCAAGATAGAGCTGCACGAGCAACTGCACAAACTGTTAGCACAACTCCTAACACTCTTCCACGTAGTGGGAGGGTGATATTTACACCTAATCGGTATATGTTCACTGGGGAGAGGTCTGATCATCTCCCGGAAGATGAACAAGATACCGTGGATCCCTAGACTTACAACGAAGCAGTGGGAGATGTAGATGCAGATTCATGGCGAATCGCCATGTACTCGGAATTTAAGGTCATAACTGATATAGATGTATACGAGATCACTAAACTACCTGAGGGCTGCAAGGCTATTGCTAGTAAGTGGGTATACAAGAGAAAGAGAGGACCCAATGGAGAGATCTTTCCTAGTCTCTTCTATATAAATAGAGGGATAAATCAAATTTGAAGCTCATGATGCGAAAGAAACACACTCGAGAGAAAAACCGCATAGACAGAGCATTCAAACGAGCAAACTCGAAAAGCTTAAGTTCTCCGCAAGAAGTTCGAAGAATTCATCTCCGGCGAAGAACTATATTCTAGCTCTTAGGGAACCAACCTGAACTGTTAAATACAGCCTCTAGTATCCAAACGACGATAGACGAACCCAAAGTCATACTCAGCTGTTCGTCGTTCTAGAATCCACTTCATTATTCCCTATCCCTCTAACCTAAGCTCAATAGAATATATCCATAGCTTAAATGAAGGAGTTCATCTTTGAACTGTTCTTTATTGTAAAGAACTACTTCATAGTTGGAGAGTTTTTCAAACACTCAGTTTGATAACCTTGTAAACTGAGACTTGCTCAGTATAAATCTCAAGACCAGAGTTTATCCAGCATACAAACCAACTGAGACTACCTCAGTATAATAAATAGCTTCCTGATCATTCGGGACAGTGGACATAGGATTTTTGTGTCCGAACGACTTTAAAAATCTCTGTGTCGTGTGTTCTGTTTCTTTTTCACTGTTGCATTGATTTAACTGTTCATACTGAAAAGCCTTCTTAAATCATTCAACTGAGTTTCAGCGAACTTAACTGATTGCACTAATCTACTGAAACTGTTTTATTAAAAACGTTTTCCAACTCAACTGAATTGGGCCTACACTATTCCGCACCACTGAACTCTATCTGCAAGATACTAAATTCTGACTCTCAGTCAGCTAGCAGATCTCAGTAGAGTCAGTCACTCTGCCAACATGATTCAGAACAGCTTATCTGGTCTGTTGAACCTGTTCAGCACGACACTATCCTGAAAAAGGACTGTTCGTGTTTAAGTTGAGAAATCGGTTTTTAGGTGTATTCACCCCCCCCCTCTACACCTGAACGTGCTCTTGGGACCAACATAGCGTGTAGAAATGGCAGATTAACTTTCAGCGTGCCAAACATGGACATGTAATCCAACATATGATCTGTAGCTTTCTGCTTCTGCACTAACGCTTGTGGAAATGGTGGATCAAGACAACATGTTTCATTTCTTTTCCTTCTTCATTGACTTTCTCCTTGCCTTTCTTTGAGTTAGATGACTCAGAGATGCTTGGCTTGGCGAAGTTGACTCCTTTTTTGAATTAAGTAAAAGCAAAATAAAAAATAGGTATCCATCAATAAAAAAAAAATGAAAGGCTAGGGTTGGTTCATAGTTTTTATCTAAGATGTTGGTTCTTGAAGTGGTAGGAACCTGCATTTTAACGTGAGAACTGCAAACCCTGTATAATCATTATTTATTTCAAGCATAATCATTATATATTTTATGTAAAAAATCAATAATTTTACATTATAGATAGTCTTTGTACGTTTTATGTAGAAGGGCAAAAGTGTAAAATTACATGAGTTTTTGCATAAAATATATAACGATTATGAATGGTGCGCAGTTCTCATGTTAGCTGTGGGTTCTCACCAGATCCGCACCTTATATATTTATATAGGGAGTGGATCTTGTGAGAACCCTCCCTATATCTATACGCTAGATTTCATTAAATTAATGGTCCAGATTTAATCTTTTTTCAGTTATTTTTAAATATCATTTTAAGTTGTTTATATCATCAAGGGTAAGATTTTAACTTTATCTTTTTGAATTTATAATAACCAACTCTTACGTATGTGCATTGTAGGATCTAGCGGTTACTCAATTTCTCATTTTGTGTGCAACGTATTATTTTCTTAAAATTGTATTTTATGTTTATATTCTTTTCCTTTTTTTAACAAGAAGTGGAACATTCTTACGCATAATGTATGGTTACAAGTATCACATTTTTATTTAAATTAATTCAAAAATCATAACTCATTAAAAATCTACAAATTTAATACTGTATTTTATCCTTAAAAATATTCCTAAAAACCTCTTTCAATATTCGCAAAAGTCTCTTTCATTATGCAAAAAGCCACACATTAAAAACTCAATTCAAACGTGCATAGACGTTTCCTTCATTATGCATAAATGTCTCATGCATTATGCATAAAAGTCTCTTGCATATTGTTACAATCATGTTAAACAAACATAATAGAACCTATAAAGGCATATTATTAATATATGAATAACAGGTTCATATTTATTCATAACAGACAACTAATATATGCATAAAATTTGTAAAGACAAATTGCTAGTAGATGCATAACAAAGTTTGCAGAGTGAACAAAAAAAAAATGAAACAGTAAATGCACAGATAATTTTAAAGTGGTTCGGATGCGTAAGATCCTACGTCCACTGTCCTAAACAAGGTAGGAGATCTTGTATTGATTATACTGAGCAAGTCTCAGTCGATACGTTCACCGAAAAAATCTCTAGTTATGGTCTTAGTCTTTTCAAGGTTTCAAACACAGGGTTTGAGTTTCTCCAACTAAGAAGGAGTTCTTACAATAAGAACACTTCAAGGAATATGAACTCCTTTAGTTTCTAAGAGTATGATCTAACAATGGTGGCTTAGAATAGAGATTGGGAATAAGGTATCTCTAGAGCGAGAAATTACATGCCATATCATAAAGATCAAAATACCAACATGAGGAAGTTAAAAAAGGGACCTTTCTCCGAAAGAACAACCAAACAAAAAGCAATAAGAAAAGGTGTAACCAAATGGCAAAACAAGCAAAGAAGTCTAAAACATCATAAATCTTAATTAGCACTGAAAATAGAAAGAGCCCAATCTCAAGGAGGGCGATACCGAAATCTGAAGTTAGGATATCCCAGCTGGTCCACCCTAACCAAAGACTGCAAAAAAATCGGTATTGTTGAAGAGTCGAATAGTGTAAGCTCTACTGCCTGATGCCCCTAGCGGGATATGTAATCCGCCGGCTTGTTGCCCTCTCTGTGAATGTGAGAGAAACAAACCCGACATCTACGAAAAAGAAGTCGTATCCTTGAAAGAGTGTATCTCATTATCGCGGGGACATGATGTCCAATAGAAAGTAAAGTGATCACGGCTGCTGCATCCATCTCTATCCAAATGTCAGACGAGAACTGAACCGCTAGCAAGAGGCCCTGATGAATAGCGAGTAATTCAACCTCAAAGCTAGAAGATGCCACAACCGGAAGACAAAATGCCGTAAGTAGCTGGCCAGTATGATCCTTGACCAACCCACCGCCTGCTACCACTCCAGTCACCGCCTCAAAGAAGCCATCTGTATCAATCTTAACCCAAGGTCCTTGAGGGGGTAACCATCGAACCATCATAGAGCGTAAAGCCCGAAGGATAGGAGGGTCCTGTGGCATAAAAGGAACCTTGGGCAGAGCTCCTGCCCACTGATCCGTAAGAATACTCTTGGCTGCCACAAGTAACCTGAGCTCCCGCTCCACCTGCCAAATGACTGAGTCGGGCCGACAAGGAACGCCACCGAAGATAGCATCATTCCTCGCTTGCCAAAGCTGCCAAACTACCAAGCACGGAACAATGAACGAGATATGAGTGGCGGAGGCCCCCGAAAGGGCTGACCGCCAGTGCCCTAATCTAAGTCCAAAGTCAGTGCTCGTGTGTGAGAAAGTGTGTGAATAGGGAAACAAAGAAGAGAAATGAGTCCAAACGGTTCTTGCCAACACACCCCACAAAAACAAATGCTCAAACGACTCAATCACATGCAAATCACTATAACAACAAACACACACACAGACTCAAGATGACTACCTCGCCTCTATCTATGAACATCCATTGGCAAACTCCTACGCAACCACCTCCAAAGGAAAATAGAACAGGATGACCTCAAACAAGAGTTCCAAATAGACCCAAAGATAGCCCGTTTGTCCTCCCTCCACCTCGCCTGATGCCATGCAGAGGTCAAATTGAACTCACTGCGTGGCGAGAGAGTCCATCGCAGCACGTCCGGTTCGTCCTACATCACAGGAGTCCGGAGGATGTCAACCACCCGCTCAAAAGGCAAGTAGCAAGTATCACGCAAATGCAGTAAGTAGCCATGCAACCATGTATGCAAATGATCCTGATAATAATTGCGTACCTGTATATGAGGTAGGACCGCATAATGATGAGCAAAGGAAGATAATGTCAGCAACCTATCTGTCATGCCAAAAACTAATTCTGCCGCTGCCCACAGACCACCGGATAAACTCCTGGGCCTGGATACCCCTCTTCACCAACCACCTCCAAATACGACTCGGCCCATACGGAAGATGACCTCTACTCAGTGGGTAAGCATGAGAGCAGTACTTAGCCCCAATGAAGCGAGCCCACAGAGAATCCTTAGCTTGGTGGAACCGCCACCATAACTTATAGCTGAAATAAGCCATAACATTTGACAGCCGGTGAAGACCAAGACCCCCCTAATCCTGAGGCAGGTAAACGTCCTCCCAAGCAACCCAATGTATATTGGACCCCTCCTCAGATGAGAGCCAGAAAAATCTAGCAATCATCTGCTCAAGCCCATGAAGAAATTCTCGAGAAGGCTCCAAAACCTGCAGCGGGATGGTAGATAGTGTGCTTCTAATCAAGGCAAGACGACTGCCAATTGAAAGATTGCGATGTGACCAAGTATGCAAGCGAGCTCTCAACTTTGCCCGAAGATCAGCAAAGGCAGTCGGCTGCAAGAAACCCCGATAAATCGGAACTCCCAAGTAAGTGAAGGGAAAGCTCCCCCACTAAAACCTCGTAGTCTACTCAATCATAGCCTGCAACCTCAAAGCATGCGGCTCATGGATAAAGCAATCACTCTTCCCGTGATTGATCATCTGACCCGAAACCCCAGAATAGTAAGCATGACAACACATCAGCCTCATCAAAGTAAATCGATGTGCCCTCGTGAAGATGATATATCATCCATATAAGAGAGATGCGAGATGTGGAAGGCCGGATGCCTCACTCCATATCACAGATTATGCCATCTCTCAAAGAGCCGGTTCAAAGACCGTGAGAGGTAATCAGCAGCAAGGACAAACAATGAAGGAGACAGGGGGTCCCCCTGTCTCAACCCACAAGTTGAAGGAAAGAAACCCACAGGCGCGCCATTCACCATCACCGAGAACCAGTAATTCGGAATGCAACACCCAATCATGCTATAATCTAAACCGGAGGGAAACCCATCTGCTCCGAAACACGCAAGAGACATGGCCACTGAACCTGATCATACGCCTTGGCCATATCCAGCTAGATAACCATATTCAGGATCTGCTGACACTTAGGGAGATCATGCACAATCTCCTGAGCAAGCAACGCATTGTCACTAATAAGACGACCACGGACAAAGCCGCTTTGATTAGGCACCACCACTAAAGACAATAGGGGCGCTAATCTAGAGGTGAGCAACTTAGTGATAATCTTGTTAGTGAAATTTCACAAACTGATAGGATGAAAATCCATCCAAGCCCGCGCATTCGGCTTCTTCTCCAACAGAATGACAGAGGTCGCTGTAAAACTACGAGGCATGTAAGCACCACCAACGAAATCCTGAACTGCATCCACTACATCCAGACTGACAATCTCCCAACAATGTTGGAAGAAAAGGGAAGAGAAACCATCCTTGCCAGAAGTTCTATTAGCACAAATCCCAAAGACTGCGGGTCTAACCTCAGGCACCATGCATAGACTATCCAAATCAGCATCTGGCGGCAACTGAATAAGAATCTCAAAATACGGATCAAGGAGATCACCGACATCAGATGTAAGCAACCTTTTAAAGAAATCTATAGCCGACGCCCGAATCTCAGAATCTGAAGTCAAAACACGACCCTAGTCCTCTATGGAGTGAATACAAAACTGAACCCTCTTCTGCTTAACCCAACCTTGGAAAAACCAAGTGTTCCATTCTCCCTCCACAGCCCACCTAATGGCCGCCTTCTGCCTCCAAAAATCCGCCTCCACTCGCGTGCGAAGTACAAACTCAGCCACACACCGATTAACCTCAGCCCAAGTCGAAGCCGAAGGACCCATGCCGCGGTGCCCTAGTGAACTTAGCATAGACAATGGAAAGAAAGATAGGAGTCCTAAGAAGGGGGCCCGACATCCGAAGATGCAAAAACTGCGAAGATCTATCCAACACCTCAACCTCAAAGTCCGAGTGTGCAAATTTCTAGGTCTGAGAGTCATTGTTATGAGCCCGAAGAGGAAGACTGAACAAGGATCCATAAATAGCAGGATCAGGTTCAGTCATAGGCTCAATCACAGTGATAAAGGACAATCTCTCTCTACTAATATATCCTAGAAGGACGTCCTGAGAGGCGAGATTAGCAATCCCACGGACGTTCCAAATCATGAAGTTCACTAACATAGGGAAACATCAATGACATGGGAAGAGGCCGCAACATCCATCTTAGAATTATCAGAAGGCTCGACTATGTGACCATCAGCCCTCTTACCATCATCAATCACTGGAGCGACTCTTCCAGGCAGAGTGGTAGCAGAAGATTGTACTTGTACCTGTTCTCGGAAGAAGATTGTAAACCCTTGCCATTGGTTCGCTGCTTTTTTGCGATAACCCCTACGAAGTTACCAAGTACATCTTTGTACGGACCGTAGGGGGGGTCACAATATCATACCTGGATGGAGATAGCTGCCGAGACTGATCCCTGGAATAAGACAGGTTGCCTCGCTGATCCGCACTTTGGGGAAGAGCCCTACTTCTAGGAGCAAAATCTAGTCTCCCACCTTTAACACCCGAGGTCAAAGGCTGGGAAGATGGAGAAGTCGTAGAAGGCTATTTAGAAACAGCCGAAGCAATAGCCCGAGCGCCCACATTAACTAAGGCACAAATTTCTTCGGAGGCCTTAGGAACTTACCATAAGCATAAAAGGAATCGGTAGAGTGGCCAATGTGCTTACACTCCAAACAATACTTTAGGATACGATCCCAAACCACCTTCTATGTCACTGGCTTACCACATGTTGGTCCGGAAAAGAGTATCAGGTGTAGAGGGGGGGGTGAATACACTTGATTACAAGTTTTTCCTCAAATGCGAAGGACAACCGAGCTATAGAGTGCCATTGATGAACAATGCCAAATAGTAACCTTCTGATCGCGGGTCAGAGTGGCTCAATGACTGAGTCTGTCCTACTGACTTTTATCAGTATTAAGATCTCAGTCGGAGAGTTTAGTGCGGATAAGTGTAGGGCCCGATAGACTTCGTCTCTTTCTAAAAACGTGTTTTTGCAAACAAAATCTTTTTTGGTTGGTGCACTTTTAAATACATTTTATGCGAAGTACGAGTTTGTAAATCGGTTTGAGAATGATGCAATAAAACTAGTAAATAATACAAGCAATTTTAACGTGGTTCGGATATGCAAGATCCTACGTCGACGATCCTGCTGAACAGGAGTTCTTGTTGATTAATCTAAGCAAGCATCAGCAAGGAATCTGCGCACTGGACATACCCTTCAAAGATTGAAGGGGAGGGGATTTTCTCCAACAATGAAGGAGTTCTTATAATAAGAACGATTCACAGAAAGTGAACTCCTTCGAAGGTTCTAAGCTATGGATGTAACAGTGGAGCTTAGATAGAGAAGAGGGAACTAAAGAAACTCTAGAGAGAAGAACTACAAATATTCAACTAAGCAAGTTCTTCGCTGGATCGTCGTGAATGCGCTAGAGAGTTTGAAAGTTGTGAGCGTGTATTCCCTTTTAATGTCCCATGCGTTGAGCTCGGAATTGCTTCTCTATTTATAGTCGTGACCTAGGCATTTGTCCATTGGTGAATATGATGCCAAGTGTCACAAACTTCCAAGGAAAACGGCCATAAGTTTTTTGAAGTAGCGCCACAAAGTGGTTGGTCACTGTACATTAGAGCAGCTTTAGTGTCAGAGCAGGTAATGCTTAGGTTGCTTCTCATTGGTCGAGGTTTGTGGTAGGTGAGACTTGTCAGACATCAGTTTTCATCTGAGTTGACCCTCACTTATCCTCGTATGATACTCTACTGACTTTCGAATGACAGTAATAGTCGGGCAATCATTTCCTATCCGATTCGGTAGATGCGGAACGATCGTCATCCGACTTCTTCATCCGAGTCGGCCGATGGAAGTCTTCTATTGAGAACGATCGGTGGTGACTCGAAGGTACCGAGCTCTTCAAACTATGTCTTCAACGGAGGTTAGGCGATGGAAATCTTCTGCGAGGGCGATCGGCTCGAGACCGGAGGACACTAGCTCTTACAAACTGATGACATGGGGTTCTGGAATTTAACTTCCTACTGAAGTTCAGACCAACAAATACCCCTTATAGGACTTAGACAAAACCGATAACAAAAATAAGAACAATAGCCTATTACATCATCAAGTCCGAAAAACACACTAAGGGTACAAGATAGGTTTTGGATCTTCAATTCTATAGCGATAAATTACTACAATTTCCCGCATTACCGAAATATAATAATAAGTCATAAGAACATGAACTACTGATGACAGTTCAAAGTACCCCCTTAGCAATGATCTAAACGATCACTGACTCATAACCCAAGACCACAAATCTCCAGAAAAAATTCCTCCAAAACAGGCTTGGAAACAACAACCTCAACACAAATCCTCGCAAACTGAATCTTCTCCTTAGTTGCAGTAGCATGATAAATTTATATGGGTGAACCAAACAGAGAACCAATACGATGCAATGCATGATGGTCATATGAATGCACAGGTAAGGCAGGCAAATTACACCATACAACATGTATGGAAGTCTCAATCGAAGGTGAGAAATCAGGGGTCCAATTAAACACATGCATGGGGCAACCCTTTATGTACCACATAGGCATATTATGAACACCAGCAAGTAATCGAGCATAATCATCAGAATTAGAAACCCTAATGAAGATATGCCTAGCATTAAAAAACTTCCAAGAAATCTCACCTTTGAGTTTCAAGCTGGCAAACGTCGTCGTGATGTGATGTGGGCGAGGGACGAGATGCGAGAAATTTTCCACCAAAGCTTTTCTAATCTGACCTGCAAGAAGATCAGTATCAACTTCAGAAACACATAAACATGTCTTACCATCATTAGAACTGATCGTTCCCAACTCTCTCGGAATGGGCGAAAACGTGGACCCCCTCCGGGCCTCTTTAAGAAAATTAGCACCTCCTCCAAACACCTTGTGCCATGTATTATCCGCGGACTGGGTACTAGATCCAGTCATCTCCGAGGCCTCTTTTTTAGTATCATTTGGAATAATAGGAACAGATTGTGCCCTCTTATTGCCTCCCTTGCTTTTAGAAGCAGTACCATCATGAGCTGAGCGAGCATTAAAGCCAGTAGTATTCACCGTGTCATTACGAGTTAGGTGTGCTAAATCATTGTGATAACGTTTAGTACCCCTTCGTAAACATTGGGATTCAGCCGGAGTGGTTCTCTAGAGAGAAGAACTAAATCAGATGTTATATATGCACTAAGTCCTTCACTGGATATGCTGGAGTTCGCTAGAGCTTGAATGCTTTAATGCTTGGTGTTCCCGGTCTCTTCAACGTTTGAAGCTCGATCTCAGTTTAAAATTTTGACTTATGAAAAAGATCCATTGTAGGGGACCTAGACATGTGTCAAAAATGACAAGGAAGTCGACCATCTTCAAATTTGAACGTTACTGTAGAGATTCTCTCTTTTTCAGTCTTGAGGGTAGCTTTATATCAGTGTAAGTACAGTGTTGGCAGCTCTTCATCGGTCGATGTTGAATTGGTTAAGTCTTGTTCAAACTCTAAAGCAGATGTTGAGTTGACTTCCTTTGAATCCTTTGATGCTTTAACTGAGTTATCTTCTAATGACATTCTTATGAAAAGCTCAGTTCTCTGCCGATTCCTGTCCATACATTCAGTAGGTTCTGACTAGCTATACTAGGTCTCCAGTGCTAAGCCCGTCCAGCTGAAAAAGTTTTATGCTACTGAACCTATCAACTACTAAACTCTAGCTAGCCTTCTGAGTTCCACACATACTGAACTCAAAAAAGCTATTACAATATTTGGTTTTCGGGATCTTCAAATCTAATCATACTCAAATCATATCCCAATAATTTCCCACATATTTGATAATGTCAAAACCATTACAACACAATTTCCCGATAAAACGATCAAACCATGAAACACGGGAATTAACACACAAGAGAGAATGTTATAAGTAAAGTTTGAGTGCGTGTTGATCACTTGGGTGATCAGTAGTGTTGAAACATAAAAAGATATCCATTGTGACAATGAGTTGTTTTGGCCAAAAGGTGATAGATTTCATTAATGAATAAGAGAATACAAATGCAAAAATGTTTCTATCACCATCAAATACATAAGAAATAACTAAAACTAATCAGTTGCTCTTCTTGAATTTCTGAAGCTTGGCTTTGAAAGCTGTTGATTTTGTTTCTGGTGGATCAAGGCCATATACTTTAAAGATTTTGTTTCTGAGGTTCTTGATGGCAACTTGATCTTCTAGTTCAATCAGACTTAGAGACTTTCTCTCCATTGTAAACTTGATCTCGTCCTTGATCGCCTTCATGTAGATATTTCCTTCTGGTGTCCCTAGAGGAGGAAGAGTTTTAAATGCTGGTGCTTTGAGTGGAACGCCCTTAGTGTCTAGGATAGTCTGAACTTCAGCATAAAGATCTGATTCATAGATGATAAGATATTCTATGAAAAGTTGATCGGGATCTGCTGATTTCAATGATTCCCAGAGGTAGAAGCTCTTGATACTATTTTGATATCCTCCCGTCTTTGGTTCAGCTTCCACTAAATCCAACTGTCTGTATGAGGGTGTAAAGTAGTTTTGAGTTGAGTCTTCTGATCTCATCGTCTGTAAAACTTTGATGTTGTGGGAATCTCTCTGTCTTTCTATGGAATTCGTTCCCTTACCTCTTTCTCAGTTCTTTCCCTGAGAGCCTTAAGATCAGCTTGGTGTAGTCTTTCTCTTGCTTCATTGATTTGTCTGGCTTCAGCAGTTATGTCCAGGCCTCTATTGCATGTGTCCCATATCTCTTTCTATTCAACCAGTTGTTCTTTTGATAGCTTAGTTTTGGGTACATGTTCCTCTGAATCTGTCTTTGGCTTTTGCTGCCTTGGCTCTTGTTTGCCTTGGGATGACAGATCTGTTTCTCTTAGGCACACTAAAGTTTTATTTTCGCAGCTAGAGCTTCTTCTTTAGCAGCGAGCTTCTCAGTATATTTTCTATCGTATTCTTGTTGTTCATCTGAGCTCTTAAACTTAGGTGGAGGAGCTGGAGCTGGTCTTTTGCCTTTAGCAGCTGAGCGTATAAGTGTTTATCTTCATCAATGGGCTCGTCTGCGAATTTGGCTATCTCCTCAATCGTTGGGTGAGCTGAAGGTCCTTCTCCTTCTCTCCTTCTCTTTGATGACCTAGCCCCTTATTCCCTTCCCCCTTATCATGTTGAAGGGTTCTTTCAGCTATACAGATATCTTCAGCTTCGATCTTATTTAGTATGTCCCTGCTACTTCCTTCCCCCTTTTTGGCACATCAAATTTTGAAATGTGGAATGGGTAGTTACCTTGCTTTGAAGTGACTCGACTGCGTTCAGAACGCTAATGACTCGTGAATCTACACTAGAGACTACATCTGTGTATGTCTCCCATTCACTATCGTGTTTAGTCCTGATAATCTTCAGTAGTTCAGATTTAGCAGTTTCATTTTTCTTGAGGTAGTTTTCCACGAACGACTTGGCCAACATTTTCTTGTTCAGTCAGCGCCTTAGAGACACTGTCTGATACTATTTATTACGCTCTTCGACGACTTTGAACATATCTAATACAACAGTAGATTGTTTCGCAGCATATAGTTTTGTTTGACTTTCGATAATCTGCTGAAACTGTGTTGTTAGATCAATCTTCTAAGCTTCGAGCGCCCTTGAGATGATTGTGTCAGTATTAGGAGTGATTAGAGTGCTGACCCTCTAAACTGCAGTAGTTAAGGCGTTAAGCTTCTAGGTCTGGGTATAGTGTATTGTGACCATTTGATTGATATGTACGTCTTTGGTAAGAGTATGTTCTTGTGGCCTTACCGCTTCAGGCTTTTGTTTATTAATTTAGCAGAGACATCAAATATGGCTTCAGCTTGAATAGCTCGATTCACTGAGTCTCTCTTCAGTAGCTTTGATCGGTTTATACTGGGAAGATGTAGGAGAAGCTACGATGGCACCTGATCAAGGAGGTGGAGGTGGTGCATCATCGTGATCACTAAGAGATTTTCCCTCAGCAGATCCTCACTGGTTAGCGTCCTTGGGTGATGAATCCTTATTAGGTTCATCATCGTCCTGAGCTTGTGGATGAATCTAGACTTCAGTGCTACTGAGCTCACTCAGGAGCAACATTGTGGACCGAAGGTCGTCCATTGAGGCAATGTCCGCCGCTCCCGTAGCCTTATCTAAGATTGTAACTGTTGTTCTTCTAACATCACTATTCGGACAGTCCTGAAGTTGATTGTCTCATCTAGAATATCACATGCTAGGAATCTCAAACGCATCAGGAACCTTGCCCTTATTGCTATATCCACTAGATCTGAGTGATCTAGTATTTTAGGCATCTATTCAAAGAATCTCTTCGAATGCTCTTGCTAAATAGTTTCGAGTAACTTTTCTATAGATTACGAGATGCCGATCGGCTAAGTTTCGTTTTGATGTGTAGTTCATACCTGAGTTGATTCTCTTAACCTTATCTTTCAGAGTGGCATCTTCCTTGCCAGACTCTGATTTCTGAACATCAACCTATTCTGCTTGATCACAGGTGTTTAAAAGTCTTCTTTAGTAGCTTTCTCTTCTAAGATGGTTCTAAACGTGGCGTCTGAATGGATGGTGCTGAACGCTTACCATTTTACACGACGTCCAATCATTTTATTATCTGCAAAGGCAGCATTTCAGGCGCATTCATCTTTGATCATGATAGAAACTCTGCCCCCATAAAGTTCTTTGCCAATAGCTGAGAGTGTCAGATTTCCATCACTAGCTGAATGTCTTTGCTTGAGCATTGAATTCATTCCCGAACAATTCTACCTAGTTCACTTTGGCCCCATCCATAATTACCATCATCAGTTGTAGCTTGATCTTGGATAACTGGTCAAACGATCTTAAATTCATTCCCGAACATTTTCTTGTTCAGTCAGCGCCTTAGAGATACTGTCTGATACTATTTATTACGCTCTTCGATGACTTTGAACATATCTAATACAACAGTAGATTGTTTCGCAGCATATAGTTTTGTTTGACTTTCGATAATCTGTTGAAACTATGTTGTTAGATCAATCTTCTAAGCTTCGAGCGCCCTTGAGACGATTGTGTCAGTATTAGGAGTGATTAGAGTGCTGACCCTCTAAACTGCAGTAGTTAAGGTGTTAAGCTTCTAGGTCTGGGCATAGTGTATTGTGACCATTTGATTGATATGTACGTCTTTGGTAAGAGTATGTTCTTGTGGCCTTACCGCTTCAGGCTTTTGTTTATTAATTTAGCAGAGACATCAAATATGGCTTCAGCTTGCATAGCCCGATTCACTAAGTCTCTCTTCAGTCGCTTTGATCGATTTATACTGGGAAGATGTAGGAGAAGCTACGATGGCACCTGATGAAGGAGGTGGAGGTGGTGCATCATCGTGCTCACTAAGAGATTTTCCCTCAGCAGATCCTCACTGGTTAGCGTCCTTGGGTGATGAATCCTTATTAGGTTCATCATCGTCCTGAGCTTGTGGATGAATCTAGACTTCAGTGCTACTGAGCTCACTCAGGAGCAACATTGTGGACCGAAGGTCGTCCATTGAGGCAATGTCTGCCAGCTCCCCGTAGCCTATCTAAGATTGTAACTGTTGTTCTTCTAACATCACTATTCGAACAGTCCTGAAGTTGATCGTCTCATCTAGAATATCACATGCTAGGAATCTCAAACGCATCAGGAACCTTGCCCTTATTGCTATATCCACTAGATCTGAGTGATCTAGTATTTTAGGCATCTATTCAGCAATCTCTTCGAATGCTCTTGCTAAATAGTTTCAGGTAACTTTTCTATAGATTCTGAGATGCCAGTCAGCTAAGTTTCTGTTTTGATGTGTAGTTCATACTGAGTTGATTCTCTTAACCTTATCTTTCAGAGTGGCATCTTCCTTGCCAGACTCTGATTTCTGAACATCAACCTATTCTGCTTGATCACAGGTGTTTAAAAGTCTTCTTTAGTAGCTTTCTCTTCTAAGATGGTTCTAAACGTGGCGTCTGAATGGATGGTGCTGAACGCTTACCATTTTACACGACGTCCAATCATTTTATTATCTGCAAAGGCAGCATTTCAGGCGCATTCATCTTTGATCATGATAGAAACTCTGCCCCCATAAAGTTCTTTGCCAATAGCTGAGAGTGTCAGATTTTCATCACTAGCTGAATGTCTTTGCTTGAGCATTGAATTCATTCCCGAACAATTCTACCTAGTTCACTTTGGCCCCATCCATAATTACCATCATCAGTTGTAGCTTGATCTTGGATAACTGGTCAAACGATCTTGCTGAGCTTGTTAGGATATGAGATACGATGTACGCAAGACTCCAACTATACTCAGGTAGCATTTGATTCTTGGTAAAACTAGCCTTGAATTCGATATCCTTCTTGCTAGTGAAGCGGCGAAGATACTTGTTGATTTCTTTCTCCCGATATCCGATAGGAGATGTGCGATCGTTTGATATGTAAAAACTACGAATAAGTCGCTCCCCGAATATCCAATAGAGCAATCATCGGCTCCCATACATTCGGAGAAACCTATTTTTGAAAATTCATACAAGATATATCCTTGATGTTGTCCTCATCATGTCGTACTTGTAGTGGAACTATGTGACTTGTTTGAGCAGCAAAAAGTGGGGCCGCGTTGTGAGAAAGGTCTCAAGCCCGGATGAAGACAAGGCATTGTAAATCGGCTCCGTGCAAGTTATTCCATACTTTCTGAAAGCCATGACTGTTTAAACTAGACTCTGTTGTTCATCAGGATCTCCTCAATGTCCGATGGAACAAGTACTATGTTAGGCGAAGGTGACGCCATTGTTGATGTTGGGGAGATGATTCGGTAGCCTAGTGCTCGGTAGATTTTAATGATCCCAACACCCTACTTTGATCGATGAACCATTCACTTGTATTTGTTTTGTTCGTCTCTAAGAGTCTCGGACTCGGTAGACATCCTTCCTACATGGTTCGGGCGTTCGGTTACTGCGCTAATTCTTGATGGCAGACCGGCCCTCGATACCATGAGAAGAAGACTTAGTAGTCTTGAACTTAGCGGGAGCAAAGATATGCGAAAGGACTTAGTGGAACCGAACTCAACGATGTAGTTCACCGAACTCGAGTTGATCTTCGGTAGAGCCGAACTCGGCGGGAGTATGCTACGAACATAGATCGACTCGGGAACGGCCGAACAGTCTCCTGACTGTTAGAGATCTTATAAGTCAAATCAACAGAGTCATACGAGGTATAGAGAAGTCAGCTTCAGATCTTTCTTGAAGTCTGTTTGTCTTACCTACTTTCTTCAGCCTCGACCAATGACAAGCAGCCAGCTGTCTACTTTCTGATTAAAGCTGCAAGTCAACATCTTTCCGAAAATTGAGGGAAAGAACTCTATCACCATACCTTGAAAGAGCCGTTAGCTACCCAAAAGAGAGAGACACATGGATCGTCGTCTACAACGGATCTCTCCATGCCTCTCATCTATAAATAGAGGGAAGATTTCAAATTGAAGCTCACGACACATACAAGAACACACAAGCATTTACGAGCAACTCAGAATCGACTTAAAGGTTCCCGCAAGATCTTCAAAGAGCTATTCCAAACGAAAGGCGACATACTTGCTCAAAGGGAACCGAGCTGATCAGTTCATAAGCCTCTAGTATCCAAGCGACTGAGTTTGAACCCGGAGTTTATACTTAACCGTTCGTCGCTCTAGAAGCCACTTTCTCGTTCCCTTCCCTCTAACCTAAGCTCAACAGACCATATCTATAGCTTAGATCGAAGGAGTTCATCCCTGAACTGTTCTTTATTGTAAAGAACTCCTTCATAGTTGGAGAGTTTGTCAAACACTTAAGTTTGATACCTTGTAAACTGAGACTTGCTCAGTATAAATCTCAAGACCAGTGTTCGTCCAGTGCACAAACCGACTGAGACTAACTTAGTATAATAAAATAGTTTCCTGATTTTTTCGAGACAGTGGACCTAGGATTGTTGGATCCGAACCACTTTTAAATCGCTTGTGTTCTGTGTGTTTTCTTTACTGTTGCATTGATTACTGTTCATACTGAAAATATCTTTCAAATCATTCAACTGTGTTTCAGCAAAGCTTAAGAGATTGCACTAATATACTGAAACAGTTTTCCTAAAACCATTTTCTAACTCAACTGAATTTGGTCCTACACATTTCCGCACTCTACTGAACATCTACTGAACGGTACTGAATTCTGACCTAAGTCAGCTAACAGGCCTAAGTGAAGTCAGTCACTCTGCCACGCGATTCAGAACAACTTATCTGATCTACTTAACCTATTTTGTACGGCATCTTCCTGAAAGGGACTGTTCGCGTTTTAAGTTGAGAAAGTTTTCAGGTGTATTCACCCCCCCTACACCAGAACGTTTATCTCGGGACCAACAATTGGTATCGGAAGCGGGGAGTTCTTTAAGACTCTTACTTTCGAACCGGTTTACTTGAACGGATCCGAGAAAACATTTTCACCTGCATATCATTCTTCTTTCATATCACAATTTTCAATGTCTGATATGTCAGGAATTAGGATGGTACCCATGTTCTGAGTAGAGAACTACAGGGTATGGCGAGTCAGAATGGAAGCACATCTGACTTCCCTCCACGACAGCATGACAGAGGTATGGGAGGACCGATCTATCGTTTGCATGATGGATAGTGTCGAAACCCAGGATCCAGCACAAGGAGGCGGCATGGTGACCGGGAAGAAGATCCCCAAAGATAGAAGTCTTTTCACCCCAGAGGAGAAGAAGCTTCACAACTTAGACCGGGTTGCCAGAAATGCCATACTTACCACCCTGAGTGATTCCTATCTCGGAAGAGTTCAGGACTGCAAGTCCGCGAAGGAACTCTAGGATGCTCTAGCGCTACTGAGTCGGAGGACTCAGAAGATCAAAGCAAACAAACTGGCGCTGGAACTTAAGAAACTGGAGAGATTGTCTCTCATGCCTGGCGACACGATTGAAGATCTTAACAACGGATTTACGGATCTGATGAACACCATCAACTGGCTAGGAAAGACATTCTCCAACCGAGAAATGAATTTCAAGATATTGAGAGCACTGCTGGACGGACATTGGACTCTATTCGCTACATTTCTTAGACATTCTGACCTTGATATTATTTCTCCTGATCATATCTTTTCAGAATTAAAAGCTGAGGAGTTCGAGTTCGGCCTAACCTAAAGGAAGCAGTGAGCTGAAGCTGACACTCAAATCGACCATGCTTTCAAAGCATCAGTCAGCGCAACGGCTCCCGGGTCTAGCAAGGCAGAACCTTCACTCAGTGATCTACAAGAAGGAACCCTAGCTAAGAAATACGCACTGCTTGCCGTGAAGTATCAGAAGGAGAAGGAGAGGCACAGAAAACTCTCTAGAGTTGTCAGAGACTCAAAGGGTAAGTCAGAGTATACACCCAAGTGCACTCCTAAATCACATACTTCTGATTGAAGGAAATAGGAGGACTCAGCTTAGTCGAAAGACATCGAGAGCAAAGAAGATAGAGTCACCACCTGCTACAACTGCAAGAAGCCAGGACACTATCAGTATGACTGTCCTGAGCTCAGTACTGCTGAGAGTGCAGCACACAAAGCTCGAAGGGAGAAGTTCATCAAGAAGCGTCAAGCATATATAGCTGGTGAACTCTCAGACGACTCAGATGAAGTCGACTCCTTCATGGATTCATCAGACGATGAAGCGACATTCATGGCCGTAGAGCTTGAAGAAGATGCTGAAAAGTGTCTTATGGAAGGAGAAGAGGATGAGGTAAACTCTCACGCTCCATTTAACTCCTCTTCACACTGCACACACATGACACTATTTTAGGGGCAAAAGAAAATCTGGATATCTCGATCGCGTATGAAAAACTATTAGACGAGCAGATTCAGATGAGCCTGCAGCTCAGTAAGACTCTTCAGGAGTTGGATACCCTGAAAGTAGAGAATCAGAGACTTTCTCAAGAGAGTCAGGTTGCTACTGAGTCAGTAGGACTTGTGTTGAGACTCAGAAAGGAGAATAACTCTCTGATGACCCAGTCTCAGCATCAAGTAGATCAGATCTTAGTACTGACCAATGACTTGACTCAGAAGGATACTGAACTGAGTCTACTGAAGCAAGAGTTGTCAGGACTTCAGACCGAGCATGAAATGCTTAAGAAAAGTGATGATGTCTGGAGGAATTTGATGACAGAGCGATACATGGGCGCTAAAAAGAAGCTTGAGGCAATGCTAGTCAGGAACAAGCCTAAGCACTGTAAGGAGGGACTTGGATTCAGTCAAGGAGCCTCCTCATATGCCCCCGTATGCTCAGAGAACCGGTTGGCTGATAGGTTTGCTCAAGGGGAGACTATTAATGCTGAGATCCTTAACCCCCTAGCAAAGAACAAACAGAAGATGAAGGCACCTTATCCTAGCTATCCGCATTCTGATAAGAAGATTAGCTCAAAATCACCCCAGCTCAGTCAAGGGGAAATCAACAGAGTTAAATGGGCTGATCAGTATGGACGTTCGCAGCTGACACATCCAGCTCAGTATGGGTCATATTACTATGATCCTATAGTCAGGAGAGGATCCAAAAGCCAGAAAAGGAAGAAGAAAGCCATTCAGAAGGCTAAGGTCAGCAGTCCACTAATTCAGAAGATCAGGACTCCTGAACCAGTGAAGCCTCAGAAGTCAGCATCGACTGGTCCAGTGGTCAAGTATGTTGATCGGGCTCGAAAGAAAGCATGCGAGACCACAAGGGTCGTGTGACAGATTTGGGTTTCCAAAACTAACATCTAAGGACCCAAAATTAAAAATAAAGGGTACCTGAATATAATTCTGTTTTGCAGGTGCACAAGGACCCTTGGTATGTGGACATCGGATGATCAAGACATATAACATACCAGAAGGACCTACTGAAGAATTATACTACTGAAGAAGGACCCAGAATTGAGTTTAGAGACAATGCAAAAGGCTATACCAGAGGCCATGGAACACTCAGCATTGGAACCGCCACAGTTCCAAGAGTATCATATGTTGAAGGACTTCAGCATAATCGTCTCTCTGTCAGTCAATTTTGTGATAACTCGAATAGAGTGATTTTTTACGCTGGTTTCTGTGATGTCATTGATAAATCTACAGGGAAAATAGTGTTATCAGGTTCACGTAAAAAGAATATCTATGTAGCTGACTGGAACTCAGCTGAACCTGAAGCTTGCTTGCTAGCGAAGAACGATAACAGAACGGGGTAGCTCTGTCACAGAAGACTCAGCCATCTCAACTTCAAGACGCTCAACAAACTAGCTAGAAACGCTCTAGCGAGAGGACTTCCGAATGAAGTATTCAGCAAAGACACTCAGCGTGAAGCATGTCTAAAGGGAAAGCAAACAAAGAAGCAAAATCCACTTGTTCCATCGCCTTCCACTGATGAAATCCTTCAGCTGCTACATATGGGGTTGCTGAAGGAAGAACAGAACACTCAAAGAAGCTGCAAGAACCCTGCTCGCAGACTCAGGATTCCCAACCAAATTCTGGGCAGAAGCAACTGACACTGCATGTTATATTCAGAATAGATCTCTACTGACTAAGCAGTATAAGAAGACACCATATGAATTATGGAATGGCAGGAAACCTTTATTATCTTATTTCCATATTTTTGGGTGTTCGTGCTTTATCCACAATATTGGAAAGGACCAGTTAAAGACTTTTGATAGCAAGTCAGACCAGGGAGCCTTTGGATACTCCCGGGTCAGCAAAGCCTTCAGAGTTTTTAACTACAGGACCCTTTGCGTGGAGGAAAGCCCTCATGTTATTTTTAATGAGTTTGCTACTGAAGACAGGAGCAGAAACTCAAAATCAGAATCTGAGGACATCAATAAGCGACTACGGGATCCGAGCCTAAAAGATAAAGTTGAAAAGATCCGGCTATGTTGGGATGATGATTCGAAGAGGAAATTGAAGATAAGACTACTTAATCTCACCCAGCGGTAGAAGTAGGCTGAGCAGTTGACTCTACTAAACGAGTCAATCCCGGGTAACTCAGGCGATGAAGAAACCCAAGTGGTAACCGAGACCTCTACCAGAGGATAATAATTCAGGGGGAACAAATGAAGTTCCTGAGCTGAATGCCCCTGAACTTGGTGACTCAGTAGACCCAACTCTCGTAACTGAATTACTTCAATCTCAAAATAGTACAACTGAAATGCTTAACTCACCTACTATCTGTGTTGAACAAATTTCAGATGAAGAGTTGAAACATCGTCGACCGTGGCTGGACGCTCACACTTCTGACTTGATTATTGGAGATCCTTCAGCTACTGTAAAGACAAGATCCAGATTCTGTCAGGGAGAAAGCGCATAATATTCATGCTTCTTATCTACTGAAGAACCTCAGTCAGTTGAGGACACACTTAAGGATGCTGATTGGATCATAGCTATGCAGGAGGAGCTGAACCAGTTCGCGAGAAACGAAATATGGGAGCTTGTTGACAGACCCCGACATCATCATGTGATCGAAACGAAATGGGTCTTCAAGAACAAGCGAGATGAAAAACAATGTCATAGTAACGAACAAAGCGAGACTCGTGGCAAAAGGCTACTGTCAAGCCGAAGGGATAGATTTCGACAAAACTTTCACTCCAGTTGCAAGATTGGAGGCAATGAGACTATTCCTAGCCTACGCAATACATCAACGATTAAGAGTCTATCAAATGGATGTGAAGTCTACGTTCCTGAACGGCGTACTGAAAGAAGAAGTCTATGTAGAACAGCCTCCCGGCTTTCAGCAGGGACATCAGGTTTATAGACTCAGAAGGGCTCTGTATGGGTTAAAACAAGCACCCAGGGCTTGGTACGATACCCTGTCTGAGTTTCTTCTTCAGAAAGGTTTTCAGAAGGGCACAGTAGACCACATATTATTCAACATTCGACTGGAACATGACATTATATTCGGCTCGAAAAAACGTCATCATGTGTCAGCAGTTTGACAAAATGATGAAGGATAAGTTCGAAATGTCGATGATGGGAGAGATAAATTATTTCCTCGCCAGGCATGAGAGGTAGAGGAGTCTCTTCCTCATTTGAGTCCTCTAACTTTTGAAGTTGATGATGGGAGAGAGAAATTATTTCCTTTACCCGCCACTAGAGGAGGTAGAGGAGTCTCTTCCTCATTTGAGTCCTCCTCAAGGAACTCAACAACTTCCTTAATATGTTCTAGGAGTCCGAGTTGCTGAATACTTGGGCTCCTTACGTCCTCGGCCGGGCCGATCTCGGCGCGCGCTCTACATCTCCGGCGCTTGAGACACCCCCGGGCTCGACTCGCTTCTTTGCTCCCGAGGGGTCAGTATGAGCTGATCGGCTTCCAGTTGCTCCTAGTACTGATCTCTTCCCCCTCGGTGTCCTTTACCCCTTTTTGGCATCATCAGTTGAGCTAGGGGTTTCGACAGGAAAAACTTTGTTGTTCAATCCAGTGAATATGGCGAGCATGTCCAAGGCCTTCTGCATGCTTTCAAATTTCTGATGGAGGTCATTCCTCTCTATGATGAGATCATCATTGTACTTCTTGTGAGAGGAATCAACTAACTCCTGGATTGATTTCAGTTTGGCATCTATGTTCTCTTCACAAGCCTTCTGAATAGATTAGATTCTGAGTTCGTTGGCCTGACTCAGTGAAGAGATGTTGGTTGTGTTTGCTGACTGGGCTGCCTAAAATTCCTCTAGAAGTGATTTCTAGGCAGCCACCAGCGATGCCTGTTGATTTTCGAATTCTGCTCTTTGAGTGGGTAAAGAGTTGGTGAGGATGGCTGTGAATTAGGAGCGGCTGAATTTTGAATAGAGGTTCTCAGCTCCTTGATTTCTTCACTCTGAGCAGTTGTTGTCATCTTCCAGTTTCGGTGGACAGCTTTGGCCAAGAGCCTATTCTGTGCTCCTTGTCCCTTCAGTGCCTTGAACGAGTGATATTAAGAAAGCGATGCACACTGAGCGACCTATTCTTATACTTATGTATACGGAGGCCTTGCTAAACACCAATGATATCCATTCTCTTCCTAGTTCTATTTCCTTTCTTTGGTAGAATTTTGATGATATTTTTCCTGAGGATACACCGCTGGGATTACCACCAATTCGAGGCATAGAACACCAAATTTATTTCGTACCAGGAGCAACAATTCCAAACCGACCAGCCTACCACACCAATTCGGATGAGACGAAAGAGTTGGAGAGGCAGATTAGAGAGTTGTTGGCCAAAGGGCACGTGAGAGAGAGCCTCAGCTCGTGTGCTAGCCCCTTGTTGTTGGTACCTAAGAAGGATTCCTTCTTGAGGATGTGCACAGATTGCCGAACCATCAGCAACATAATTGTATGGTATCGACACCCAATTACTAGGCTTAATGATATGCTAGATGAGCTGCATGGATCTTGTGTGTTTTCAAAGATAAATTAAAGAAGTGGCTATCATCAAATTATGATAAAGGAAGGCGATGAAAGGAAAACGACTTTTAAGACAAAAATTGGGTTATATGAGTGGTTAGTTATGCCTTTTGGATTAACTAACGCACCTAGCACTTTTATGCGTCTCATTAATCATGTATTACGTGCTTTCATTGGAAGATTTGTAGTTGTCCACTTGGATGATATTCTAGTGTTTAGTACGAACCATGATGAGCATGCTGAACATTTGAGATGTGTTTTGGAGGCTCTTAGAGGGTCCAAGTTAAATGTTAATGCTAAGAAGTGCACTTTTTGCACGGACAAGCTTGTGATTATTGGTTTTGTTTATGAGTGCAGATGGTGTACAAGTTGATGATGAGAATATTCGAGCCATCCAAGAATGGCCTACACCTGCTAGCGTTGGAGATGTGAGGAGTTTTCATGGTCTTGCTAGTTTCTATCGGTGGTTTGTTCCACAACTCAGTAGTGTGGCAGCACCATTGACCGAAGTTATCAAGAAGAATGTGGAGTTCCGTTGGGAATCCAAGCAATATAAGGCGTTTAACCTGCTCAAGCATAAGCTGACACACGCCCCGATACTATCTCTTCCTAATTTTGCTAAATCTTTTGAGATTGAATGTGATGCTTCGGGGGTCGGAATTGGTGCAGTGTTGATCCAAGAAGGCAAGCCTATTGCCTATTTTAGTGAGAAGCTGAGCGGAGTAGCCTTGAGCTACCCCACGTACGATAAAGAATTATACGCTTTGGTGAGAGCTCTGAAGACGTGGCAACACTACCTTTGGACAAAGGAGTTTTTCACTCATAGTGAACATGAGTCACTAAAGCACTTGAAGGGGCAACAAAAATTGAACAAGAGGCATGCTCATTTGGATGGAGTTCATCGAGACATTCCCATATGTCATTACAAACAAGGTAAAGAGAATGTAGTGGTTGATGCACTTTCTCGCGGTATGCCTTGATCACTACACTAGATGCTAAGATGTTTGGATTTAGTTGCATTAAGGAACTGTATGAGCATGATTCTGATTTTTGTGAGCTTTATGAAGCATGTGCTAAATCTGCTAGTGGAGAATAGTTTAAGCATGATGATTATTTATTTAGGAAGAATAAACTTTGTGTGCCTAAGTGTTCTTTACGTGAATTGTTGTTACTTGAATCTCATGGTGGAGGATTGATGGGACATTTTGGTGTTGTTAAGACTTTAGCTATTTTGCAAGAGCACTTCTACTGGCCTCATATGAAGAGAGATGTAGAGCGTGTATGTGGTAGATGTGTTACATGCAAGCAAGCAAAGTCTAGAATCCAACCCCACTGTTTATATATGTCTTTGCCTATTCCCACTACTCCTTAGGTCGATATTTCTATGGATTTTGTGTTGGGGCTGCATAGGAGTAAGAGAGGTAGGGATTCCATATTTTTGGTTGTTGATAGGTTCTCAAACATGGCTCATTTTATTCCATGTCATAAGTCTAATGATACATCTCATGTGGCTGATTTGTTCATTACGGAAGTTGTTCGATTGCATGGTGTGCCTATGATTATTGTATCTGATAGAGATTCTAAATAATTTCTAAGTCATATTTGGAGAACCTTGTGGGCTAAGCTTGGAAGTAGTTAATAGAACCTTTTCTACTCTGTTACGGGCTATCATACAAAAGAACAATAAGACGTGGGAGGAGTGTTTGCCTCATGTAGAGTTTGCATATAATAGAGTTGTTCATTCGGCTACTAAATATTCTCCATTTGAGATTTTTTATGGTTTTAACCCTTTAACTCCATTGGATTTAACCCCGTTGCCTCTCCAATAGCAACTTCTGGGGCTGACTTTGTCCGACTGTTGCGTGAGAAAGCGAAGATCAACATTGAGAGAAAGACAAAGCAATGTGTCAAGCAAGCTAACAAAGGCAGACAAGAGGTCGTGTTTGAGCCCGGTGATTGGGTGTGATTGCACATGCGTAACGAGAGATTCCTAGAACAGCGGCGTTCCAAGTTCCAAGTGTTAGAGTGTATCGTAGATAATGCCTAAAAACTCGATCTGCCTGGCTAGTACAATGTTAGTGCCACGTTCAACGTATCTGATTTGTCCCCTTTCGATAATGGAGATGCTTTCAATTTGAGGACAAATTCTTCTCAAGAGGAGGGTAATGATGCAGTCCAAGACACGAGTCCAATCCGCGTACCCGCGGGCCCCGTCACGAGAGCAAGTGCAAAGAAGTTCAAGGAAGCCCTCAGATTATTTATTCAAGAGGTGACGGACGAGGAGGAGGACCGAAGGCCCATTGGAGACAAGCAACCCAATTTGTGAGTTCTCAATGTCGTGGAGCATTCGTGGGTTTAGGAGTGCATGATTTTTATTTAGGTCCATATCACACTTTGTTTAGTGATTGGACCCAGCTTTATAGTAAGACTTGACTTGTGTAGGCCCACCAGATTATCTTAATGGGCTATAGCTTTCTAGGGTTTTCTAGTTGGTATTCCCATATAAAAGGGGATGTTGTAAGACTTTGAGGATAACTTTTTATGCAATCATTTATGAGAATTCTCTCTTGAGCTTTTACGAATCGTAGCGACATCACGCGAGATTCGACCTTCGACTAGTCAATCAAAATATCACCCTGATTGTGGCTTCCTCATCCTTCAACGTTCGATTCCTCGCACACAACCCGGATCGAGCCCATCGCGAGATTTTGGTTCGACTGTTCGGCAGAATTCGGGTCGCGGAGTTCCATCGCACGACTATGTGAACTGGGGCCTATTAGCCAATTAAATGATAAATTTAAGTAGCTCAGCATATTAATTTATTATATTGTGGCCAATTGATGTTAAAGCCCATTAGAAGTATAATTTAAACTAATGGGCTACAAATATTAATATAATATAAGTTTTTGAAGCCTATATATATTTGTATTATGTTCATAATTAGAACACACAAATATTCATACTTACACACGCAAATGCGCGAGTTATATATAGAGAGGGAATTTATATCTTTTCTTCAGTTCTTTGACCACGCGGAGGAAGAAAAGGGTCGGGACATAGATCAGAAGGTCTGAGCAGGAGCATTAATCAGAGGTACAACAACATACGAAAGAGGCAGGTAATCTCGTTCCTTCAATATTTACCTTTAACATATATATTTAAGTTACTAATCTATGTAAATAATTGTTTATTTGTGAAAATATTTTTTTGCATTCCATCCGTTTAATACTCCTACATGATAGATTGACCTAGGCTCTCATCTGGTATAACACGGTACGTCAGGGTTAGAAAGTTTGTACATGTATATTAGTAGCATAATTATTGATTGTTATTGTGTATTGTTGGTCTCGAGAGCACGTTCGGGTGTAGAGGGGGGGGTGAATACACTCGAAAACCGATTTTCTCATCTTAAACACGAACAGATCCTTTTCGGGATGATGTCGCATCGAACAAGTTTAGCGGACCGGATAAGCCGTTTCCGAATCGTGTTGGCAGAGTGAGTGACTCTACCGAGACACGCTTAGGCGGCCGAAAGTCGAATTCGATATCTTGCGGATAGAGTTTAGTGGTGCGGAATAGTGTAGGCCCAATTCGGTTGAGTTAGGGAAAACATTTTTATTAAAACGGTTTCGATTGATTAGTGCAGTCTGTTAAGTTTGGTGAAATTCAGTTGAATGATTTTAAAGAAGGTTTTCAGTATGAACAGTAAATCAATGCAACAGTTAAGAGCAGAACACAAGACACAGAGATTTTTAAAGTAGTTCGGACACAAAAATCCTACGTCCACTGTCCCGAAAGATCAGGAAGCTATTTATTATACTGAGATAGTCTCAGTCGGTTTGTACGCTAGACAAACACTGGTGTTGAGATTTATACTGAACAAGTCTCAGTTTACACGGTTATCAAACTGAGTGTTTGAAAAACTCTCCAATTGTGAAGGAGTCCTTTACAATAAGGATTAGTTCAAAGGTGAACTCCTTCGTCTAAGCTATGGATATATTCTATTGAGCTTAGGTTAGAGGGATAGGGAACAAGGAAGTGGCTTCTAGAACGACGAACAGCTGAATATAGCTTTGGGTTCGTGTATCGTCGTTTGGATACTAGAGGCTGTATTAATCAGTTCTGCTTGGTTCCCCAAGAGCTAGAATGTAGTCTTTCGCCGGAGATAGATTCTTCGAACTTCTTGCGGAAGACTTAGGCTTTTTGAATTTTGCTCGTTTGAATGCTCTGTATGTCCTCTTGTGTTCTTCCCGTGAGCTTCAAATTTCGATTTATCCCTCTATTTATAGAGAAGAGATTAGGATAGATCCGTTGGAGACGACGATCCTTTGTCTCTCTCTTTTGGGTAGCTAACGGCTCTTTTGAAGCATGGTGGCAGTGTCCTTTCCCTCCTTTTCTGGAAAGTTGTTGACTTGCAGCTTTAGTAGATATAGGATACGTGGCTGCTTGTCATTGGCCGAGGTTCAGAAAGTGGTAGAGACAGAACAGACTTCAAGGAGATCTGAAGCTGACTTCTCTCTTCCTCGTATTTGACTCTGCTGAAAAGTGACTTCAAAGATTCTGACAGTCAGATTGTCTGGCCGTTGCTCAGTAGCATGCTCCTACTGAGTAGTCTATACTGAAGATCAGCTCTGAGTACAGTGAACTACTCCTGGTGAGTTCAGTTCCATTGACTTCTTTCAGTATACTGCTCCTGCTGAGTCCAGTATTACTGAGTCTTCTACTTCTGGTGCTGAGCCGGATAATCTACTGAGTGCCTGAACCAAAGCAGAGGGTCTGCTGAGTTGGAAATCTCAGAGACAAAACAACTTACAACGTAATGGTTCACCAAACAAAATAGGGTTTTAGGATCTTCAAATCTTCACAGACTTATTCAGAGCACAGGGCTACTGAGTCGTATGATACCACAGAAGACTGAGTTATTTCCCACTATTTATCAACACTGTTGAGGATAGAATCATCACCCAACGTGTATCAAGAGGGACCCCTCGAGTTTCAACTTGAGGGCTAAGGCCCAAGTATATAAGAAACAAGTAGTAGGAGTAACGTAGAATGTGACACAGATGTGCGCACTCATACGAATTAGAAATACTATAAACTTATGAAATTTCAAAAACGACTAAGATTAAAAAATTATTATAGGGCCGGTTGTGGAAGATGAATAACACTCGAAGTTGAGGAAGCAAGTCGAGTAAACTGATCTACGACGAGGTGTATAACATTTACCTTAAAAATATATTTAAGTTATTAAGCTCTGTAAATTACTATTTATATGTGAAAATATTTTACGCATTCCTCCTGTTTAATGCTCCAACATGACAGATCGACCTAGGCTTTCATCTGGTCTAACAAAGTAGGCGAAGGTTAGAAAGTTTGTAGATGTATGTTAGCAGCACAATGATTGATCATGATTGTGTATCAAGAGGGACCCCTCGAATTTCAGCTCAAAGGCCAAGGCCCAAGTACATGTGAAACAACTGGTAGGAGTAACGTGGAATGTGACACAGATGTGTGCACCCATACGAATTAGTATTTTATATGCTTGGAGCAGTTTTATTTTAAAACCCTCAAAGTCAACTGTTTTGAATGTTTTCTAACTGCTTTACCCACTTGGAGCATCTCCAACAATAAACCTAAAACCAATTCCCAATTTCCAGTTTCTGTCACATCAAACAGTAATTTCTCTCTAACCATCAAACTCAAACCCAAACCCAAAAGAATATTCTCTTTATATTCTTTCACAAAATACCTTTCAATTCTACCTACATATTTTTTTCTTAATTGCACATTGGTACACTCAACTTTACTACTACTAAAATATTGGATACAAATTTTAATATACATAAGATAACTTGATAATTAATAAATAAAATTAATAAAAAAATTATGTATTAGATAATTATTAATTACACAATTTTATAAAAAATAATATTAAATCATATAATGATAAAATAGAGTTATATTAATAAAAAAAAGAACAATAAAATCATAAAAACCCTTAGAGATCACATAACGAAAACTCAAGGGTCAAGCCTCGTCAAAACCTCCAAATGAGGGAATAGAGTACTTGTCTTATGAACCATAAGAGAATAAAAAAATATTACATAAAACAAACAGACAAACTAAAAAATTACACATAAATTCAAGATATGGAATTAGTATATTCATTCCACAAATGTTCAATTACCGCATCTTTAAGTTCATCATGAGCGGCATGGTTTCTTATTTTGTTGTGACGATCAACAAAGTCTTTCAACTGTAATTTATTTGTTACCATTTCGACATCCGGTGGTGACGACTCTATTGCAACTTCAATCGGAGAACTAAGATCACGCTCATCTTCAATTATCATGTTATGCAAATTAGGCATGTAGTCATTATATTATGTATCACTTCTTTGCTCCAAAAACGCACCGGCCCTACTACAATTGCAAAAGGTTGCTTAAGCACACCGAATGCACGTTCTACATCTTTCCTGCATGCTTCTTTTTTCATAGAAAAATATTTGTGGTTCTGAGTACGAGGTTTATGAATCGTTTGTACTATGGTAGCCCATTTAGGATATATACCTTCGGCTAAGTAATACCCCATATGAAATTCTTTTTCGTTAAGTGTGTAATGAACTACAGGAGCAATGCCATTAGTTAGATCATGGAAAAGATGAGATCTCTCCAACACATTGATATCATTATTGGTGCCTGGTAAACAAAAATAAGCATGCCATATCCAAAGATCATAGTCTGCTACAACTTCGAGTATAATCGAAGGACTTCCATTACGACCTGCAAATTATCGAGCCAATCCAGTAGGAAAATTTTTCCACTTCCGATGCATGCAATCTAGACTGCCTAACATTCCTGGAAACCCACGAGCTTCAATAATGTAGGAAGTCTAGCAATATCATTAGTTGTTGGTGTTCTCAATTAACGTTGTTTAAATATTTCAACTATTGCGCGATAAAATTTCTTCATGTTTCAATCATAGTGGACTCACCTATTTTACAATACTCGTCCATAGAATCTGCTGGAAGACCATAAGCTAACATGCGGAAGATTGTTGTTAATTTTTGAAATGTTGATAAGCCGTACCTGCCAGCACCATCTACTCGTTGAAAGTAGTGATCATGTTCTTTAACTGCATCAGCAATGCGAATGAACAAAGAGCGAGACATCCTATATCTCCTACGGAACATGGTATCGTGGTATATTAGAGAATCTGCAAAATAATTATTGTACAACCTACGATCAGCCTCCTCACGATTGAGATTGATGACGATATGCCCTAGAACTGAACCACCATGTGTTTGTCTATTTTCTTCATCGTGAAAAAGTTGGAGCATCCTATCATTATTGGCAATAAAACGTCTTATTTTCTGTTATTTTTGTAGAATAAGATGGGCTACGAAGTTATCAACTTCATCGTCTGTTGAGGAAGATGATGAAATATTATAAGTAGGATTCATGTTGTGATAGTTGGTAATAATATATATAAAGTTTCGGTTATATATTTATAGTAGTGTGAGTTTGATAGTAAGATGTGTAGTCATTTCGATTTTGAAAGTTGTGTAATTTTGAAAGTAGTGAAAGTTGTGTGGTCTCTTCTATATTGAAAGTTGTGTAATTTTAAAAGTAGTGAAAGTTGAGTAGTTTCTTCGGTATAGAAAGCTTTGTAATTTTGAAAGTAGTGAAAGTTGTGTAGTCTCTTTCGTATTTAAAGTTATTTTTCTTCTTCCTCTCTTATTGTTTCTCTCTCTCTGTGTCTCTCTCTCTCAGCAAATATGTCCCTTTTTCGGCCTTTTTCCGGCCAATTTTTATGAGTTTATAATGGTTCTTGTTTTGTGTGATTATGCATATGTTTTTTGTAGTTTTGTCCGATTGATTTGTGTTTTTCCTTTGTTCCTGTTTGAGATAAATTTTTATGATTGTGTAGGTGTGCTTGTGTGTGTGTGCATGTGTTCTGGTCGTTGTTGGGTTTGATGGTGGTTAATTGGTGCAGGCATTGGGGTTGTGCAGGCGGTGCTGGTGTCCCTAGGGTTTGGGTTTGGTGTGCGGCGAAAAATTTCTGGGCTAGGCTTTGCCATTTAGGGATGGAGTGTTGGCTAGGGTTAGGGTTTGTTCATGGCAGACCCGCTTGGGGATGGAGTGGCAGAGGTTGGTGGTGGTAGAAGTTTGAGGAAGCGGCATGATTGAAAGAACAAACCTGATACTCGGTTGGTGGCTAAGGCTCCGCCAAACAAGAAGAAAAAAGTGCCGCTGATTCTAGTTGATGGCCGGTCTACCGGGGCTGTTGGTGGACGGAAAAATGATGGTTATTCTGATCGTTCAGATGGTACTGAATCAATGGACGAGTTTTGTTGGGAGATGATTCAGTAGCCTAGTGCTCAGTAGATTTGAATGATCCCAAAACCCCTACTTTGATTGATGAACTATTGAGTTGTATTTGTTTTGTATCTGTCTCTGAGAGTTTTAGACTCAGGAGACATCCTTCCTACATGGTTCAGGCATTCAGTTCTGTCTGTTGGTTCTTCAGCAGACAATCAGCCTCAGTACCATAAGAAGAAGACTCGGTAGTCTTGGACTCGAAGGAGCAAGATATGCGAAAGGAGTCGCTAAAGCGAAGTAAACAGGAGTAGTTCACTGAACTCAGAGTTGATCTTCAGTAGAGCTGGACTCAGCATGAGTATGCTACTGACCATAGATCAGACTCAGCAACGGCCACACAGTCTCCGAACTGTTAGAGATCTTATAAGTCAAATCAGAAGAATCATACGATGTATAGAGAAGTCAGCTTCAGATCTGTCTTGAAGTCTGTGTGTCTCACCTACTTTCTTCAGCCTCGACCAATGATAAGCAGCCAGTTGTCTACTTTCTGATTAAAGCTACAAGTCAACACTTTTCCGGAAATGGAGGGAAAAGACTCTGCCACCATACTTTGAAAGAGCCGTTAGCTACCCAACAGAGAGAGACACATGGATCATCGTCTCCAACGGATCTTTCCATGCCACTCATCTATAAAAGAGGAAAGATTTCAAATCAAGCTCACGACACATATCAAGAACATAGGAGCAATTACGAGCAACTCAGAATCGACTTAAAGCTTTCCGCAAGATCTTCAAAGAGTTATTCAAAGCGAAGGCGACATACTTGCTCAAAAGGGAACCGAGCTGAATCAGACTATAAGCCTCTAGTATCCAAGCGACTGAATACGAAACCAGAGTTTATACTTTACCGTTCGTCGCTCTAGAAGCCACTTTCTCGTTCCCTTCCCTCTAACCTAAGCTCATCAGACCATATCTATAGCTTAGATCGAAGGAGTTCATCCCTGAACTGTTCTTTATTGTAAAGAACTCCTTCATAGTTGGAGAGTTTGTCAAACACTTCAGTTTGAATCCTTGTAAACTGAGACTTGCTCAGTATAAATCTCAAGACCAGTGTTTGTCCAGTGCACAAACCGACTTGGACTAACTCAGTATAATAAAATAGCCTCCTGATCTTTTCGGAACAGTGGACATAAGATTGTTGGATCCAAACTACTTTAAAATCACTTGTGTTCTGTGTGCTTTGTTTATTGTTGCATTGATTACTGTTCATACTGAAAATATCTTTCAAATCATTCAACTGAGTTTCAGCTAAGCTTAAAAGATTGCACAAATATACTGAAACAGTTTTCCTAAAAAACGTTTTCTAACTCAACTTAATTGGGCCTACACATTTCTGCACTCTACTGAACTTCTACTGAACGGTACTGAATTCTTACCTAAGTCAGCTAGCAGGCCTCAGTGAAGTCAGTCACTCTGCCACGCGATTCAGAACAGCTTATCTGGTCTACTGAACCTATTCAGTACGATATCTTCCTAAAAAGGACTGTTCGCGTTTTACGTTGAGAAAGTTTTCAGGTGTATTCACCCCCCCTCCCCCTCTACACCTGAACGTTTATCTCGGGACCAAGAAGTTTGTTCAAGGTATGGACGACTTTGCTCAAGACAACTTGTTGCAGGATGATAGTTTGGCTGGGCATTATGAACAACGGCCACCTGTTATTATCTCGGATCATGTACCCAAGAATGGAGAGTTAATGATGGCTGAATCTTCAAAAAAACCAACGGTGGCGGAGGTTGTTGGTTGTTCAGCGCCGCCTTCTCCTAGTGTTGCAGTTGTGCCATTTTCGGATGATTTGGTAAGTAAATCATTACCTTCTTCACCCAAAAGTATCTCCACCCGTTCTTGGCCGAAAATTAGTGATATTTCCAAAGATAATCCTATCCCAAATCATACTATAAATTCATATCTTGATTTGAATTTAAAAATATCTTCTAATCCAATTTTTTCCTCCCTCCCTTACATGGATTCGAACCTGCAACCTCCTGCATCCCATTCGACGCCTCTAAACCCCTTTATCAATAATTCTACTTCTCAACTTGCTTGACTTCAAACCACTCAACCTCAACCATCCTCACCCTCGCTTACTCTCCCTTGACCGAAATCCTAATGAAGCTGCTTGCATGCAAGGTGGCACTGACGCCATACATTCTATTTATTTGGTTGCGAATCATCCCCTTGTGTTTACCTCCGCTGCTGATCCCACTCTAGTAGAATCATCCCGATCTAGACGGGCTAATAAGCATTAGGAAAGTAAATGACAATCCTTTACGTCTGGCTGCTTTTACTAATAATCTCACTCAAGCCGCTGATCCTAAGACGGCTGGATCAATGGTCAACCTTCGGATAATGCATGGCACAAGTTGATGGTGGTAGTGCGGCGTTCCTTAAGGAGACCCGTAGAGGATCCACATTTCTTCGTGATGTTATGCAACTGGGCTCTATTAGCTCTCGTGATGGTAAGCCATGTTTAAGTTTTTTCGAAGCTAATACTGATCATCTTGCAGGTCAGATTCGACTAGCTCTGGTTGGAAAGTCCTCACTTCTTGTCCCTCGCCCACATCAAATCACGACGGCGTTTGCCAATCTGAAACTCAATGGTGAGATTTTGTGGAAGATTTTCTATGCTAGCCATTTTTTTATTAGGGTTTCTCATTCTGATGACTATGCTCGATTAATTGCTGGTGATGACAATATGCCTATGTGGTACATAGAGGGTTGCCCCATGCGTGTGTTTAAGTGGACTCCTGATTTTTCACCTTCTATTAAAACTCCTATAGTTGCTATATGGTGTAATTTACCTGCCTTACCCATGCATTTATATGACCATCATGCATTCCATCATATTGGTTCTCTGCTTGGCTCACCCATACAGATTGATCATGCTACTACGACTATGGACAAGATTTAGTTTGCGAGGATTTGTGTTGAGGTTGATGTTTCCAAACCTATTTTTGAGGAATTTTTTAGGAGATTTGTGGTAAGCCAGTGACACAGAAGGTGGTTTGGGACCGTATGCCAAAGTATTGTTCAGAGTGCGGGCACATTGGCCACTCTGTTGATTCCTGCTATGCTTATGGAAAGTTCCTGAGGTCTCCGAAGAAATCTACCCCTCAGGTTAATGTGGGCGCTCGGGTTGCTACTTCGGCTGCTGCTAAACAGAATCCTCCGTCTTCCCAGCCTTAAACCTCAAGTGTTAAATGTGGGAGATCGGACTCTGCTGATCGAGGAAGGATTCTGGCTCAGAGGCCGGTTCGGCGAGGCAATCAGTCTCATTTCGGGGATCTACCTCGGCAGCCTTCCCCATCTAGGCATGATATTGTGACTCCTTCTGGGCCGTCATAGCCCGTCCTTGGTGATTTTGTACAAGTTCTCGGAAAGAAGCAGGGAACCAATGGTAAGGGTTCACAATCTTCTATTGGGAACAGGTACCAAGTACTGCAGTTGGTTGATGAGGATGCAGGGGAGGCGGTTGTGGGCCCTCAGTCCGCTTCTACTCAGAGGGATATGCACCATTGGATCCGTCTATATCGGGGAGACGAGTTCTAATAGTACACCTTTGGATCTATCTATATCTGGCGGAGCCGATCCGATGATTAATAGTGGAGAGAAAGTTGATGGTCACTTAGTCGAGCCTTCTGATGATTCCAGGATGGATGCTGCGGCCTCTATCCCTATCACTGATGTTTCCCCATGTTAGTGAACTTCATGATTTGCAACGTCCGCGGGATTGCCAATCTCGTCACCCAGGATGTTCTTCGAGGATATATTAATCGGGAGAGATTGTCTTTTGTTGCTGTGATTGAGCCTATGACTGATCCGGATCCCGCTACATATGGATCTATGTTTAGTCTTCCTCCAGACTTGGATTTTTGCTCATTCTGATTTTGAGTTGGAGGTGTTGGATAGATTTTCACTGTTGCTTCATCTGTGATTATCGGGTCCGTTTCTTCAGGCTCCTGTTTACCTTTCTATTGTTTATGGAAAGTGTACTAGAGCATAGCGACATGGTTTGTAGGCTCATCTTCGTAGTGTTTCTGAGTCTGTAGAGGATTTGCCGTGGCTTGTGGGAGGTGACTTCAATACCTTCATGTCGGATGAAGAGAGACAGGAGAGTTCCACTATGCGTGATTTGGAGATGGATGACATGGTGGATGTCGTGGCAGATTGTCAGCTGATTGATCCGGGTTTTGAGGGCTCTTCTTTTATGTGGCATGGGAGGGGTGTCTTTGAGCCACTTGATTAGGTTCTTCTTGGTGAGTTCTGGGAGAGTGTCTTTGCCAAGACGCGTGTGGTGCATCTTTCGAGGTCTGTCTCAGATCATTGCGCTCTGCTGATTCGGTGTGAGATATCTGCTGAGAGGCCGAGGTCTTCCTTCCGTTTTCATCATACCTTCCTTCCGGAGATTCGGCAGGTTTGGCAGGAGGCTACTGACGTTCATGGGATGATGAACTTGCAGCTTAATTTGAAGTGGGTGAAGGCTTTTCTTAAGGCTTGGAACAAGGAGGTCTTCAGGGATGTGTTCACCACTTTGAGGAATGCGGAGGCGGCTATGAGTTTTGCTCAGGCTACTTATGAGGCATTTCCTTCGGCTTCGAATAGGGCTGAGGTTAATCGGTGTGTGGCTGAGTTTGTACTTCGTACGCGGGTGGAGGTAAATTTTTGGAGGCAGAAGGCCGCTATTAGGTGGGGTGTTGAGGGGGAACGAAATACTCAGTTTTTCCAGGGATGGGTAAAGCAGAAGTGGATCCGGTCTCGCATCCATTTCATTGATGACCACGACCGTGTTTTGACCTCTGAATCTGAGATTAGGGACTCGGCTGTAGAGTTCTTCAAGCGGTTGCTTACCTCTTATGTCGGGCCTTTACTTGAGCCTGATTTCGAGATTCTTGATCAGCTACCTTAGGATGTTGACTTGGATAGCCTATGTGTGGTTCCTGAGATGGAGGAGGTTCGTGCAGCCGTCTTTGGCATTTATGCGGACAATACTTCTAGTCCGGATGGTTTCTCTTCCCTCTTCTTTCAGCATTATTGGGAGATTGTTCGTGAGGATGTTGTTGACGCAGTTCGGGATTTCTTTGGTAGCGCTTATATGCCTCGCAGCTTTACTGCGACTTCTATCATTTTATTGCCAAAGAAGCCGAATACGCGGGCTTGGACAGATTTTCGGCCCATTAGTTTGTACAATGTTTCTAACAAGATCATTACCAAGTTGCTCACTTCGAGATTAGCCCCCTTATTGCCTTTGGTGGCGCCTAATTAGAGCGGCTTTGTCCGTGGTCATCTTATTAGTAATAATTCACTTCTTGCTCATAAGCTTGTTCATGATCTGCCTAAGTGTTAGAAGATCCCGAACCTGGTCATTAAGCTGGATATGGCTAAGGCGTATGATAGGATCCAGTGGCCTTTTTTGTTGCAGATTTTGGAGCGTATGGGGTTTCCTCTGGTGTGGATTAACATGATTGGGTGTTGCATTCAGAATTACCGGTTCTCGGTTACGGTAAATGGCGCCCCCGCGGGCTTCTTTCCATCTACCCGTGGGTTGAGGCAGGGTGACCCCCTATCTCCTTTGTTTATCTTACTGTTGATTACCTCTCACGATCGTTGAACCGACTCTTTGAGAGATGGCATGATCTGCGATATGGGATAAGGCGTCCGACATTCCACATCTGACATCTTTCATATGCAGATGATATCATCCTATTCACTAGAGCACATCGCACTACTTTGACGAGGCTGATGGGTTGTCTTGCCCACTATTCTGAGGTTTCGGCCAGATGATCAATTAGAGGAAGAGTGATTTCTTCATTCATGAGCCGCATGCATTGCAGTTGCAGACTATGATTGAGCAAACTATGGGGTTTCGGAGGGGGAGCTTTCCTTTCACCTATTTGGGGTTCTGATATATCGGGGCTTCTTGAGGCTGATTGCTCTTGCTGATCTTAGGGCAGAGATGAGTGCTCGCTTACATAGCTGGTCATATTGCCATCTTTCCTTTGGCGGTCGTCTTTCCTTGATTAAAAGCATAATGTCTACCATCCCGCTGGATGTGCTCCAGGTTTTGGAGCCCACTCGTGAGTTTCTTCACAGGCTTGATCAGATGATCGCTAGGTTTTTTTGGCGCTCATCTGAGAAGGGGTCTGGTATGCATTGGGTTGCTTGGGAGGATGTTTGCCTGCCTCAAGATGAGAGAGCTCTTGGTCTACGCCGACTGTCAGATTTTATGGCAGTTTTCAGCTATAATTTATGGTGGCGGTTCCAGGCCAATGATTCTCTATGGGCTCGTTTCATGTGGGCTAAGTACTGCTCTCGTGCTTACCCACTGATGAGAGGTCTTCTTTCGGATAGGTCTAGTCGTGTTTGGAGGCCCATGAGTTTATTCGTTGGTTTGTGGGCAGCTGTAGAATTATTTTTGGCATGACAGATGGGTTGCTGATGAACCTTTGTCTTCCTTTGCTCATCCTTATGCGGTTTTACCCTATTGGTGATCGCTGTATTGCACCAAATAATCCTGCAAAAGTTGAGAATTATATCAGTATAGTTCACAGGGTATCGAACACAGGGAACGCAGGACTAAACAAATTATTTTTCTACTTATGTTGAGTTTGGTTAGCAACCACGCAAGTTTTGGGTTTTTATCTAAACTAAGAACTTGTAAAATAGGATCAAGAGTACCGATAGTCTTCGATCTCTCAAAACGAACAGAAATTGAAGCAACGATCTAAACTAAAATTCAAATATTAAAATATGAAATACAAAAGTGTTTGTTTCATCTATTCGAACTAAACGGCTGCATGAAGTAAATGGAAAGGTAGTTGGTGTTCTTCTCCTCGGCGGTGGTGGAAATCGACGATGGCAATGGTGCGGCTTCAGTCGGCGGCGGCTTCGGGAATGAATGGATCGAAGAAGGATTGATGTGTGTGGTTATGGGAGGTTTAGAGCTCGAGAAGGTGGTCGTAAAGGTTGCTGAATTTCGTGCCTCCATCATGCTTTTATAGTGCTCCTAGGAATTAGATCACAACTAGGGTTCCTTTGTGGATAAGGAAAGGATCTATGAGATATGGTAATATCTCATCCTTCCTTATTTATCTCCTTTCCTTCCTTATCTTCTTTCCTTTCTTTTCTTCTTCTTTCCTTCTTTCTTTTCTTGGCCAAATCCGGTCAAAATCTCGCCATTACAAATGGAAACTTCGTTGCCACATCATTTCCACGTGTCGTGCCAAATCAACCTATTTTCCTGCATAACTCGCCAACAAAAGCGTCTCGCCCGCACGGTTAAGAGACTTTTCGGACGAAATAATTAGGTACGAAATCGACTCATCAAATCTCCTTACACTTGAACTATACTCGCCCTCGAGTATAAGAAGAACAAAAGATAAGTACCTAATTATTTTTGGTCTTCCCCAAGACCCAAGACTCAAAAGAAAAGACTCAAGACTCGAACAAGAACAAAAACAAGACTCGACACGAACGAAAGAAAGAAAATAACAACGAACTCACAAAACAATGATAAGAAGCCATACCAATCAATTCGAAAATCTCCGCACCAATTCACTAGCCAAGCAATGTCAAACCATGCAATCATGATCTCAACCAACAAGTAGACAATGAAAATTTTGAAACTAAGCACACATATATCAACTTGGTCGAAATCTAAACAATGTGGATCTCCTCAAGTTTCACTCTAAACTCAACTAATCTAGGTTCGGTTCAAGCCACTCAAAGGAAAACAATCCACGCAATCACGATAAGAGATCATCACAATAGCAATATCAAGGAGGTCTTTTTCATTCGGTTGTAATGGGGCTTAGGACTTAGACAAATTGATGTCGGTAAGGGTCCTAGGGGTACTAAGCTCCATTAAAATTCAGAATCAATGTTATGCATATAATACTCTCTCACCTGTGCAGTCAAGTCAGTCAAACTCCCACCACTTAGAAAATTTACTTCAATGCTACAACATCAATGCTATGCACCCATACTCTTTCTTTTCTGCCACTTTTCAAATTCAGATTTTTTTTTTCTCTTTTTTTTTATATTTTTGAGAGTATTTTCGTGGCATATACTTTTTTTAGCAGCTGGGCACAAACTGTCTCAACTGTACAGACAGGACACTATGAATTCTGCTTATATAGAGCAGTTTTTACACTTATACTTTTTATCTAATCTGTTTTCTGCAGCATGTCTAGACTTGGCAGGTAGGAGACATATGTAATACACTTCAGATTTTACTATCATGCACAAGAGAATTCATAAAACATGTCATAACATGGGTCAAGAGAAAGTTTAAAAAGGCCTTGGCTAAAATTTTACTAACTCAAATCAAAGAAACGGTCAAGGCTCAAATTGGTTCACTAAGGGATAATGTAGGGTCGGAAATATTTTGTCGCGGCCGTTTGGCTAAAAATCCCTAGTGCCTCCTATCATTTATCACAAGTGACTTAAACATATTGCGATTTTGCGGATACACACTCTCAAAAGAATAGTAGGAAGTGTCCTACTTTAAGGCTCAAATCTAATTTAAGTGAGTGGTTATAAAATTTCGATCCAACAAAGTTTATATTTCGTCATCCCAAATTACATGCATATACGTGCCTAGATCTACTTTTCACAAAGTCCACAAGCAAGCATATTGAAAATAAAAGCACAAATAAGATAAGCTTGATCATAGAAAACGACACTTCAAAAATCAAAAAATTTGGCATGCTTCGACACAAAATACCCCCCTCCTTACACTTAAACCTTGCTCGCCCTCGAGCAAGAGAGAAAAGACAAAACAAAGAGAGAAGGCATGACAAAATAAACACAAAAACACCCTCCTTACACTTGGTCCCCACCAAAGTGTGAGAACAAACAAAAACTAAGGATAAAAGACAAAAAGAAACACCCCCTCCTTACACTTGATCCCTATCAAGCGTAAGAACAAGAAAAACACACAAGAACAGACTCAAAAACATAAAACAAAAACACAACACAAAAAAAATAAAAATAGAAATAAATAAATAAAATTGGGGAAGAAAAGTCACCGGTCGCCTCGCCTGGGCAGGCGAGGCAGTCTGCTCATAACTTGTGCGGCAGAGGCGATCTACTCTGCGGCCAAGGGAATCCAGATCAATCCTTAGAGTTTGCACCGTATCCTGATCTGCAGAAGGAAAGGCACTCGAGACACGAGGTCCCGGTGGATAAAATTGGATCTCTCGATTAGGCAGTTGGTACAGTAGGTGAAAATCCCAATTCCATACTTAGCCAAAATCTGAAAAAGAAAAGAAACAACACCAAGCAGAAAATCAAACTAAAAATACCAAATCAAAGAAAAACGGAAAAAAATATGGGTTGCCACCCGGAAGCGCCTCTCTTTAAAGTCTTCGGCTAGACCTCCTCTTCAAGAGTCAATGGGGTGACGACATGAATAGTGGAGTCTCATCCACTGGCTTGATCACCCGCTTCAATCTCTTCCCACGGTCTTTATACCACTCGAAATCTGCATAGGCCTTCTTCCAAAAAATTTCCTCACACTTGGTTGATGGTCTATCCCCTTGCAAGACGATGGTAGTCTGCTCCCTTGCTGCCTTTTTCTTGTCTCTTTCAGGTCGGCGCTTTACTTCCACGGCTTTCAACCATTCCCGTACGAGTCGTCTTGGTCGGCGGTACGAGATACACTGGCTGACGGTTGCCAATTCTGGAGTTGCGTATAAGGCCGAGATGCTTCCTTTGATCTCCTCGTCCCTCATATCCTTGAGATCTGATTCGGTCAGCCCTTGAGTAAAGGTGACCTCCATCTTATCCTGCATCACATACATCTCAAGATATTCTTGGACAAAGCTTTCAATGGAGCCAGTAGATAAAGCATTTTCATTTTCATGATCAAACGACCTCTTAAGTGCTTTAGCAATGTGATAATCATAAATTTCATTATGGTATGCAACACTTATAAATCCCTCATCTACATTGATTATGGCCTTCACAGTTTTTAAGAATGGTCTACCCAATAAAACACCCAGCACCCCTCAACTTTCCTATCATTTGTGTACATGACATAGAAATCTGCTGGATAGACAAAGTTGTTAATTCTGACCAAGATGTTTTCAAGTAAACCTATCGGGGCAATACATGACCTATCCGTTAATTGAATTATCAGCTTAGTGGGTACTAATTCAGCTCCAGTTAATTGATTATAGACGGACAATGGCATAACATTAATGGACGCTCCTAAATCGCACATAGCTTGCTCAATCATAACACTACCCATCAGACAAGGTAGTGTAAACATACCTGGGTCAGCACACTTAGCGGGTAGCATCCTTTGAATAATTGCTGATAGGGAGTGGTCCATCACAACTTTCCCGGACTTTGGGACTTTTCCAGTGATAACGTCCTTTACTAACTTCCCGAACTTAGGAATTTTCACGGCCTCAAGGAATGGAATGTTGATCTCCAATTTTTCGAACAATTTAGGGTAGTCCATGTACTCCTTGTTCGACGTCTTTTTCCTTTTCAAAGCTTCGGGGAATGGTGGAGGAATCAGATTTTCGGGCCCCGGCCGCCGGTCAAGACGTCCTCCTCATCCTCGTTCTAGTTCGGGATTCTCATTTGCTCCCTTAAGCCTTCTGATGGTATAGGCGTTTCTGCAGCCTTCTTCTTCTCTGCTGACTTCTCTAGGTGCCTTGCCTGTATAGTTGGGCCAGACAATCCTTTTCCTCCAAGCCGTGTAATTTGGTTGCAGTTTTGGGCACTCGGATTGGGCTGTGTTTGTGCTTGTGAAGGTAAACGCCCTTGACCTCCCTTCAGATCTTGGAGTGAACTGGCCAGTTTGGACACTTGTTCGGACAGATTTTCCAAAGTAACTTGTTGATCCATCTTCAATCGTTGCATCTCTTCCTTCATGGCTTGGATCTCATTTTGATTTGAAATTATCTCCTTCTCCATTTGTCTCTGATATGTAATTGCTTCCTTTTGAGAAGAAATCATCTCGCCCATCAAATGTTCAAACGAAGAGGATTCGTGGTTTGCTTGGCCAGGCAATGGACCTTGCTGCTGATATACTCGATGGTGTGGAGGCTTGTATGTTTGAGACTGTTGTTTAACAGAGTTTGTACCATTAGTAGGTGTTTGGTACAAATTGTCATAGCGGTGGATGAGTTGTTGTACTTGACTTTTTTGAAATTCCACTCGCTTGTGCAGTCGGGAACCCTTCTCTCCATCAGTTTCCTTTGTACCACACATAATTATCTGACTTACATTAGCCATGGTATTCGGATTAGGCTGAGTCTGAGCTGGAAGCTGTCCTTGAGAATTCTTCATCTCTTGCATTGTAGAATTCAACTTAGTTATCTGTTTGGCCAAATTATCCATAGTCATTTGTTGTTCTTTCTTCGTTTGATTTATCTCCTGTTGGGTATTAATCATTTCCTTCTGCATTTGTTGTTGAAATGCAGTGGTGTCCTTCTGCGAAGAAACAATTTCGGCCAAAAGCTTTTCTAAAGGGCTCTGCTGCTCTGACTGGGCAGGCGGGGCACTTTGCTGCTGAAGCTGCTTTTGATGCGGGGGTTTATACGTATGCTGATAGCCATTCAGATTAGGAGGCTGGTATGGTTGCTGAAATTGTTGTTGAGGCAGATTCCTTGGTTGAAATTGAACTTCCTACGCCTCCATCTAAGGTTCGGATAAACCCCATGTTGTCCACTCCCATTTCTAGCCGCATTCATTTCTTCTCCCTGGACATTGAAGTGATGTATGCCCTTTCTGACCGCATGCTCCACATGCATGATCGGCAATCGATTGACTTGAAGCAGAAGTGTTATGCTTAAGCAGTAAGTCCAGCTTGTCTTCCAATTGGCTGAATTTTGCTTCCACCTTAGTATTGATTTCGTCTATGTAGTCGGAATGAGACCAATTGACGGCTCTTCTTGTTGTTCTCGGCCCCTTGTATTGTGAGGTGGATTCTGCAAGTCCTTCAATAATATTTCTTGTATCTTCATAGAGACTTGTGTGGAAATTGCCTTTTAAGCCAATATCGACCATGACTTTTGCTTCGTCGGTCATACCTTGATAGAAGATTTGCAAAAGCTCCACGTCTGAATAGCCATGGTTAGGACAACTATCGACAAGTCGTCCAAATCTCTCCCAATATGCGCCGAAGGTTTCGTCGATTTCCTGAGCGATCCCGGAAATCTGCTTCTTAAGTGCATTTGTCTTTGATTGCGGGAAATACTTTTTCAAGAAAACCGTACGCATTTGGGCCCACATCGTGATCGTGTTTGGCATAAGACTTGAGAACCAAGCTTGTGCTCCATCTTGCAGTGTGAATGGAAAAGCCTTGAGCTTGAATGCATCCAGATTGCCTTGCCTGTGCAGGTTGCAGACTTGGTTGAATGATGCCAAATAGGAATTTGGGTTCTCGTTCGTCCTCCCGTAGAATTTAGGCATTGTTGCGACCATGTTCAGCTTGACATCTATTTGTTCGGTAGTTGTGATTAGGATTGGACCGGGTAAGTCCGCTCCCATGTCAAGCGATCATGCATTCATGCGCAAAGGTGGATCAACTCCGTTTTCCATCTCTCCTCTCGATTCTAAACTTTCTAATGGAGTATTCTCGCCTTGTTTTGTCGAACACGACGCCTCTATTTCGACGCGCCTGTTCGATCAACGGAGTCTCATCGTCTCTTGACTGGGCAGGTAAGACGTTTCCTGCCTCGGACAGAATCTGTTGCTTTTGCAGCTTTGTCCTCTTCCTATTCCTCTTTGCTGTTTTCTCGATCTCAGTATCAAATATGAGGTCAGGGTTGGAAGACCTGCTCATGCAACGCTTAAAAGAACAAAAAGATTAGTAGAAAAGCAATAAAACTAGATAACACCGTTCCCCGGCAACGGCGCCAATTTGGTGATCGTTGTATTGCACCAAATAATCCTGCAAAACTTGAGAATTATATCAGTATAGTTCATAGGGTATCGAACACAGGGAACGGAGGACTAGACAAATAATGTTTCTACTTATCTTGAGTTTGGTTAGCAACCACGCAAGTTTTAGGTTTTTATCTAAACTAAGAACTTGTAAAAACTAAAAGAAATGTAAAAACTGAAAACTGAAATAAACTGTTTTAACTGGCAGTTGAGAGATGGGTCCAGCAGAATATTCACACACACGTAATTCCAATCATCGGCACATAAAATGAATTAATCTTAAGAATCAACTAGTTATAGATTTTCGTAACTTAAACTGCATAATCCTCACTCCCACTTACTTAGTCGGTAGCCGCCATGTTGGGCATCGAAACGGCTACTTCCCTAATTTAGCTACAACCTACGTTGTTGGGCAATCAATAGATTTAATAGCTAAATAGCTTTATCGAACTAAGGGAGCCTAGTATAGGAGCCTACTCGTATGTTGGGCATCTAATAGTCTCCTACCGATTTAATCCAATTATTCAAATGAATAAATTTGCTACTTACCTAGCCTTATTCCACGAGAAACGATGGAAGTACTAAGTTAGCTACAAACTACGCAACTTAGGGTGGCCAATCCTAAATTACTAGTCAGATTAAATAAACCAGAATTAACCCGAAACCCTTTAATTAATTATTAGAACTTAAGCCTCATGTACTGTTCACGTGTGCGTTTTACATCCTGCCGGACCACTAAAAGTTTAGCTACTCATGAAACTGTCCTGACTGCACAGGTAAGACACTTTGCAAAACAGAACATACATCATTCGTAACCCTAACCCTAGCATGCACGAAAATTGAAAATAAAATAAAGATACGAACTAAAACAGAGAATGAAACACGAACTGAATTAAAGCTAAACACAAACTGAATTAAAACAAGAATTGAAATAGGATCAAGAGTACCGATAGTCTTCGATCTCTCAAAACGAACAGAAATTGAAGCAACGATCTAAACTAAAATTCGAACATTAAAATCTGAAATACGAAAGTGTTTGTTTCATCTATTCGAACTAAACGGCTGCATGAAGTAAATGGAAAGGTAGTTGGTGTTCTTCTCCTCGGCGGTGGTGGAAATCAGCGATGGCAATGGTGCGGCTTCGGTCGGCGGCGGCTTCGGGAATGAATGGATCGAAGAAGGATTGATGTGTGTGGTTATGGGAGGTTTAGAGCTTGAGAAGGTGGTCATAAAGGTTGCTGAATTTCGTGCCTCCCTCATGCTTTTATAGTGCTCCTAGGAATTAGATCACAACTAGGGTTCCTTTGTGGATAAGGAAAGGATCTATGAGATATGGTAATATCTCATCCTTCCATATTTATCTCCTTTCCTTCCTTATCTTCTTTCCTTTCTTTTCTTCTTCTTTCCTTCTTTCTTTTCTTGGCCAAATCCGCTCAAAATCTCGCCATTACAGCTGGAAACTCGTTGCCACATCATTTCCACGTGTCGTGCCAAATCAACCTATTTTCCTGCATAACTGCCAACAAAAGCGTCTCGCCTGCACAGTTAAGAGACTTTTCGGACAGAAATAATTAGGTACGAAATCGACTCATCACCTATATTCTGGTACGCGATTGTTATCATGATCATTTGCATACATGGTTGCATGGCTACTTGTTGTATTTGTGTGATACTTGTCACTTGCCTTCTAAGCGGGTGGTTGACATCCTCCGGACTCCTGTGATGTGGGGCGAACCAGACGTGTTGTGATGGACTCCCACGCCATACGGTGAGTTCACTTTGACCTCTGCATGGCATCAGGTGAGGCGGAGGGGGGGACAAACGGGCTATCTTTGGGTCTATTTGGAACTCTTGTCTGAGGCCGTCATGTTCGATTTTCCTTTGGAGGTGGTTATGTAGGAGGTTGCCGGTGGATGTTCATAGATAGAGGCCGGGTACTCATCTCATGTCTGTGTGTATGTGTGTTGTTTTGGTGATTTGCGTGCGATCGAGTTGTTTGAGCATTTATTTTTGTAGGGTGCGTTGGCAAGAACCGTTTGTACTCATTTCTCTTCTTGGTTCCCCTATGCACACACCTTCTTACACACGAGCACTAACTTGCTCTTACATTAGGGAACTGGCAGTCAGCCCTCTCGAGAGTCTCCGCCACTCATATCTCATTCATTGTTCCGTGCTTAGTAGTTTGGCAGCTTTGGCAGGCGAGGAACGATGCTATCTTCAGCGGTGTTCCTTGTCGGCCTGACTCAGCCAGTGGGCAGGTGGAGCGGGAGCTTAGGCTACTTGTGGCTGCCGGGAGTATTCATCCAGATCAGTGGGCAGGGGCTCAAGGTTCTCTTTATGCCACCGGATCATCCCATACCTCGGGCTTTATGGTCTACGATAGTACGGTGGTAACCCCCTGAGGCGCCTTGGGTGAAGATTGATACAAATGGCTCCTCTGAGGCGGCGACAAGAATGGCAGCAGGTCGCGGGTTGGATACGGATCACATGGGCTAGCTGCTTACGGCTTTTTTTGTCTTTCGGTTGTGGTATCTTCTAGCTTTGAGGCTGAATTGCTAGCTCTTCATTAGGGCATCTTGCTAGCGGTTCAGTACTCGTCTGACATTTGAGTAGAGATGGATGTCCCTGTCGTGATCACTTTGCTTTCTACAGGACGTCATGGCCCCGCGGTCATGAGGCACACACTTTCAAGGATACGTCTTCTTCTTCGTGGATGTTGGGTTCGTTTCTCTCACATTCACAAAGAGGGGAACAAGCCTGCGGATTACTTAGCCCATCTGGGGCATCAGGCTGCAGAGCTTACACTATTTGACTCTTCGACAACTCGGGTTTTTTGGCAATCTTTGGGTAGGATGGATCAGCGGGATATCCTAGCTTCGATTTCGGTATCGGCCTCCTTGAGATTGGGGTTCTTTCTTTTTTCCAAGAATTTTTGTAATTTATCTTGTTTTTTACTTCTAAGCTTATTTTGCCATTTGTTTTGACCTTTTCGTATTGCTTTTAGTTTTGTTGTTCTTTTGGGGAGAGGTCCCTTTTTGACCTTTTCCATGTTGTACTTTTGATCTTTAAGATATGGCACGTAATTTCTCTTTCGTATTGAAAGTTGTGTAATTTTGAAATTAGTGAAAGGTGAGTAGTCTCTTCCGTATTGAAAATTGTGTAATTTTAAAAGTAGTGAAAGTTGAGTAGTCTCTTCGGTGCTGAAAGTTGTGTAGTTTTGAAAGTAGTGAAAGCTATGTAGTCTCTTTCGTATTAAAGTTATGTAATTTTGAATGTAGTGAAAAATGTGTTGTCACTCGGGATTAAAAATTGTGTATTTTGATAGTTGTGAAAGATGTGTCGTCACTTCAGTATTGAAAGTTGTGTATTTTGATAAATGTGAAAGTTGTGTAGTCACTTCGGATTGAAAGTTATGTAATGACTACTGTGTATTTTGGACTTAGTTGAGTGTATAAATATACACACAATCTTGTGTTTTTATTCACAACTTCACATAACTCTCTCAACTACAAATCTTCCTCTACTAGCAAAAATGTATATTCGTTCTATAAACTACAACCATGAAGAAGATATCCTCGTATGTAGATTTTATATGAAAATTTCTCAAGATCCAAAGATTGGGGTAAACCAATCATCAAATCGATTCTGGACTCGTGTGGAGGAGAGCTACAATCAATCAAAATGTCTTGATCGATGAGTTTCGCTCAAGAAGATCCTTGCAGGCAAGAATGCAAGTTTTTGAGAAAGCAGTAAAGAAGCTTCATGCGTGCATAAAAACAATTGACAGTAGACATCCTAGCGGTGCTTCGAATGAAGATATTGTGAGTATCAAATAATTTTATGTTTTACAATTTTTAATTAGTCATGTATGTGAGTTTAATTTATTATATTAACTTTTTTGTAGATGCGCGAAGCCAAGTTATTATACATGGATGAGAGAAAGGGTAAATCAAGCTTGAAATATGATCACGTGTGGGAAATACTAAAAGGTTTTTCGAAATTTCAGGATAGTGCTTGGAGATCCAAATATCCATATCAAGCCTATTCTTCTCCTAATTCGGAAAGTCCGTCTGCGGATACACAAGGCTCGACATTTATGAACTTAGCTGATGAGGATGACAATATGTTTACTACTCCATCGTCGAGACCGATCGGAGTGAAGAAAGCTAAGAAAAAGGACAGAGATGCAGCCGATAAATCTTTTAGATTTGCAGCTGTCGAAGAAGAAAATAAGAAGTTTAAAGTTGATTTGGAGGCAACAAGTGTATTTAAGAAAAATCATTTGGAAGGTCTGCAGAAGAATCGCGAGCTGAAGAAAATGAAGGAAGAAAATAAGATTTTGCTTTGTGAATTGAGCTCTATAGCCGATCCTAGTACCGTTGCATTTGTTCGAGCTGCTGCACGTATTATAAAAAAAAGACCCGAACAAGAAGAACATGCCAATCCTTACGCAACTGATGGATATGCTCCATATTTTACCAATATGAGAGGTTCTACTTCCGATATACTGGATTATTAGATCAATTTTATAGTTCAGAGTCATAATTTCATGGTTTGTGATGTATTTCTTAATTTTAATATCGTTGTGTGTCGTGTATTTGTTCTGTCTTACTTATGTCTTTCTCAATTCCTAGCATGTCATGTATTTTTATTTTCCAAACAATTATTGTGTACTATATTATAAATTAATGTTATTTTATCTCTATTATTTTGCTACAATTTTTGCTACTTTGATTTTTTATTGATTAATCTTATAACTAATATGAAATAATATACTAAGCATTATCTTATCTTATTAAATACTACACATATATAGGAATAAATATATACGTATGAAAATTTTTCATCAAATTTTATCAAATTTTATGACATTTCATCAAATTTGATGAAATACAAAAAAAATACGAATGACATGTTATGAAATTTTATTATATATATATATATATATATATATATATATACATATTAAGATAAATTAAGGTTAGGCGTCGTCAATTATCCTTCTCCCTCTCTCGCTCTCGCGATTCTCCTCTCCCTCTCTAGCTCAAAATTCTCCTCTCTCCCTGCAAGAAATTCTCGATAAAATCTGCAATTCTCCCAGCAAGAAATTCTCGGTGGGATCTACAATTTGTTGGGGCACGGCGGGTATTCTTCTCTGTAATGGTGTTCTTCCTCTCTTGCTATTGTTCTTTGTGAATTCTGCAATCAAACAACAAGAAGGTAATTATTCTATTATAATTTGTTTGGATTTGTGTTAATTGAGGGGTAAAATTGCAAAAATTATAATTGTAGCTCCTTTGTAGCTTTTACAGTAAAAACTCATTTCATGCGTTTTGCAGTTCTTTTTTGCAGCTTTGTTAGATCAATTTCCAAACTGCATTTTGAGTTTTGCAGTTGGGTTGGAGATGCTCTTAGTACATTAACGCGGCCCTAAAAGTGCATATAATTTAAATTAAAAGTGCATAGATTTTCCACAAAAGTGCATATAAATTTAGGTAGATTTATATCTGAAATTTTTCAGTTAATGAACTTCAGCAACTCGATGAAGCAAGCCTCAAATTTAAATTAAAAGTGCACAGAATTTTCACAAATATTGCATATAATTTAAAAATAAGAGAGCACATATTTTTCCCAAAAAAGTGCATATAAATTTATACAGATGAGAATCTGGAGTGCAGAGATCTAGATCTAAATCTTCAATTCATCAAATTTGGCCAACTCACGAAGCAAATCTAGAATTTCATGACGAATTCTCAAATCCTCCGGGCAGAATTTTCCACATTTTCGAAATTAAAACTCAACTTGGAATTTCAGAAGCTTTGACCATGGAGGTCGGCGTCTTCATTCTCAAATATAGCCTTCGTCATATTGTATCAAGGATAGGATTATAAATGAAGATGGTGATGGTTGGGTCTTCATAGATTTAGATTGATTATCGCAGTGGCAACAACGCTGACAAAGCCGAACAGAGGGAGAGAAGACGTGATAGATTGAAGAGGGACGGTAGGGATGGTGGTGTGGTTGAACCGAACAAAGGAGCGCGACAGAATCGAAAAGAGGAGGAGGAGGTGCGGGGCTGCTCAACCGGATAGAGGAGAGAGAATGTTTCTGTTCTTCAAACCTAAATGGAAGTCAAATTAGGGATGCATATCACTCATTTTCTATTTCAAATTATGGAGATGCATTTTGACCCTTTTACCCTTTATTGTTATAAAATATAATGAAAATTTATAGCTTCATAATAATGTCACTAGAGTTGGATTCCTGTGCAACCTGTTGCTAGTGTAATCGGACGCCTCCAGTTAAATAAATGCAGTTTGCAGCACATTAATAATGTTTTTGTAGCGCAGCTGGTTAGGGCTTAAACCCTATACACCCGGGCTCAAGTCCCAGAAGTGTAGTTTTAAGATTTTTTTTCCCATTTTAATTGAAACATTAATTTAAAAAAAGTGATATATTCGTTTATAATAAGTAATATTTTTATTCCAACCAATTGATATTTTTCCAAATCAAACTTTTTTTTTTTGACAATGTTTTCTTTTTTAAACTACCCCGTCACACTAATCAAGTCCCATTGTTTTTGTGATATATTGATTAATAACAAAGTGATACTTTTACTAAAAACAATGATATTTTTATTCATAATAGCAGTGTAGTTTTTTTTTTCCCGTTTTAATTGAAACATTAATTTAAAAAAAAGAGATACATTTGTTTATAATAAGTAATATTTTTTATGCCAACCAATTGATATTTTTTCAAATCAAGCTTTTTTTTTACTATATTTTTTTAACTTCGTCCGTCACATTAATCAAGTCCCATTGTTTTTGTGATACATTGATTAATAACAAAGTGATACTTTTTGTAACGCCCCGAAATTTTCAATATTAAACGCATTGCATGATTAAGAAAAATGCATGGTTTTTCATGAAAGTACATACATTCATGTTTTTAAGCTAAGCAAATTTTCGAGAACGAAAATTCTTTAAGTGGGGTAGATTGTAACGCCCCAAAATTTTCAATATAAAATGTTTTGCATATCTATTCATGCAGTTATCAAGTGTTTTAGTTCTGTAAGTCGCGCTTTAGAAAATTAAATGAAAATTAAAGCATATATCTTATTTGTCATTAAATCATTTTCTTTATGTAAATTTATTTTTAATTTTGAATGTGTTTGTTTACATCATATTATGATTATTATTTTTTTAATTATTTAGAAATCATGTTAAAATTATTAGGCAAGAATAATATTTATTTATTTTGGATTTCCTAAACCAACTAGGATTCATAAAAGAATATAATATCTTATACTGTATTAAATTATTAGGAGATTAATTTTATATTATGTTTTATAATTAAAATAGATATTATATTTGTGATATACATGTTTTAGGAAAAACATCTAGTTGGGCTTATCCATATCCTAATTTATCTAAGATTGAATCTCTTATATGGTAAGTGATAGAATAAATTCTATATAAAATATGTATGGACGAAAATAATTATGGATAAAATATATGTGATACCTTATTTGATTATGGATGTTTGGATAATGATTTTTAGGCTTATAAATACCCCTTAGTCTCTCATAATATAGCATTCCATAAAATTTTCGAAAATCTGCCAGCATATCTGCGAACTGTTTCAAGAATTATTTACACATCTTCCCGTCATCATCTCATCGTGAAATTTTAGGATCGTCTTTCTCGGTATATCTAGTATTATATATTAAGTTTTTAGAATTTTACAAGCATGATAACTATTTGATTAAAATTGTTATTTGTAACCTGCCAGTTTTTTACAGCATGTCCATAAGCATGATAGGAAAATTATTTTTCATGTTTTATTTGAGTTGTTTTCGACCATGCTGAATATTAATAGGATATACTATATGTTAGGTCATTCATTTTAAAAATATAGACTTTTTAGGATACATTTACTATTTATTTGTTAATTTGTTTATTGTTATGCCAAATCTTTTGTCAATATGCTTGTTTGAGTTTATTACGTACACGATAGTTATAGCACATTAGTTTCGGTATATAACAGTTATTGCATACTAGCTTGACAAATAATTAATTAGGATTATAAGTGAAGAAGAAACTCTTATAAAATTATATATATATATATATATATATATATATATATAATCAAATAATGACACCTTGGTTTGAAAGCAATTTGGTACGTGTCTGACTTAAATTTTTTGTGCATATGAATTTAAATTATTAATATATAGGAATTAATATAAGGAAGAAGATTAGAAAGAATTACATTAGTTTATGTGCCTTTGAATGTCTAATTATGTTGGTAGGTTATATATACTTGGTAATAAGCCGTATAAGAATTCATGAAATTCTTCAGTGAAATAGTAAGAATTGTTGTCGGCTTTAAGATCATGGAGATGTCTAAGTTTGATTTCTATTACATGACGTGGTGTATATTTACTTTATTTTATCTATGATACACATTGTTGTACATACATGACAATCTCATTCATTCAGAAATAATAATTTATTTTTAAAATAAAAATTTCCATAGGATCGGCGCGCAGGACTTAAACATTGATATCCATTATTTTCTTCAAAGTCAAAGTTAAGCTGAGGAAGTATTCTTACACAACATTTATCGTTGTTATATTTTATGCTCGATATTTATGAGTTAATGTCAGGCATGATTAGGAAGGATTGAAGTTGACCGGGATTGAAGTTGATCGGTACACATGTTTTTGGCCGAAGTTGATCGGGATCGAAGTTGATCCGTTTTAAATGTTAGAGTCGAAGTTGACTCGGTGGTCTTTGTGACTACGTAATTCTTACATGTTCTAATTTTCCATAATATATTGGTATATTATATGTTGAGTTATGAGTCAGTAGATGATACTCAGCAGTTAGTATGTTAAAATAATATAGGGGGAAATCATAGTAGTACTATGGAATTGAAGATCCCAAAACCCAGCTGATATCAGTAGTGTAGTGTCTTGATAGGATTAACTGATGTATAAGCTAAACTGTTTTTGTTTTGTTTATCTTTGTGTCTATGTCCTGTACGGGGTAAAATGTTGGATTGATCTTCTGCCGAAGTTACTTTCCAGAACCCCACATCATCAGTGTAAGAGCCTGCGTTCTTGAGTCATCAGCTGATCTTCGCCTCAGTAGAAGACATCTCTCATCAACTGACAGACATCAGCAGAAGAACTCTATGCAAGCTCAGTACCTTCGCAGTCATCAGCTGACCACACTCAAGAGAATATCTCTTGTCAGCCGACTCAGACGAAGAAGACAGAGACTGCTTCAAGTCTACCGTATCCGATAGGAAATGACCCAGCTGTTAAAGTCTTTTCGAAAGTCAGCAGAAGCCCATACGAGGAATAGGGAGAGTCAACCCCGATGTCTGACACAATCTAACCTACCACAAACCTCGACCAATGAGAAACCATCAACGCGATATCTGCTCTGACCAACTAAAGCTGCTCTCATGTACAGTATAAACAACTCTGCTGCAACAATTCGAATTTTTGGCCGTTTTCTTTGGAAGGTTGTGACACGTGGCATCGTCATCTCCAACGGACATATGCATGTTTCACGACTATAAACAGAGAAGAAAATCTGAGCGCCACGCACGGGATATCAAGGAAAACGCTCAAGCTTTCAAACAACTCTAGCGCATTCAAGATCAATCCAGCGAAGAACTTGCTTAATAGAATATCATTAGTTCTTCTCTCTAGAGTTCTTTAGATCCCTCTTCAGCTAAGCTCATTGCCAAATCTATAGCTTCGAAATTCGAAGGAGTTCACATTTAGTGATTGTTCTTATTGTAAGAACTCCTTCCTAGTTGGAGATTATCCCCTCCCCTTCAAACCTCAGTTTGATTTGTAAAGTTGCTAAGGACTATAACTTAGAAGGGTCTGTCCAGTGCACAGATTCCTTGCTGAGGCTTGCTCAGATAAATCAACAAGACCTCCTGTTCAGCAGGACCGTGGACGTAGAATCTTGTGTATCCAAACCACGTTAAAAATTGCTTGTGTTATTTACTATTTTATTGCATCGACAAAATGATTACAAAATCATATCCTTGCATAAAACGTATTCTTAAAAGCGCACTAGCCAAAACTACTTGCGAAAATCACGTTTTCAAACTGAGACGAATCTTCGGGCCCCACACTAATCCGCACTAAGGTTTTCGACTGAGTCTCAACGACTGACAAAGTCAGTAGGAGAGCTCAGTAGTTAACTCAGTCTGACCTGAGATCGAAGGTTCTTACTTGGCACTATTCATCAGTCGCACCAAACAGCTCAGTTGTAATTCGGTTTGAGAAAAAGAGCAGTACTCAGGTGTATTCACCCCCCCTCTACACATAACTCTTGTCTCCGGACCAACAATTGGTATCAGAGCGACGGTGTTCTTCTGATCATCGGTTCTGTAACTACTGGTCTTCTCGAACAGATCCTGAAAACGTTTTTCACTGCACAAGCATCTCTTCATAACATCCTTATACTCTTACTTACAATGATCGATATGTCGTGGTATTAGGATAATACCGATGTTCTCGATAGAGAACTATATGGTATGGCGTGTGAGAATGGAGGCACACCTCACGTCGCTGCATGACAGCATGACGGATGTCCTTGACACAGGACCCATCATTCCCATGATAGACAGCGTACAATTTGCTGCTGTGGGAGGTGTAGGGGCACAGACTGGTGCCAAGGTTGCAAAAGACAAATCTGCCTTCACGCTTGAAGAGAAAAAGCTACACAACCTCGACCGAGTTGTGCGTAATGTTATTCTAACTACGCTCAGCGATTCACACCTCGGGAGGGTGCAAGACTGCAAGACGCTAAAGAACTTTGGGACACCCTGGTTGTACTGAGCCAAGGAACCCCGCAGATCAAAGAGAATAAGCTCGAATTGGAGCTACAAAAGTTAGATGCTTTTGCCATGGAGCCCAATGAGACCATTGACGAGCTAAGCGTCAGATTTACGAATCAGGTCAACGTGATCAACGGGCTGGGGAGGACATTCACCAACAAAGAGATGAACACAAAGATTCTGAGAGCACTACCTCGACTGAAGTGGCTTCCCTTTGCTACTTATTTAAGACGCTCAGATCTTAATGCTCTAACTCCTGATGTTATCTTTTAAGAACTAAAAACAGAGGAATTTGAGCACAGCCTACCCCAACGATGTTCAAGCGCTCCAGCTGACACATAGATTGATCATACTTTTAAAGCAACAGTCAGCAAAACTGGAGTCAAACCCATTTCTTCCAGCAAGGCAGTGGCCACAATAGAAGCAAAGTCCTCTGAGACTTCAGGCCCTGACCAACTAGCACTGATGGCTCTCAAATATCAAAGAGAAAAAGAGAGAGTCAGAAAGCTGAAAAATACAACAGAGCAGCAAATCAGCTGTGTGCTACAACTGCAAGAAAGAGGGACATTATCAGTACGACTATCCCGAACTCTCAGTTGCTCAAAGAGCAGAACGGCAGGCCAGGCGCAAAAAATTTACCCGAAGGAGGCAGGCCTACATAGCCGGAGAGATATCCGATGACTCAATCGAGGAAGATATATTCATGTATTATTCTGAGGATGAAGCTGCATTTGTCTGACGGCCGGAGAAGAGGCTGAGGTAAATTCTAAATTTAATATAACCTCCTCTTCACATAGCACACACGACACGTGCTCCGTCACAGATGAACCTCTAGATGTGGTCCAAGCCTATGATGATCTACTAGAGGAGCAGATTCAGCTGAGCAGAGAATTCAACAGAACCATTCAGGAATTGGAACAGGTAAAGGCTGAGAAATAGATACTTTCTTCTGATTGTCAGGTCTCTACTGATTCAGAGAGTCTAGTTGCGAGACTCTAGGAAGAGATTAAATCTCTTATGACTAAGTCTCAGCTCCAAGAAACTCAGATATCAGTTCTGACCAAGGACAATTCTGAGAAAGATACTGAGATAGCCCGACTCAGTCAGAAGCTCGTAGAAGTTGAAAAGGATTATGAGTCTCTTCGAAGAAGTGATGAAGTCTGGTGAGGACTGATGACTGAACAGTACCTATGAGCTAAGGAGAAGTTGGAAAGCATGCTTAGAGCTCAAAGGCCAATAGCCATGAAAGAAGGACTTGTCTACACTCATGAGGCTTCCACTTCAACATCTAAAAGCTCAAAAATGTTGGCTGATAGGTTCGTCAGAGGAAAGGCTCCGGGTACTGACTCAACACCTCAGGCGAAGAATAAACAGAAGATGATTGCACCTCAGCCGAGTAACCAGAAGCAACTGACCAAAGGTTCCGTTCCCCAGGACACCACGATCAAACACAGGGGGAACCAAGAAGGTCAGGTGGGCAGAACACTACAGTGAACCGCTATATGAACATCCAGCTCAGTATGGTTCGTACTACTATGAGCCTAGGGTCAGGAGGAACACAAAGCCTCAGAAGAAGAAAGCTCCTGAACCCAAAACCGTCAAAAAGTCAGTATCTCCAAGTCCTGTGGAGAAGAAAACTAACAAGGTTCAGAAGAAGAAGTCTCAGACTTCTAAGGTCCCTAGACATATCTGGGTTCCGAAATCACCCACTAACATGTAAGGACCCAACTGAACCAAAGGGTACTCAAAAATGTTTCTGTTTTGCAGGTGCATAAGGACCCTAAGATAGTGGACAACGGCTGCTCGAGACACATGACATACCAGAAGAGCCTGCTGACCAACTACGTACAAGAAGATGGTCCCAAAATTGAGTTTGGTGACAACTCAAAAGGCTACACAAGGGGATATGGAACGCTGAATATTGGGACAACTTTAGTTCCAAGAGTAACTTATGTTGAAGGACTTCAACATAATCTCCTTTCTGTCAGTAAATTCTGTGATAATTTGAATGGAGTTATCTTTGACGCGGGTTTTTGTGATGTTGTTGACAAATCTACAGGGAAAACAGTGTTATCAGGCTCGCGGAGGAAGAATATCTATGTTGCAAACTGGAAAACCGTAGAACCTGAGGCTTGCTTGCTTGCACAGACAAAATGTAGTGACAAGGCAGGATGGCTGTGGCACAAGAGACTCAGCCACCTGAACTTCAAAACTATGAACAAGCTAGCCAAGAACACTAAAGTCAGAGGACTGCCCAACGAATCGTTTATCAAAGACAGGAATTGTGAAGCGTGTTTGAAGGGAAAGTAGACAAAGAGTAGCAATCCACCTATTCCGTCACCTTCCACTGATGGAATCCTTCAACTGCTACACATGAACCTATTCGGACCAGTCTCTCTAGTGACTATAAGAGGCAAGAAGTATGCCCTCATCGTTATTGACGACTATTCACGATATACATGAGTCATCTTTATAGCCAACAAATCTGATGTCATGACTGAGTTGCCCAAACTGCTGAAAAAGCTCAGTGTAGAAAAGGACATCAAGATTCAGAGAATTCGCTCAGAAAGAGGAACAAAATTTCTCAACTCAGTAGTTAAGGAGTACTGCGAGAAGGAGGGAATTAAAAATGAGACATCAGCAGCTCGCACCCCTCAGCAGAACGGACTTGCTGAACGCAAAAACAGAACACTTAAAGAAGCAGCAAGAACGCTCCTAGTAGACTCCGGACTACCCTCTAAGTTCTAGGCAGATGCTACTGACACCGCCTTCTATACTCAGAATCACTCACTGCTTACACAGCAACACATGAAGACACCTTACGAACTATGGAAAGGGAAAATTCCTTCTATTTCTCATTTTCATATCTTTGGTTGTCCTTGCTTTATCAACAATAATGGGAAAGATCAGTTGAAGGTCTTTGATAGCAAATCTGATCAAGGAGTATTCTTAGGATACTCTCAAGTCAGTAAAGCTTTCAGAGTTTTTAACTATCGGACTCTTTGAGTGGAGGAAAGCCCTCATGTTGTATTTGATAAGTTTGTTATCGAGAACAGGAAATCTTCAAAGATAAATACTGAGGATGTCAGCAGCTGGCTACAGGATCTCGCACTAAACGACAAAACTGAAAAGATTCAGCATTGTTGGGATGATGAGTCAGACGATGAGGAAATACAGACTCAACCAACAGGCGATGTAGCTGACCTGGTTGATTCTACTAAACAGAATCAACAACAGGTAACAATGGTCGATGAGAAAGCCCCAGTGGTAACTGAGACCTCTACTGAGAATATAAACTCAGGGGGAACAACTACTGTTCCTGAGCTAAATGCCCCTGAACCTGGAAACTCAGTAGATCCTAACCTTCTTACTGAACTACTACAATCACAGAATAGTACAACTGAAATGCCCAACACACCTACTGACTGTGCAGAAGTAGTATCAAAACAAGAAGCCAGACTCAGACGTTCATGGCTTGACGCTCATTCTTCAGATCTTATTATTGGAGATCCATCAGCAACTATCAGGACAAGATCTAGATTAAGTCAAGGAGAAAGCTCACTCTATTCTTGTTTCTTGTCTACAGAAGAACCTCAGTTAATAGAGGACGCACTCAACGATGCAGACTGGATCATTGCCATGCAAGATGAGCTGAACCAGTTCGTGAGAAACGAAGTTTGAGAGCTTGTTGACAGACCTAGATATCAGCACGTGATTGGCACTAAGTGGGTCTTCAAGAACAAGCGTGATGAAAACAACGCCATTGTCAAAAACAAAGCTAGACTAGTTGGCAAGGGATACTGTCATGCAGAAGGAATAGACTTTGATGAAACGTTCGCTCCAGTCACCAGATTGGAAGCCATAAGTTAGTAGGAAACCGTTTTCATTTAAAAGACTTAAGACTTTAATGCTACCTGCAGCGCATTTAATGCATGTCTTCTCTCCTTACTTTATACTACGCATTTCCTACGTGGGTCTAGGATAGAGGCGGCCTATGTAATCATTCTTTTATAACATCTAATCACAGCGGTCTGTGTAAAAATGCGAGATTAACTTCAGCCGTTGGATTAAAACTGATTGATTCGCATATCCTTTAAAATCCTTTTGTTTTCGCCCTAATCCTACTTTACGCCATTTTTGAATTTCAAGAGCTTTCTTCACATTCAGATTCCCATTTCTCATTCCTCTGAAACTGCTCTCTGCATCTCTCTCAAGCTCTTTATTTACGGTAAATTCTTACTGAACTGCATTATCTCGTATCCTGTTTACTCGAATTTCAAAATACTAACGAGCTTTTTGCAGATAAAAATGGCTGTCAGTACCCCACCACAAATCGACGAGATCATCAAGTCGCGCATCCAGTTTGAGCCGACGATGGCTCTGCATCAGGCGGAACTTCCATATCTTGAGCCCATCTTCGCGGCTCTCAAAGAATCCGGACTCAAGCTCCTTGTCTCGAAGCACCCCAGAGCTTATCTGCCTCGACAAGTTGTAGAAGTTTATTACAACTGGAGATCCATAGAAGACACAGGCGCGGAGGAATCCTATTTTTCATATATGAAGGAAGTGATCCCTTAGACATGGGAAGCCAGTCATCACGTCATCAATCTCCGAGCCGCCGTGGAATTGACCTTTGATCTTCTGGCTCATGGAGTCTCACCAGTTGGATATAAGGAGAAGGAGATAAACTCCTATGTTCAGAGGTTCTACGAAAGAGACGACATAGTCTTCAAATCAGTGCTGCCGAACAACCAGTTGCTACCAGAATACTGCGAGCTCGCCTACATCGTAACTTACATTCTTACGAGCTCAGCCGGTTCATTTGATCAGCTATCAAAGCCCCGTCTCCATCTGATGATGATAATAGAAGACGGCATCCGAGTCAACTGGATTGATTTCTATGTGAATGAGCTTAAAGCTCAGGCACAGAAGTTCGCAGCCACACCCTCTGGAGAAAGGAGACTAATTAGTGTGGGAAAGCTGCTGTACGGGACAAAGATGTCCGTACTAATCGAAGAATCAGTATCGGATCACTCAGCCTTTCGATTCGCGTCATTTCGACATCGAGCTCATAAAGTTCAAGACTAGAGCCGCCGGCCGAGAAGTCGGGTCGGTGGGGCCAGCCGCACAGAAGAGGAGTACTACTGACTGCCCCCTCGCGCCGACCCACCTAAGAGGAAAAGGCTCAGCAAGTCTGGAACATCTAAAGCCCCAGCAAAGTCAACCTCTCCCCCCACCGACTCGGGGAGGAGTCAATCTTAGATGCGGACACGGGCATTGAGGGTGCCACTCTCAAAGACAAAGTCCAGCGCATCGGCCTCGAAGAGACTCAATCGGACACAACTGAACCGACTGAGGAGAGCTCCTCCGAATGGACGACTATGCACTCGACTCGCCTCCGAGCCACTGGTGAAGTCACTGCACAGATCCCAGAAATTACTGATCATAGGGATCTGGTCGATATTGCTATAAGGGCGAGGACTCAGATGTTACTGAGGTTCCTCAGCTGGGACATTCTTGAAGAGCTGATAAAGAATCAGTCCGCTCTGTCCCTGCTGACAGAGGAGCAAAGCCTGCAAACAGTTATTGGGTTTGGGGAACCCGCTGACCTAGCCTCGTTCGAGGATCTCCGCACAGCCATGCTCTATCTTCTAAGCTTGAGATCCTCAGAACATGTAAGCAGCCCTTCGCCGCCATCCCATCACGATGATGACAATGACAATGATGTGGATTAGGCGCCACCCAAGGAAGCAGAACTGGGAGGATCTGCTGAGGGCAACACTCCCAGCGAGAAGGGCAAATCACCACCACCGTCTATTGGGATTTTGTATACTGGAAGCATTTTTTTTTATGCTTGTATACAATGTGTTTTCGTCCTTACCACTATTTTATTCTCCTATCTAATAAATATGTATATTTGCACATATTATCCTTTATCTTGTGTAAAAGTTAGATTTGTGTGGTGTGTCGGGTATCACAGAAGACAACACAAATTGGTTGAACAGACAAGATATAAACGAGTTATCACGATTTGAGACAACTTAAGGATAAGTTGTCGGTTTAAGTGCCGAGTTTAGATAAGAAGTGGTTTGTCTTAGGCTGCTTGTCTTTACTGGTACACTTAAGGTGGTGTATTGACGGATCACAGTGAGATGTGTTCTCCTAACTGACCTTAGTGGAGAACCAAGATCTCGGTGACCTAGCTGGTCTTAAACTTGGTAAGACTTTAGCTGAGTGCATTCGGCTATCTATCACTTTGACCTACTATGGTGAACGTCATTGCGACCGGATCTACGTATCTTGGGTGTTAGTAGTTATTTGTGGCTCAGCCGGTTGTGCCGTATCTCGCAACCGTATCCTAGTAAAATGGGTTGATAATATCCCCTGAGGAACTCGAAAGGATTAGCACACTAAACCCGGTCGGTTGATTAAGTTCAGGTATGTTAATAAGGTCGAGTGGTACAACTCAGGAATATAAGATGTTAATTAATTTAAGCTGTCAGTGAGCTTAATTAATTAACGGATATTTCTATCTTAAATACTGAGATCGATTAAGTCTAAAATACAAGCCCTTGCTCAATTTGGGATAAAGGGGTAAGTCAGCACGGATTCTCTAGTGGAATGAATCTGTGTTTATTAATTAATTTTGCTCTGGGCTGAGCATAGATAATTAATTAATTTGAGGCCCAACATTATTTCTTGTATTGGATCCCTGATCTGGCCCAATTAGTTGCCTAGTTATTTATTGTCTCTCAGAAATCATTATTAATGGATTAATGTATTTTTACATTATTTAATAATGTTATTTATCCGGAATTAATTGGTGGACCAATTAATTGATAAATATTAGTAGCCCAATGGATTAATTAATTATATTATGGGCTAATTATGTGGAAGCCCATTAGAAATATAATTAAATTAATGGGCTACCAATATATTAATATTATATTGGCTTTTGAAGCCTATATATATTAGTATTCTGTTCAGAAACAGAACACACACAATCACAAATAAAGAGGCACGTGAGTAGTGTGGGAGAGACAATAATCTATTTTCTTCAGTTCGCTGACCACCCAGAGGAAGAAAAAGATCGGGACACAGATCAGAAGATCTGACACACGAGCAACAATCAAAGCCACGACAACGGAAGGTATCGTTACTAACCCTCAATTATCCTTCACCGTCTACATCAGGTGATGCCCCGGTGCCTCGAAGCCTAGTCGAGAGCAACAACTCGCAGTGTCTGAGCAGAGGCTCGGAACCAGCAGCTATCAAATAAAACCTATCGGTTCCATGACCTCAAAATCCATCAACAAAGCCATCAGACGACTGGGAGACAAGAATCGTCTCCTTGCCAAGGACGTACATCTCAAATGGGCTCAGTACACAAAAGCCCAAACTGAGAAAGTTAACAGACTTGCGGGCGAGATGAAGAAGGTCTCCGAAGCTCCTACTCCTTCTATCAATATCCAGGAGATGATCGAGACCGCTCTCGCAGCTCAAAAAGCGGATTTTGCCGCTCAGAGTCAGCAGCTCCTTCAATCTCAGCAGAAAATGTTCTCTGAGCAGCTGACTCAGAACCTCGTATTAGTTCAAACCGCAATGGACGAGCGTAACAAAGTGGCCTTCTTCAGCCTTCAAATAGCCATAAAGCAACAGACGGAGGCCCTCAAGCTCATTCAGAAGGAGATGACAGATTCGCATGATGAGTCTCTCCTAAAACTAAGACCGGAGTCAGCAGCACAAATCAAACACATACGTGCTGACGAGGAGAAAGACTGGGAGCACTACTGCGACGCCGTCAAAGACTTCGAAACAACCGCCACCTCTATTAAGAATATATGTTACAATCTGGAGAAAGAGGTAATTGCCATCCGCACTCGCCTCTCCCTGGCTGATAATGCCAAAAAGGGGGAAGGAGTAGAGAAAGCTGAGGCGGAACAGGCTCAGGCGGAATAAGGACCAGAGGTCCTAGTAATAACTAAGGGGGAAGGTTCAGCAGATCAAGCTGGAACCACCTCTGTACCCCCTCCCGAGATCGTCCAAATCCCAACTGTCCAAACATCTACTGTGGTTGAGCCAGCTGCAGGATCTGGAGAAGGATCCTCGGCTCAACATATTGAGGAGGTCGCACAATTTGTCGACCAGGAGGACGAGCCACTGCCACCGCGTAGGCCGGGGAAGGAGATTACTACTGAAACAACTCCTCCATCTTCCCCGACTGCTATGTTCAAATCCAAGGCGGAGCAGGAGGCATTCGATCAGCGTGTTGCTCAGAAGCTTCAAGATGAACTCAACTACGAGCAACAGATCGAGGAAGAAATTCAGAAGGCAAAGAAGCCCAGGAAGCTTACTTGCAAAATCACCAAAGGAAAAACCAAACTGCTCCTGGAAGAACAGAAGAGAAAAGCTCAAGAGGAGCTAGCTAAAGCTTCTACCACTGACACTCAGCCCTTGGCTCAGAATACTGATATTTAAACACTTACTCCAGAGCAAGAGGTAGAAGACAGAGCTACCTGGGAGGCCACGCTGAAAGGTCTGAATCTCAGGAGAAGAGACACTAGATCAGCAGCCCTTAGAGAAAAGAAGAGACTGGAAGATCTGGCCAAGATCATAGAGATGACTGACAAGAGAGCTAGTGAACCAGTCATCGACTGGAAGAAACAAACTCCAAGGTCATCCAAGTACTACAGGAGAGGCGCTCCTAGAGCAACTTATCTGAAGAAAACCCCTCGCCCTCATGTAGACAAATGGGTACCTTTGGAGCTAAACGAGCAATAGGAGGAACTGAAGGAGGAATTTATTAAAGGATACTACGTGTGGGGATTTTACCCATCTGGGATCCCGGCAGACCAACTGTTTGATGAATTCATTCATCAGTATAATGCTAGGCTCAGAGCTCAACTTCTGCTGATCCTACAAAAGGAGAAGCGACCACTTGTAGCCCCTGCTTTCTGAAGGATTCCCCCTGACCACTTGTAATCAGTTCTGCTTGGTTCCCCAAGAGCTGGAATGTAGTCTTTCGCCGGAGATAGATTCTTCGAACTTCTTGCGGAAGACTTAGGCTTTTTGAATTTTGCTCGTTTGAATGCTCTGTATGTCCTCTTGTGTTCTTCCCGTGAGCTTCAAATTTCGATTTATCCCTCTATTTATAGAGAAGAGATTAGGATAGATCCGTTGGAGACGACGATCCTTTGTCTCTCTCTTTTGGGTAGCTAACGGCTCTTTTGAAGCATGGTGGCAGTGTCCTTTCCCTCCTTTTCTGGAAAGTTGTTGAGTTACAGCTTTAGTAGATATATGATACGTGGCTGCTTGTCATTGGCTGAGGTTCAGAAAGTGGTAGAGACAGAACAGACTTCAAGGAGATCTGAAGCTGACTTCTCTCTTCCTCGTATTTGACTCTGCTGAAAAGTGACTTCAAAGATTCTGACAGTCAGACTGTCTGGCCGTTGCTCAGTAGCATGCTCCTACTAAGTAGTCTCTACTGAAGATCAGCTCTAAGTACAGTGAACTACTCCTGGTGAGTTCAGTTCCATTGACTTCTTTCGGATATCGCTCTCGTTGAGTCCAAGATTGCGAGTATTCTACTTCAGTGCCGAGCCGGATAATCTACTGAGTGCCTGAACCAAAGCAGAGGGTCTGGTGAGTTTGAAATCTCAGAGACAAAACAACTTACAACGTAATGGTTCACCAAACAAAATAGGGTTTTAGGATCTTCAAATCTTCACAGACTTATTCAGAGCACAGGGCTACTGAGTCGTATGTTACCACAGAAGACTGAGTTATTTCCCACTATTTATCAACACTGTTGAGGATAGAATCATCACCCAACATGTATCAAGAGGGACCCCTCGAGTTTCAACTTGAGGGCTAAGGCCCAAGTATATAAGAAACAAGTAGTAGGAGTAACGTAGAATGTGACACAGATGTGCGCACTCATACGAATTAGAAATACTATAAACTTATGAAATTTCAAAAACGACTAAGATTAAAAAATTATTATAGGGCCGGTTGTGGAAGATGAATAACACTCGAAGTTGAGGAAGCAAGTCGAGTAAACTGATCTACGACGAGGTGTATAATATTTACCTTAAAAATATATTTAAGTTATTAAGCTCTGTAAATTACTATTTATATGTGAAAATATTTTACGCATTCCTCCTGTTTAATGCTCCAACATGACAGATCGACCTAGGCTTTCATCTGGTCTAACAAAGTAGGCGAAGGTTAGAAAGTTTGTAGATGTATGTTAGCAGCACAATGATTGATCATGATTGTGTATCAAGAGGGACCCCTCGAATTTCAGCTCAAAGGCCAAGGCCCAAGTACATGTGAAACAACTGGTAGGAGTAACGTGGAATTTGACACAGATGTGTGCACCCATACGAATTAGTATTTTGTATGCTTGGAGCAGTTTTATTTTAAAACCCTCAAAGTCAACTGTTTTAAATGTTTTCTAACTGCTTTACCCACTTGGAGCATCTCCAACAATAAACCTAAAACCAATTCCCAATTTCCAGTTTCTGTCACATCAAACAGTAATTTCTCTCTAACCATCAAACTCAAACCCAAACCCAAAAGAATATTCTCTTTATATTCTTTCACAAAATACCTTTCAATTCTACCTACATATTTTTCTTAATTGCACATTGGTACACTCAACTTTACTACTACTAAAATATTGGATACAAATTTTAATATACATAAGATAACTTGATAATTAATAAATAAAATTAATAAAAAAATTATGTATTAGATAATTATTAATTACACAATTTTATAAAAAATAATATTAAATCATATAATGATAAAATAGAGTTATATTAATAAAAAAAAGAACAATAAAATCATAAAAACCCTTAGAGATCACATAACGAAAACTCAAGGGTCAAGCCTCGTCAAAACCTCCAAATGAGGGAATAGAGTACTTGTCTTATGAACCATAAGAGAATAAAAAAATATTACATAAAACAAACAGACAAACTAAAAAATTACACATAAATTCAAGATATGGAATTAGTATATTCATTCCACAAATGTTCAATTACCGCATCTTTAAGTTCATCATGAGCGGCATGGTTTCTTATTTTGTTGTGACGATCAACAAAGTCTTTCAACTGTAATTTATTTGTTACCATTTCGACATCCGGTGGTGACGACTCTATTGCAACTTCAATCGGAGAACTAAGATCACGCTCATCTTCAATTATCATGTTATGCAAATTAGGCATGTAGTCATTATATTATGTATCACTTCTTTGCTCCAAAAACGCACCGGCCCTACTACAATTGCAAAACGTTGCTTAAGCACACCGAGTGCACGTTCTACATCTTTCCTGCATGCTTCTTGTTTCATAGAAAAATATTTGTGGTTCTGAGTACGAGGTTTATGAATCGTTTGTACTATGGTAGCCCATTTAGGATATATACCTTCGGCTAAGTAATACCCCATATGAAATTCTTTTTCGTTAAGTGTGTAATGAACTACAGGAGCAATGCCATTAGTTAGATCATGGAAAAGATGAGATCTCTCCAACACATTGATATCATTATTGGTGCCTGGTAAACAAAAATAAGCATGCCATATCCAAAGATCATAGTCTGCTACAACTTCGAGTATAATCGAAGGACTTCCATTACGACCTGCAAATTATCGAGCCAATCCAGTAGGAAAATTTTTCCACTTCCGATGCATGCAATCTAGACTGCCTAACATTCCTGGAAACCCACGAGCTTCAATAATGTAGGAAGTCTAGCAATATCATTAGTTGTTGGTGTTCTCAATTAACGTTGTTTAAATATTTCAACTATTGCGCGATAAAATTTCTTCATGTTTCAATCATAGTGGACTCACCTATTTTACAATACTCGTCCATAGAATGCGTTTGGAAGACCATAAGCTAACATGCGGAAGATCGTTGTTAATTTTTGAAATGTTGATAAGCCGTACCGCCAAAGACCATCTACTCGTTGAAAGTAGTGATCATGTTCTTTAACTGCATCAGCAATGCGAATGAACAAAGAGCGAGACATCCTATATCTCCTACGGAACATGGTATCGTGGTATATTAGAGAATCTGCAAAATAATTATTGTACAACTTACGATCAGCCTCCTCACGATTGCGATTGATGACGATATGCCCTAGAACTGAACCACCATGTGTTTGTCTATTTTCTTCATCGTGAAATAGTTGGAGCATCCTATCATTATTGGCAATAGAACGTCTTATTTTCTGTTATTTTTGTAGAATAAGATGGGCTACGAAGTTATCAACTTCATCGTCTGTTGAGGAAGATGATGAAATATTATAAGTAGGATTCATGTTGTAATAGTTGGTAATAATATATACAAAGTTTCGGTTATATATTTATAGTAGTGTGAGTTTGATAGTAAGATGTGTAGTCATTTCGATTTTGAAAGTTGTGTAATTTTGAAAGTAGTCAAAGTTGTGTGGTCTCTTCCATATTGAAAGTTGTGTAATTTTAAAAGTAGTGAAAGTTGAGTAGTTTCTTCGGTATTGAAAGCTTTGTAATTTTGAAAGTAGTGAAAGTTGTGTAGTCTCTTTCGTATTTAAAGTTATTTTTCTTCTTCCTCTCTTATTGTTTCTCTCTCTCTGTGTCTCTCTCTCTCTCAGCAAATATGTCCCTTTTTCGGCCTTTTTCCGGCCAATTTTTATGAGTTTATAATGGTTCTTATTTTGTGTGATTATGCATATGTTTTTTGTAGTTTTGTCCGATTGATTTGTGTTTTTCCTTTGTTCCTGTTTGAGATAAATTTTTATGATTGTGTAGGTGTGCTTGTGTGTGTGTGCATGTGTTCTGGTCGTTGTTGGGTTTGATGGTGGTTAATTGGTGCAGGCATTGGGGTTGTGCAGGCGGTGCTGGTGTCCCTAGGGTTTGGGTTTGGTGTGCGGCGAAAAATTTATGGGCTAGGCTTTGCCATTTGGGGATGGAGTGTTGGCTAGGGTTAGGGTTTGTTCATGGCAGACCCGCTTGGGGATGGAGTGGCAGAGGTTGGTGGTGGTAGAAGTTTGAGGAAGCGGCATGATTGAAAGAACAAACCTGATACTCGGTTGGTGGCTAAGGCTCCGCCAAACAAGAAGAAAAAAGTGCCGCTGATTCTAGTTGATGGCCGGTCTACCGGGGCTGTTGGTGGACGGAAAAATGATGGTTATTCTGATCGTTCAGATGGTACTGAATCAATGGACGAGTTTTGTTGGGAGATGATTCAGTAGCCTAGTCCTCAGTAGATTTGAATGATCCCAAAACCCCTACTTTGATTGATGAACCATTGAGTTGTATTTGTTTTGTATCTGTCTCTGAGAGTTTTAGACTCAGGAGACATCCTTCCTACATGGTTCAGGCATTCAGTTCTCTCTGTTGGTTCTTCAGCAGACAATCAGCCTCAGTACCATAAGAAGAAGACTCAGTAGTGCTGGACTCAGAAGGAGCAGCATACTGAAAGGAGTCAGTAAAACTGAACTAAACAGGAGTAGTTCACTGAACTCAGAGTTGCTCTTCAGTAGAGCTGGACTCAGCAGGAGTATGCTACTGACCATAGATCAGACTCAGCAACGGCCACACAGTCTCCGGACTGTTAGAGATCTTATAAGTCAAATCAGAAGAATCATACGATGTATAGAGAAGTCAGCTTCAGATCTGTCTTGAAGTCTGTGTGTCTCACCTACTTTCTTCAGCCTCGACCAATGACAAGTAGCCAGTTGTCTACATTCTGATTAAAGCTACAAGTCAACACTTTTCCGGAAATGGAGGGAAAAGACTCTGCCACCATACTTTGAAAGAGCCGTTAGCTACCCAACAGAGAGAGACACATGGATCATCGTCTCCAACGGATCTTTCCATGCCACTCATCTATAAAAGAGGAAAGATTTCAAATCAAGCTCACGACACATATCAAGAACACAGGAGCAATTATGAGCAACTCAGAATCGACTTAAAGCTTTCCGCAAGATCTTCAAAGAGTTATTCAAAGCGAAAGGCGACATACTTGCTCAAAAGGGAACCGAGCTGAATCAGACTATAAGCCTCTAGTATCCAAGCGACTGAATACGAAACCAGAGTTTATACTTTACCGTTCGTCGCTCTAGAAGCCACTTTCTCGTTCCCTTCCCTCTAACCTAAGCTCATCAGACCATATCTATAGCTTAGATCGAAGGAGTTCATCCCTGAACTGTTCTTTATTGTAAAGAACTCCTTCATAGTTGGAGAGTTTGTCAAACACTTCAGTTTGAATCCTTGTAAACTGAGACTTGCTCAGTATAAATCTCAAGACCAGTGTTTGTCCAGTGCATAAACCGACTTGGACTAACTCAGTATAATAAAATAGCCTCCTGATCTTTTCGGAACAGTGGACATAAGATTGTTGGATCCAAACTACTTTAAAATCACTTGTGTTCTGTGTGCTTTGTTTATTGTTGCATTGATTACTGTTCATACTGAAAATATCTTTCAAATCATTCAACTGAGTTTCAGCTAAGCTTAAAAGATTGCACAAATATACTGAAACAGTTTTCCTAAAAACGTTTTCTAACTCAACTTAATTGGGCCTACACATTTATGCACTCTACTGAACTTCTACTGAACGGTACTGAATTCTTACATAAGTCAGCTAGCAGGCCTCAGTAAAGTCAGTCACTCTGCCACGCGATTTAGAACAGCTTATCTGGTCTACTGAACCTATTCAGTACGACATCTTCCTGAAAAGGACTGTTCGCGTTTTACGTTGAGAAAGTTTTCAGGTGTATTCACCCCCCCTCCCCCTCTACACCTGAACGTTTATCTCGGGACCAAGAAGTTTGTTCAAGGTATGGACGACTTTGCTCAAGACAACTTGTTGCAGGATGATAGTTTGGCTGGGCATTATGAACAACGGCCACCTGTTATTATCTCGGATCATGTACCCAAGAATGGAGAGTTAATGATGGTTGAATCTTCAAAAAAACCAACGGTGGCGTAGGTTGTTGGTTGTTCAGCGCCGCCTTCTCCTAGTGTTGCAGTTGTGCCATTTTCGGATGATTTGGTAAGTAAATCATTACCTTCTTCACCCAAAATTATCTCCACCCGTTCTTGGCCAAAAATTAGTGATATTTACAAAGATAATCCTATCCCAAATCATACTATAAATTCATATCTTGATTTGAATTTAAAAATATCTTCTAATCCAATTTTTTCCTCCCTCCCTTACATGGATTCGAACCTGCAACCTCCTGCATCCCATTCGACGCCTCTAAACCCCTTTATCAATAATTCTACTTCTCAACTTGCTTGACTTCAAACCACTCAACCTCAACCATCCTCACCCTCGCTTACTCTCCCTTGACCGAAATCCTAATGAAGCTGCTTGCATGCAAGGTGGCACTGACGCCATACATTCTATTTATTTGGTTGCGAATCATCCCCTTGTTTTTACCTCCGCTGCTGATCCCACTCCAGTAGAATCATCCCGATCTAGACGGGCTAATAAGCATTAGGAAAGTAAATGACAATCCTTTACGTCCCGGTCGCTTTTACTAATAATCTCACTCAAGCCGCTGATCCTAAGACGGCTGGATCAATGGTCAACCTTCGGATAATGCATGGCACAAGTTGATGGTGGTAGTGCGGCGTTCCTTAAGGAGACCCGTAGAGGATCCACATTTCTTCGTGATGTTATGCAACTCGGCTCTATTAGCTCTCGTGATGGTAAGCCATGTTTAAGTTTTTTCGAAGCTAATACTGATCATCTTGCAGGTCAGATTCGACAAGCTCTGGTTGGAAAGTCCTCACTTCTTGTCCCTCGCCCACATCAAATCACGACGGCGTTTGCCAATCTGAAACTCAATGGTGAGATTTTGTGGAAGATTTTCTATGCTAGCCATTTTTTATTAGGGTTTCTTATTCTGATGACTATGCTCGATTACTTGCTGGTGATGACAATATGCCTATGTGGTACATAGAGGGTTGCCCCATGCGTGTGTTTAAGTGGACTCCTGATTTTTCACCTTCTATTAAAACTCCTATAGTTGCTATATGGTGTAATTTACCTGCCTTACCCGTGCATTTATATGACCATCATGCATTCCATCATATTGGTTCTCTGCTTGGCTCACCCATACAGATTGATCATGCTACTACGACTATGGAGAAGATTTAGTTTGCGAGGATTTGTGTTGAGGTTGATGTTTCCAAACCTATTTTTGAGGAATTTTTTAGGAGATTTGTGGTAAGCCAGTGACACAGAAGGTGGTTTGGGACCGTATGCCAAAGTATTGTTCAGAGTGCGGGCACATTGGCCACTCTGTTGATTCCTGCTATGCTTATGGAAAGTTCCTGAGGTCTCCGAAGAAATCTACCCCTTAGGTTAATGTGGGCGCTCGGGTTGCTACTTCAGCTGCTGCTAAACAGAATCCTCCGTCTTCCCAGCCTTAAACCTCAAGTGTTAAATGTGGGAGATCGGACTCTGCTGATAGAGGAAGGATTCTGGCTCAGAGGCCGGTTCGGCGAGGCAATCAATCTCATTTCGGGGATCTACCTCGGCAGCCTTCCCCATCTAGGCATGATATTATGACTCCTTCTGGGCCGTCATAGCCCGTCCTTGGTGATTTTGTACAAGTTCTTGGAAAGAAGCAGGGAACCAATGGTAAGGGTTCACAATCTTCTATTCGGAACAGGTACCAAGTACTGCAGTTGGTTGATGAGGATGCGGGGGAGGCGGTTGTGGGCCCTCAGTCCGCTTCTACTCAGAGGGATATGCACCTTTGGATCCGTCTATATCGGGGAGACGAGTTCTAATAGTACACCTTCGGATCTGTCTATATCTGGCGGAGCCGATCCGATGATTAATAGTGGAGAGAAAGTTGATGGTCACTTAGTCGAGCCTTCTGATGATTCCAGGATGGATGCTGCGGCCTCTATCCCTATCACTGATGTTTCCCCATGTTAGTGAACTTCATGATTTGCAACGTCCGTGGGATTGCCAATCTCGTCACCCAGGATGTTCTTCGAGGATATATTAATCGGGAGAGATTGTCTTTTGTTGCTGTGATTGAGCCTATGACTGATCGGGATCCCGCTACATATGGATCTATGTTTAGTCTTCCTCCAGACTTGGATTTTTGCTCATTCTGATTTTGAGTTGGAGGTGTTGGATAGATCTTCACTGTTGCTTCATCTGTGATTATCGGGTCCGTTTCTTCAGGCTCCTGTTTACCTTTCTATTGTTTATGGAAAGTGTACTAGAGCATAGCGACATGGTTTGTAGGCTCATCTTCGTAGTGTTTCTGAGTCTGTGGAGGATTTGCCGTGGCTTGTGGGAGGTGACTTCAATACCTTCATGTCGGATGAAGAGAGACAGGAGAGTTCCACTATGCGTGATTTGGAGATGGATGACATGGTGGATGTCGTGGCAGATTGTCAGCTGATTGATCCGGGTTTTGAGGGCTCTTCTTTTACATGGCATGGGAGGGGTGTCTTTGAGCCACTTGATTAGGTTCTTCTTGGTGAGTTCTGGGAGAGTGTCTTTGCCAAGACGCGTGTGGTGCATCTTTCGAGGTCTGTCTCAGATCATTGCGCTTTGCTGATTCGGTGTGAGATATCTGCTGAGAGGCCGAGGTCTTCCTTCTGTTTTCATCATACCTTCCTTCCGGAGATTCGGCAGGTTTGGCAGGAGGCTACTGACGTTCATGGGATGATGAACTTGCAGCTTAATTTGAAGCGGGTGAAGGCTTTTCTTAAGGCTTGGAACAAGGAGGTCTTCAGGGATGTGTTCACCACTTTGAGGAATGCGGAGGCGGCTATGAGTTTTGCTCAGGCTGCTTATGAGGCATTTCCTTCGGCTTCGAATAGGGCTGAGGTTAATCGGTGTGTGGCTGACTTTGTACTTCGCACGCGGGTGGAGGTAAATTTTTGGAGGCAGAAGGCCGCTATTAGGTGGGGTGTTGAGGGGGAACGAAATACTCAGTTTTTCCAGGGATGGGTAAAGCAGAAGTGGATCCGGTCTCGCATCCATTTCATTGATGACCACGACCGTGTTTTGACCTCTGAATCTGAGATTAGGGACTCGGTTGTAGAGTTCTTCAAGCGGTTGCTTACGTCTTATGTCGGGCCTTTACTTGAGCCTGATTTCGATAGCCTATGTGTGGTTCCTTAGGATGTTGACTTGGATAGCCTATGTGTGGTTCCTGAGATGGAGGAGGTTCGTGCAGCCGTCTTTGGCATTTATGCGGACAATACTTCTAGTCCGGATGGTTTCTCTTCCCTCTTCTTTCAGCATTATTGGGAGATTGTTCGTGAGGATGTTGTTGACGCAGTTCGGGATTTCTTTGGTGACGCTTATATGCCTCGCAGCTTTACTGCGACTTCTATCATTTTATTGCCAAAGAAGCCGAATACGCGGGTTTGGACAGATTTTCAGCCCATTAGTTTGTACAATGTTTCTAACAAGATCATTACCAAGTTGCTCACTTCGAGATTAGCCCCCTTATTGCCTTTAGTGGTGGCGCCTAATTAGAGCGGCTTTGTCCGTGGTCGTCTTATTAGTAATAATTCACTTCTTGCTCATAAGCTTGTTCATGATCTGCCTAAGTGTTAGAAGATCCCGAACCTGGTCATTAAGCTGGATATGGCTAAGGCGTATGATAGGATCCAGTGGCCTTTTTTGTTGCAGATTTTGGAGCGTATGGGGTTTCCTCTGGTGTGGATTAACATGATTGGGTGTTGCATTCAGAATTACCGGTTCTCGGTTACGGTAAATGGCGCCCCCGCGGGCTTCTTTCCATCTACCCGTGGGTTGAGGCAGGGTGACCCCCTATCTCCTTTGTTTATCTTACTGTTGATTACCTCTCACGATCGTTGAACCGACTCTTTGAGAGATGGCATGATCTGCGATATGGGATAAGGCGTCCGACATTCCACATCTGACATCTTTCATATGCAGATGATATCATCCTATTCACTAGAGCACATCGCACTACTTTGACGAGGCTGATGGGTTGTCTTGCCCACTATTCTGAGGTTTCGGCCAGATGATCAATTAGAGGAAGAGTGATTTCTTCATTCATGAGCCGCATGCATTGCAGTTGCAGACTATGATTGAGCAAACTACGGGGTTTCGGAGGGGGAGCTTTCCTTTCACCTATTTGGGGTTCTGATATATCGGGGCTTCTTGAGGCTGACTGCTCTTGCTGATCTTAGGGCAGAGATGAGTGCTCGCTTACATAGCTGGTCGTATTGCCATCTTTCCTTTGGCGGTCGTCTTTCCTTGATTAAAAGCATAATGTCTACCATCCCGCTGGATGTGCTCCAGGTTTTGGAGCCCACTCGTGAGTTTCTTCACAGGCTTGATTAGATGATCGCTAGGTTTTTTTGGCGCTCATCTGAGAAGGGGTCTGGTATGCATTGGGTTGCTTGGGAGGATGTTTGCCTGCCTCAAGATGAGAGAGCTCTTGGTCTACGCCGACTGTCAGATTTTATGGCAGCTTTCAGCTATAATTTATGGTGGCGGTTCCAGGCCAATGATTCTCTATGGGCTCACTTCATGTGGGCTAAGTACTGCACTCGTGCTTACCCACTGATGAGAGGTCTTCTTTCGGATAGGTCGAGTCGTGTTTGGAGGCCCATGAGTTTATTCGTTGGTTTGTGGGCAGCTGTAGAATTATTTTTGGCATGACAGATGGGTTGCTGATGAACCTTTGTCTTCCTTTGCTCATCCTTATGTGGTTTTACCCTATGGTGATCGCTGTATTGCACCAAATAATCCTGCAAAACTTGAGAATTATATCAGTATAGTTCACAGGGTATCGAACACAGGGAACACAGGACTAAACAAATTATTTTTCTACTTATGTTGAGTTTGGTTAGCAACCACGCAAGTTTTGGGTTTTTATCTAAACTAAGAACTTGTAAAATAGGATAAAGAGTACCGATAGTCTTCGATCTCTCAAAACGAACAGAAATTGAAGCAACGATCTAAACTAAAATTCAAATATTAAAATATGAAATACAAAAGTGTTTGTTTCATCTATTCGAACTAAACGGCTGCATGAAGTAAATGGAAAGGTAGTTGGTGTTCTTCTCCTCGGCGGTGGTGGAAATCGACGATGGCAATAGTGCGGCTTCGGTCGGCGGCGGCTTCGGGAATGAATGGATCGAAGAAGGATTGATGTGTGTGGTTATGGGAGGTTTAGAGCTCGAGAAGGTGGTCGTAAAGGTTGCTGAATTTCGTGCCTCCATCATGCTTTTATAGTGCTCCTAGGAATTAGATCACAACTAGGGTTCCTTTGTGGATAAGGAAATGATCTATGAGATATGGTAATATCTCATCCTTCCTTATTTATCTCCTTTCCTTCCTTATCTTCTTTCCTTTCTTTTCTTCTTCTTTCCTTCTTTCTTTTCTTGGCCAAATCCGCTCAAAATCTCGCCATTACAGCTGGAAACTCGTTGCCACATCATTTCCACGTGTCGTGCCAAATCAACCTATTTTCCTGCATAACTGCCAACAAAAGCGTCTCGCCTGCACAGTTAAGAGACTTTTCGGACAGAAATAATTAGGTACGAAATCGACTCATCAAATCTCCTTACACTTGAACTATACTCGCCCTCGAGTATAAGAAGAACAAAAGATAAGTACCTAATTATTTTTGGTCTTCCCCAAGACCCAAGACTCAAAAGAAAAGACTCAAGACTCGAACAAGAACAAAAACAAGACTCGACACGAACGAAAGAAAGAAAATAACAACGAACTCACAAACAATCATAAGAAGGCATACCAATCAATTCGAAAATCTCCGCACCAATTCACTAGCCAAGCAATGTCAAACCATGCAATCATGATCTCAACCAACAAGTAGACAATGGAAATTTTGAAACTAAGCACACATATATCAACTTGGTCGAAATCTAAACAATGTGGATCTCCTCAAGTTTCACTCTAAACTCAACTAATCTAGGTTCGGTTCAAGCCACTCAAAGGAAAACAATCCACGCAATCACGATAAGAGATCATCACAATAGCAATATCAAGGAGGTCTTTTTCATTCGGTTGTAATGGGGCTTAGGACTTAGACAAATTGATGTCGGTAAGGGTCCTAGGGGTACTAAGCTCCATTAAAATTCAGAATCAATGTTATGCATATAATACTCTCTCACTGTGCGGTCAAGTCGACCAAACTCCCACCACTTAGAAAATTTACTTCAATGCTACAACATCAATGCTATGCACCCATACTCTTTCTTTTTTGCCACTTTTCAAATTAAGATTTTTTTTTCTCTTTTTTTTTTATATTTTTGAGAGTATTTTCGTGGCATATACTTTTTTTTTAGCAGCTGGGCACAAACTGTCTCAACTGTACAGACAGGACACTATGAATTCTGGTTATATAGAGCAGCTTTTTACACTTATACTTTTTATCTAATCAGTTTTCACGCAAAGATGTCTAGACTTGGCGGTGTAGGAGACATATGTAATACACTTCAGATTTTACTATCATGCACAAGAGAATTCATAAAACATGTCATAACATGGGTCAAGAGAAAGTTTAAAAAGGCCTTGGCTAAAATTTTACTAACTCACCAAAGTGTGAGAACAAACAAAAACTAAGGATAAAAGACAAAAAGAAACACCCCCCTCCTTACACTTGACTATCAAGTGTAAGAACAAGAAAAACACACAAGAACAGACTCAAAAACATAAAACAAAAACACAACACAAAAAAAAATAAAAATAGAAATAAATAAATAAAATTGGGGAAGAAAAGTCATCGGTCGCCTCACCTGGGCGAGGCGAGGAAGTCTGCTCATAACTTGTGCGGCGGAGGCGATCTACTCTGCGGCCAGGGGAATCCGAATCGATCCTTAGAGTTTGCACCGTATCCTGATCTGCAGAAGGAAAGGCACTCGAGACACGAGGTCCCGGTGGATAAAACTGGATCTCTCGATTAGGCAGTTGGTACAGTAGGTGAAAATCCCAATTCCATACTTAGCCAAAATCTGAAAAAGAAAAGAAACAACACCAAGCAGAAAATCAAACTAAAAATACCAAATCAAAGAAAAACGGAAAAAAATATGGGTTGCCACCCGAAGCGCCTCTCTTTAAAGTCGTCGGCTAGACCTCCTCTTCAAGAGTCAATGGGGTGACGACATGAATAGTGGAGTCTCATCCATCGGCTTGATCACCCGCTTCAATCTCTTCCCACGGTCTTTATACCACTCGAAATCTGCATAGGCCTTCTTCCAAAAATTTTCCTCACACTTGGTTGATGGTCTATCCCCTTGCAAGACGATGGTAGTCTGCTCCCTTGCTGCCTTTTTCTTGTCTCTTTCAGGTCGGCGCTTTACTTCCACGGCTTTCAACCATTCACGTACGTAGTCGTCTTGGTAGGCGAATGAGATACACTGCTGTTGACGGTTGCCACATGGGAGTTGCGTATAAGGCCGAGATGCTTCCTTTGATCTCCTCGTCCCTCATATCCTCGAGATCTGATTCGGTCAGCCCTTGAGTCAAGGTGACCTCCATCTTATCCTGCATCACATACATCTCAAGATATTCTTGGACAAAGCTTTCAATGGAGCCAGTAGATAAAGCATTTTCATTTTCATGATCAAACGACCTCTTAAGTGCTTTAGCAATGTGATAATCATAAATTTCATTATGGTATGCAACACTTATAAATCCCTCATCTACATTGATTATGGCCTTCACAGTTTTTAAGAATGGTCTACCCAATAAAACACCCGCAGTACCCTCAACTTTCCTATCATTTGTGTCTATGACATAGAAATCTGCTGGATAGACAAAGTTGTTAATTCTGACCAAGATGTTTTCAAGTAAACCTACCGGGGCAATGCATGACCTATCCGTTAATTGAATTATCAGCTTAGTGGGCACTAATTCAGCTCCAGTTAATTGATTATAGACGGACAATGGCATAACATTAATGGACGCTCCTAAATCGCACATAGCTTGCTCAATCATAACACTACCCATCAGACAAGGTAGTGTAAACATACCTGGGTCAGCATACTTAGCGGGTAGCATCCTTTGAATAATTGCTGATAGGGAGTGGTCCATCACAACTTTCCCGGACTTCGGGACTTTTCCAGTGATAACGCCCTTTACTAACTTCCCGAACTTAGGAATTTTCACGGCCTCAAGGAATGGAATGTTGATCTCCAATTTTTCGAACAATTTAGGGTAGTCCATGTACTCCTTGTTCGACGTCTTTTTCCTTTTCAAAGCTTCGGGGAATGGTGGAGGAATCAGATTTTCAGGCCCCGACTGGCCAGTCAAGACGTCCTCCTCATCCTGTTCTAGTTCAGGATTCTCAGCTGCTCCCTTAAGCCTTCTGATGGTATAGGCGTTTCTGCAGCCTTCTTCTTCTCTGCTGACTTCTCTAGGTGCCTTGCCTGTACAGTTGGGCCAGACAATCCTTTTCCTCCAAGCCGTGTAATTTGGTTGCAGTTTTGGGCACTCGGATTGGGCTGTGTTTGTGCTTGTGAAGGTAAACGACCTTGACCTCCCTTCAGATCTTGGAGTGAACTGGCCAGTTTGGACACTTGTTCGGACAGATTTTCCAAAGTAACTTGTTGATCCATCTTCAATCGTTGCATCTCTTCCTTCATGGCTTGGATCTCATTTTGATTTGAAATTATCTCCTTCTCCATTTGTCTCTGATATGTAATTGCTTCCTTTTGAGAAGAAATCATCTCGCCCATCAAATGTTCAAACGAAGAGGATTCGTGGTTTGCTTGGCCGAGCAATGGACCTTGCTTTGCGATATACTCGATGGTGTGGAGGCTTGTATGTTTGAGACTCGTTGTTTAACGTAGTTTGTACCATTAGTAGGTGTTTGGTACAAATTGTCATAGCGGTGGATGAGTTGTTGTACTTGACTTTTTTGAAATTCCACTCGCTTGTGCAGTCGGGAACCCTTCTCTCCATCAGTTTCCTTTGTACCACACATAATTATCTGACTTACATTAGCCATGGTATTCGGATTAGGTGAGTCCGAGCCGGAAGTCGTCCTTGAGAATTCTTCATCTCTTGCATTGTAGAATTCAACTTAGTTATCTGTTTGGCCAAATTATCCATAGTCATTTGTTGTTCTTTCTTCGTTTGATTTATCTCCTGTTGGGTATTAATCATTTCCTTCTGCATTTGTTGTTGAAATGCAGTGGTGTCCTTCTGCGAAGAAACAATTTCGGCCAAAAGCTTTTCTAAAGGGCTCTGCTGCTCTGACTGGGCAGGCGGGGCACTTTGCTGCTGAAGCTGCTTTTGATGCGGGGGTTTATACGCATGCTGATAGCCATTCAGATTAGGAGGCTGGTATGGTTGCTGAAATTGTTGTTGAGGCAGATTCCTTGGTTGAAATTAAACTTCCGGCTGCCTCCATCTAAGGTTCGGATAAACCCCATGTTGTCCACTCCCATTTCTAGCCGCATTCATTTCTTCTCCCGGACATTGAAGTGATGTATGCCCTTTCTGACCGCATGCTCCACATGCATGATCGGCAATCGATTGACTTGAAGCAGAAGTGTTATGCTTAAGCAGTAAGTCCAGCTTGTCTTCCAATTGGCTGAATTTTGCTTCCACCTTAGTATCAATTTCATCTATGTAGTCGGAATGAGACCAATTGACGGCTCTTCTTGTTGTTCTCGGCCCCTTGTATTGTGAGGTGGATTCTGCAAGTCCTTCAATAATATTTCTTGTATCTTCATAGAGACTTGTGTGGAAATTCCCTTTTAAGCCAATATCGACCATGACTTTTGCTTCGTCGGTCATACCTTGATAGAAGATTTGCAAAAGCTCCATGTTTGAATAGCCATGGTTAGGACAACTATCGACAAGTCGTCCAAATCTCTCCCAATATGCGCCAAAGGTTTCGTCGATTTCCTGAGCGATCCCGGAAATCTGCTTCTTAAGTGCATTTGTCTTTGATTGCGGGAAATACTTTTTCAAGAAAACCGTACGCATTTGGGCCCACGTCGTGATCGTGTTTGGCTTAAGACTTGAGAACCAAGCTTGTGCTCCATCTTGCAGTGTGAATGGAAAAGCCTTGAGCTTGAATGCATCCAGATTGCCTTGCCTGTGCAGGTTGCAGACTTGGTTGAATGATGCCAAATAGGAATTTGGGTTCTCGTTCGTCCTCCCGTAGAATTTAGGCATTGTTGCGACCATGTTCAGCTTGACATCTATTTGTTCGGTAGTTGTGATTTGGATTGGACCGGGTAAGTCCGCTCCCATATCAAGCGATTCGGCATTCATGCGCAAAGGTGGATCAACTCCGTTTTCCATCTCTCCCTCTGATTCTAAACTTTCTAATGGAGTATTCTGCCTTGTTTTGTCGAACACGACGCCGGTCTCGTTTCTCGACACGCCTGTTCCGATCAACGGAGTCCGCATCGTCTCTTGACCGGGCGGGTAAGACGTTTCTCGCCTCGGACGAGAATCCGTTGCTTTTGCGGCTTTGTCCTCTTCCTATTCCTCTTATTGTTTTCTCGATCTCGGTATCAAATATGAGGTCGGGGTTGGAAGACCTTGCTCATGCAACGCTTAAAAGAACAAAAAGATTAGTAGAAAAGCAATAAAACTAGATAACACCGTTCCCCGGCAACGGCGCCAATTTGGTGATCGTTGTATTGCACCAAATAATCCTGCAAAACTTGAGAATTATATCAGTATAGTTCACAGGGTATCGAACACAGGGAACGGAGGACTAGACAAATAATTTTTCTACTTATCTTGAGTTTGGTTAGCAACCACGCAAGTTTTAGGTTTTTATCTAAACTAAGAACTTGTAAAAACTAAAAGAAATGTAAAAACTGAAAACTTAAATAAACTGTTTTAACTAGGCAGTTGAGAGATGGGTCCAGCAGAATATTCACACACACGTAATTCCAATCATCGGCACATAAAATGAATTAATCTTAAGAATCAACTAGTTATAGATTTTCGTAACTTAAACTGCGTAATCCTCACTCCCACTTACTTAGTCGGTAACCGCCATGTTGGGCATCGAAACGGCTACTTCCCTAATTTAGCTACAACCTACGTTGTTGGGCAATCAATAGATTTAATAGCTAAACAGCTTTATCGAACTAAGGGAGCCTAGTATAGGAGCCTACTCGTATGTTGGGCATCTAATAGTCTCCTACCGATTTAATCCAATTATTCAAATGAATAAATTTGCTACTTACCTAGCCTTATTCCACGAGAAACGATGGAAGTACTAAGTTAGCTACAAACTACGCAACTTAGGGTGGCCAATCCTAAATTACTAGTCAGATTAAATAAACCAAAATTAACCCGAAACCCTTCAATTAATTATTAGAACTTAAGCCTCATGTACTGTTCACGTGTGCGTTTTACATCCTGCCGGACCACTAAAAGTTTAGCTACTCATGAAACTGTCCTGACTGCACAGGTAAGACACTTTGCAAAACAGAACATACATCATTCGTAACCCTAACCCTAGCATGCACGAAAATTAAAAATAAAATAAAGATACGAACTAAAACAGAGAATGAAACACGAACTGAATTAAAGCTAAACACAAACTGAATTAAAACAAGAATTGAAATAGGATCAAGAGTACCGATAGTCTTCGATCTCTCAAAACGAACAGAAATTGAAGCAACGATCTAAACTAAAATTCGAACATTAAAATCTGAAATACGAAAGTGTTTGTTTCATCTATTCGAACTAAACGGCTGCATGAAGTAAATGGAAAGGTAGTTGGTGTTCTTCTCCTCGGCGGTGGTGGAAATCAGCGATGGCAATGGTGCGGCTTCGGTCGGCGGCGGCTTCGGGAATGAATGGATCGAAGAAGGATTGATGTGTGTGGTTATGGGAGGTTTAGAGCTCGAGAAAGTGGTCATAAAGGTTGCTGAATTTCGTGCCTCCCTCATGCTTTTATAGTGCTCCTAGGAATTAGATCACAACTAGGGTTCCTTTGTGGATAAGGAAAGGATCTATGAGATATGGTAATATCTCATCCTTCCATATTTATCTCCTTTCCTTCCTTATCTTCTTTCCTTTCTTTTCTTCTTCTTTCCTTCTTTCTTTTCTTGGCCAAATCTGCTCAAAATCTCGCCATTACAGTTTGGAAACTTCGTTGCCACATCATTTCCACGTGTCGTGCCAAATCAACCTATTTTCCTCGCATAACCGCCAACAAAAAGCGTCTCGCCTGCACAGTTAAGAGACTTTTCGGACAGAAATAATTAGGTACGAAATTGACTCATCACCTATATTCTGGTACGCGATTGTTATCATGATCATTTGCATACATGGTTGCATGGCTACTTGTTGTATTTGTGTGATACTTGTCACTTGCCTTCTAAGCGGGTGGTTGACATCCTCCCGGACTCTCGTGATGTGGGGGCGAACCGGACGTGTTGTGATGGACTCCCACGCCATACGGTGAGTTCACTTTGACCTCTGCATGGCATCAGGTGAGGCGGAGCGGGGACAAACGGGCTATCTTTGGGTCTATTTGGAACTCTTGTCTGAGGCCGTCATGTTCGATTTTCCTTTGGAGGTGGTTATGTAGGAGGTTCTTAGGTAGATGTTCATAGATAGAGGCCGGGTACTCATCTCATGTCTGTGTGTATGTGTGTTGTTTTGGTGATTTGCGTGCGATCGAGTTGTTTGAGCATTTGTTTTTGTAGGGTGCGTTAGCAAGAACCGTTTGTACTCATTTCTCTTCTTGGTTCCCCTATGCACACACCTTCTTACACACGAGCACTAACTTGCTCTTAGATTAGGGAACTGGCAGTCAGCCCTCTCGAGAGTCTCCGCCACTCATATCTCATTCATTGTTCCGTGCTTAGTAGTTTGGCAGCTTTGGCAGGCGAGGAACGATGCTATCTTCAGCGGTGTTCCTTGTCGGCCTGACTCAGCCAGTGGGCAGGTGGAGCGGGAGCTTAGGCTACTTGTGGCTGTCGGGAGTATTCATCCGGATCAGTGGGCAGGGGCTCAAGGTTCTCTTTATGCCACCGGATCATCCCATCCCTCGGGCTTTATGGTCTACGATAGTACGGTGGTAACCCCCTGAGGCGCCTTGGGTGAAGATTGATACAAATGGCTCCTCTGAGGCGGCGACAAGAATGGCAGCAGGTCGCGGGTTGGATACGGATCACATGGGCTAGCTGCTTACGGCTTTTTTTGTCTTTCGGTTGTGGCATCTTCTAGCTTTGAGGCTGAATTGCTAGCTCTTCATTAGGGCATCTTGCTAGCGGTTCAGTACTCGTCTGACATTTGAGTAGAGATGGATGTCCCTGTCGTGATCACTTTGCTTTCTACAGGACGTCATGGCCCCGCGGTCATGAGGCACACACTTTCAAGGATACGTCTTCTTCTTCGTGGATGTTGGGTTCGTTTCTCTCACATTCACAAAGAGGGGAACAAGCCTGCGGATTACTTAGCCCGTCAGGGGCATCAGGCTGCAAAGCTTACACTATTTGACTCTTCGACAACTCGGGTTTTTTGGCAATCTTTGGGTAGGATGGATCAGCTGGGATATCCTAGCTTCAGATTTCGGTATCGGCCTCCTTGAGATTGGGGTTCTTTCTTTTTTCCAGCGATTTTTGTAATTTATCTTGTTTTTTACTTCTAAGCTTATTTTGCCATTTGTTTTGGCCTTTTCGTATTGCTTTTAGTTTTGTTGTTCTTTTGGGGAGAGGTCCCTTTTTGACCTTTTCCATGTTGTACTTTTGATCTTTAAGATATGGCACGTAATTTCTCTTTCGTATTGAAAGTTGTGTAATTTTGAAATTAGTGAAAGGTGAGTAGTCTCTTCCGTATTGAAAATTGTGTAATTTTAAAAGTAGTGAAAGTTGAGTAGTCTCTTCGGTGCTGAAAGTTGTGTAGTTTTGAAAGTAGTGAAAGCTGTGTAGTCTCTTTCGTATTAAAGTTATGTAATTTTGAAAGTAGTGAAAAATGTGTTGTCACTCGGGATTAAAAATTGTGTATTTTGATAGTTGTGAAAGATGTGTCGTCACTTCAGTATTGAAAGTTTATTTTGATAAATGTGAAAGTTGTGTAGTCACTTCGGATTGAAAGTTATGTAATGACTATTGTGTATTTTGGACTTAGTTGAGTGTATCAATATACACACAATCTTGTGTTTTTATTCACAACTTCACATAACTCTCTCAACTACAAATCTTCCTCTACTAGCAAAAATGTATATTCGTTCTATAAACTACAACCATGAAGAAGATATCCTCGTATGTAGATTTTATATGAAAATTTCTCAAGATCCAAAGATTGGGGTAAACCAATCATCAAATCGATTCTGGACTCGTGTGGAGGAGAGCTACAATCAATCAAAATGTGCCGATCATGAGTTTCGCTCAAGAAGATCCTTGCAGGCAAGAATGCAAGTTTTTGAGAAAGCAGTAAAGAAGCTTCATGCGTGCATAAAAACAATTGACAGTAGACATCCTAGCGGTGCTTCGAATGAAGATATTGTGCGTATCAAATAATTTTATGTTTTACAATTTTTAATTAGTCATGTATGTGAGTTTAATTTATTATATTAACTTTTTTTGTAGATGCGCGAAGCCAAGTTATTATACATGGATGAGAGAAAGGGTAAATCAAGCTTGAAATATGATCACGTGTGGGAAATACTAAAAAGGTTTTTCGAAATTTCAGGGATAGTGCTTGGAGATCCAAATATCCATATCAAGCCTATTCTTCTCCTAATTCGGAAAGTCCGTCTGCGGATACACAAGGCTCGACATTTATGAACTTAGCTGATGAGGATGACAATATGTTTACTACTCCATCGTCGAGACCGATCGGAGTGAAGAAAGCTAAGAAAAAGGACGAGATGCGTACCGATAAATCTTTTAGATTTGCGGTATCCGAAGAAGAAAATAAGAAGTTTAAAGCCGATTTGGAGGCAACAAGTGTATTTAAGAAAAATCATTTGGAAGGTCTGCAGAAGAATCGCGAGCTGAAGAAAATGAAGGAAGAAAATAAGATTTTGCTTTGTGAATTGAGCTCTATAGCCGATCCTAGTACCGTTGCATTTGTTCGAGCTGCTGCACGTATTATAAAAAAAAGACCCGAACAAGAAGAACATGCCAATCCTTACGCAACTGATGGATATGCTCCATATTTTACCAATATGAGAGGTTCTACTTCCGATATACTGGATTATTAGATCAATTTTATAGTTCGGAGTCATAATTTCATGGTTTGTGATGTATTTCTTAATTTTAATATCGTTGTGTGTCGTGTACTTGTTCTGTCTTACTTATGTCTTTCTCAATTCCTAGCATGTCATGTATTTTTATTTTCCAAACAATTATTGTGTACTATATTATAAATTAATGTTATTTTATATCTCTATTATTTTGCTACAATTTTTGCTACTTTGATTTTTTATTGATTAATCTTATAACTAATATGAAATAATATACTAAGCATTATCTTATCTTATTAAATACTAAACATATATAGGAATAAATATATACGTATGAAAATTTTTCATCAAATTTTATGACATTTCATCAAATTTGATGAAATACAAAAAAAATACGAATGACATGTTATGAAATTTTATTAAATATATATATATATATATATATATATATATATACATATTAAGATAAATTAAGGTTAGGCGTCGTCAATTATCCATCTCCCTCTCTCGCTCTCGCGATTCTCCTCTCCCTCTCTAGCTCAAAATTCTCCTCTCTCCCTGCAAGAAATTCTCGATAAAATCTGCAATTCTCCCAGCAAGAAATTCTCGGTGGGATCTACAATTTGTTGGGGCACGACGGGTATTCTTCTCTGCAATGGTGTTCTTCCTCTCTTGCTATTGTTCTTTGTGAATTCTGCAATCAAACAACAAGAAGGTAATTATTCTATTATAATTTGTTTGGATTTGTGTTAATTGAGGGGTAGAATTGCAAAAATTATAATTGTAGCTCCTTTGTAGCTTTTACAGTAAAAACTCATTTCATGCGTTTTGCAGTTCTTTTTTGCAGCTTTGTTAGATCAATTTCCAAACTGCATTTTGAGTTTTGCAGTTGGGTTGGAGATGCTCTTAGTACATTAACGCTCGGCCCTAAAAGTGCATATAATTTAAATTAAAAGTGCATAGATTTTCCACAAAAGTGCATATAAATTTAGGTAGATTTATATCTGAAATTTTTCAGTTCATGAAATTCAGCAACTCGATGAAGCAAGCCTCAAATTTAAATTAAAAGTGCACAGAATTTTCACAAATATTGCATATAATTTAAAAATAAGAGAGCACATATTTTTCCCAAAAAAGTGCATATAAATTTATACAGATGAGAATCTGGAGTGCAGAGATCTAGATCTAAATCTTCAATTCATCAAATTTGGCCAACTCACGAAGCAAATCTAGAATTTCATGACGAATTCTCAAATCCTCCGGGCAGAATTTTCCACATTTTCGAAATTAAAACTCAACTTGGAATTTCAGAAGCTTTGACCATGGAGGTCGGCGTCTTCATTCTCAAATATAGACTTCGTCATATTGTATCAAGGATAGGATTATAAATGAAGATGGTGATGGTTGGGTCTTCATAGATTTAGATTGATTATCGCAGTGGCAACAACGCTGACAAAGCCGAACAGAGGGAGAGAAGACGTGAAAGATTGAAGAGGGACGGTAGGGATGGTGGTGTGGTTGAACCGAACAAAGGAGCGCGACAGAATCGAAAAGAGGAGGAGGAGGTGCGGGGCTGCTCAACCGGATAGAGGAGAGAGAATGTTTCTGTTCTTCAAACCTAAATGGAAGTCAAATTAGGGATGCATATCACTCATTTTCTATTTCAAATTATGGAGATGCATTTTGACCCTTTTACCCTTTATTGTTATAAAATATAATGAAAATTTATAGCTTCATAATAATGTAACTAGAGTTGGATTCCTGTGCAACCTGTTGCTAGTGTAATCGGACGCCTCCAGTTAAATAAATGCAGTTTGCAGCACATTAATAATGTTTTTGTAGCGCAGCTGGTTAGGGCTTAAACCCTATACACCCGGGCTCAAGTCCCAGAAGTGTAGTTTTAAGATTTTTTTTCCCATTTTAATTGAAACATTAATTTAAAAAAAGTGATATATTCGTTTATAATAAGTAATATTTTTATTCCAACCAATTGATATTTTTCCAAATCAAACTTTTTTTTTTTTGACAATGTTTTCTTTTTTAAACTACCCCGTCACACTAATCAAGTCCCATTGTTTTTGTGATATATTGATTAATAACAAAGTGATACTTTTACTAAAAACAATGATATTTTTATTCATAATAGCAGTGTAGTTTTTTTTTTCCGTTTTAATTGAAACATTAATTTAAAAAAAAGAGATACATTTGTTTATAATAAGTAATATTTTTTTTGCCAACCAATTGATATTTTTTCAAATCAAGCTTTTTTTTTACTATATTTTTTTAACTTCGTCCGTCACATTAATCAAGTCCCATTGTTTTTGTGATACATTGATTAATAACAAAGTGATACTTTTTGTAACGCCCCGAAATTTTCAATATTAAACGCATTGCATGATTAAGAAAAATGCATGGTTTTTCATGAAAGTACATACATTCATGTTTTTAAGCTAAGCAAATTTTCGAGAACGAAAATTCTTTAAGTGGGGTAGATTGTAACGCCCCGAAATTTTCAATATAAAATGTTTTGCATATCTATTCATGTAGTTAGCAAGTGTTTTAGTTCTGTAAGTCGTGCTTTAGAAAATTAAATGAAAATTAAAGCATATATCTTATTTGTCATTAAATCATTTTCTTTATGTAAATTTATTTTTAATTTTGAATGTGTTTGTTTACATCATATTATGATTATTATTTTTTTAATTATTTAGAAATCATGTTAAAATTATTAGGCAAGAATAATATTTATTTATTTTGGATTTCCTAAACCAACTAGGATTCATAAAAGAATATAATATCTTATACTGTATTAAATTATTAGGAGATTAATTTTATATTATGTTTTATAATTAAAATAGATATTATATTTGTGATTTACAGGTTTTAGGAAAAACATCTAGTTGGGCTTATCCATATCCTAATTTATCTAAGATTGAATCTCTTATATGGTAAGTGATAGAATAAATTCTATATAAAATATATATGGACGAAAATAATTATGGATAAAATATATGTGATACCTTATTTGATTATGGATGTTTGGATAATGATTTTTAGGCTTATAAATACCCCTTAGTCTCTCATAATATAGCATTCCATAAAATTTTCGAAAATCTGCCAGCATATCTGCGAACTGTTTCAAGAATTATTTACACATCTTCCCGTCATCATCTCATCGTGAAATTTTAGGATCGTCTTTCTCGGTATATCTAGTATTATATATTATGTTTTTAGAATTTTACAAGCATGATAACTATTTGATTAAAATTGTTATTTGTAACCTGCTAGTTTTTTACAGCATGTCCATAAGCATGATAGGAAAATTATTTTTCATGTTTTATTTGAGTTGTTTTCGACCATGCTGAATATTAATAGGATATACTATATGTTAGGTCATTCATTTTAAAAATATAGACTTTTTAGGATACATTTACTATTTATTTGTTAATTTGTTTATTGTTATGCCAAATCTTTTGTCAATATGCTTTTTTGAGTTTATTACGTACACGATAGTTATAGCACATTAGTTTCGGTATATAACAGTTATTGCATACTAGCTTGACAAATAATTAATTAGGATTATAAGTGAAGAAGAAACTCTTATAAAATTATATATATATATATATATATATATATATATATATATATATATATATATATATCAAATAATGACACCTTGGTTTGAAAGCAATTTGGTACGTGTCTGACTTAAATTTTTTGTGCATATGAATTTAAATTATTAATATATAGGAATTAATATAAGGAAGAAGATTAGAAAGAATTACATTAGTTTATGTGCCTTTGAATGTCTAATTATGTTGGTAGGTTATATATACTTGGTAATAAGCCGTATAAGAATTCATGAAATTCTTTAGTGAAATAGTAAGAATTGTTGTCGGCTTTAAGATCATGGAGATGTCTAAGTTTGATTTCTATTACATGACGTGGTGTATATTTACTTTATTTTATCTATGATACACATTGTTGTACATACATGACAATCTCATTCATTCAGAAATAATAATTTATTTTTAAAATAAAAATTTCAATAGGATCGGCGCGCAGGACTTAAACATTGATATCCATTATTTTCTTCAAAGTCAAAGTTAAGCTGAGGAAGTATTCTTACACAACATTTATCGTTGTTATATTTTATGCTCGATATTTATGAGTTAATGTCAGACATGATTAGGAAGGATTGAAGTTGACCGGGATTGAAGTTGATCGGTACACATGTTTTTGGCCGAAGTTGATCGGGATCGAAGTTGATCCGTTTTAAATGTTAGAGTCGAAGTTGACTCGGTGGTCTTTGTGACTACGTAATTCTTACATGTTCTAATTTTCCATAATATATTGGTATATTATATGTTGAGTTATGAGTCAGTAGATGATACTCAGCAGTTAGTAGGTTAAAATAATATAGGGGGAAATCATAGTAGTACTATGGAATTGAAGATCCCAAAACCCAGCTGATATCAGTAGTGTAGTGTCTTGATAGGATTAACTGATGTATAAGCTAAACTGTTTTTGTTTTGTTTATCTTTGTGTCTATGTCCTGTACGGGGTAAAATGTTGGATTGATCTTCTGCCGAAGTTACTTTCCAGAACCCCACATCATCAGTGTAAGAGCCTGCGTTCTTGAGTCATCAGCTGATCTTCGCCTCAGTAGAAGACATCACTCATCAACTGACAGACATCAGCAGAAGAACTCTATGCAAGCTCAGTACCTTCGCAGTCATCAGCTGACCACACTTAAGAGAATATCTCTTGTCAGCCGACTCAGACGAAGAAGACAGAGACTGCTTCAAGTCTACCGTATCCGATAGGAAATGACCCAGCTGTTAAAGTCTTTTCGAAAGTCAGCAGAAGCCCATACGAGGAATAGGGAGAGTCAACCCCGATGTCTGACACAATCTAACCTACCACAAACCTCGACCAATGAGAAACCATCAACGCGATATCTACTCTGACCAACTAAAGCTGCTCTCATGTACAGTATCAACAACTCTGCTGCAACAATTCGAATTTTTGGCCGTTTTCTTTGGAAGGTTGTGACACGTGGCATCGTCATCTCCAACGGACATATGCATGTTTCACGACTATAAACAGAGAAGAAAATCTGAGCGCCACGCACGGGATATCAAGGGAAAACGCTCAAGCTTTCAAACAACTCTAGCGCATTCAAGATCAATCCAGCGAAGAACTTGCTTAATAGAATATCATTAGTTCTTCTCTCTAGAGTTCTTTAGATCCCTCTTCAGCTAAGCTCATTGCCAAATCTATAGCTTCGAAATTCGAAGGAGTTCACATTTAGTGATTGTTCTTATTGTAAGAACTCCTTCCTAGTTGGAGATTATCCCCTCTCCTTCAAACCTCAGTTTGATTTGTAAAGTTGCTAAGGACTATAACTTAGAAGGGTCTGTCCAGTGCACAGATTCCTTGCTGAGGCTTGCTCAGATAAATCAACAAGACCTCCTGTTCAGCAGGACCGTGGACGTAGAATCTTGCGTATCCGAACCACGTTAAAAATTGCTTGTGTTATTTACTATTTTATTGCATCGACAAAATGATTATAAAATCATATCCTTGCATAAAACGTATTCTTAAAAGCGCACTAGCCAAAACTACTTGCGAAAATCACGTTTTCAAACTGAGACGAATCTTCGGGCCCCACACTAATCCGCACTAAGGTTTTCGACTGAGTCTCAACGACCGACAAAGTCGGTAGGAGAGCTCGTAGTTAACTCAGGGCCGACTCGAGATCGAAGGTTCTTACTTGGCACCTGTTCATCGGTCGCACCAAACGAACTCGGTTGTCCTTCGGTTTGAGAAAAAGAGTGCACTCGTGTGTATTCACCCCCCCTCTACACATGACTCTTGTCTCCGGACCAACAATTGGTATCAGAGCGACGGTGTTCTTCCGATCATCGGTTACGTAACTACCGGTCTTCTCGAACGGGATCCACGAAAATGTTTTTCACCGCACAAGCATCTCTTCATAACATCCTTATACTCTTACTTACAATGACTGATATGTCAGGTATTAGGATGGTAGCGATGTTCTCGATAGAGAACTATATGGTATGGCGTGTGAGAATGGAGGCACACCTCACGTCGCTGCATGACAGCATGACAGATGTCCTTGACAGAGGACCCATCATTCCCATGATAGACAGCGTACAATTTGCTGCTGTGGGAGGTGTAGGGGCACAGACTGGTGCCAAGGTTGCAAAAGACAAATCTTCCTTCACGCTTGAAGAGAAAAAGCTACACAACCTCGACCGAGTTGTGCGTAATGTTATTCTAACTACGCTCAGCGATTCACACCTCGGGAGGGTGCAAGACTGCAAGACGCTAAAGAACTTTGGAACACCCTGGTTGTACTGAGCCAAGGAACCCCGCAGATCAAAGAGAATAAGCTCGAATTGGAGCTACAAAAGTTAGATGCTTTTGCCATGGAGCCCAATGAGACCATTGACGAGCTAAGCGTCAGATTTACGAATCAGGTCAACGTGATCAACGGGCTGGGGAGGACATTCACCAACAAAGAGATGAACTCAAAGATTCTGAGAGCACTACCTCGACTGAAGTGGCTTCCCTTTGCTACTTATTTAAGACGCTCAGATCTTAATGCTCTAACTCCTGATGTTATCTTTTAAGAACTAAAAACAGAGGAATTTGAGCACAGCCTACCCCAATGATGTTCAAGCGCTCCAGCTGACACATAGATTGATCATGCTTTTAAAGCAACAACAAAGAAACCGGAGTCAAACCCATTTCTTCCGGCGAAGGCGGTGGCCACAATAGAAGCAAAGTCCTCCGAGACTTCAGGCCCTGACCAACTAGCACTGATGGCTCTCAAATATCAAAGAGAAAAAGAGAGAGTCAGAAAGCTGAAGAAATACAACAGAGCAACAAATCAACTGTGTGCTACAACTGCAAGAAAGAGGGACATTATCAGTACGACTATCCCGAACTCTCAGTTGCTCAAAGAGCAGAACGGCAGGCCAGGCGCGAAAAATTTACCCGAAGGAGGCAGGCCTACATAGCCGGAGAGATATCCGATGACTCAATCGAGGAAGATACATTCATGTATTATTCTGAGGACGAAGCTGCATTTGTCTGACGGCCGGAGAAGAGGCTGAGGTAAATTCTAAATTTAATATAACCTCCTCTTCACATAGTACACACGACACGTGCTCCGTCACAGATGAACCTCTAGATGTGGTCCAAGCCTATGATGATCTACTAGAGGAGTAGATTCAGCTGAGCAGAGAATTCAACAGAACCATTCAGGAATTGGAAAAGGTAAAGGCTGAGAAATAGAGACTTTCTTCTGATTGTCAGGTCTCTACTGATTCAGAGAGTCTAGTTGCGAGACTCAAGGAAGAGATTAAATCTCTTATGACTAAGTCTCAGCTCCAAGAAACTCAGATATCAGTTCTGACCAAGGACAATTCTGAGAAAGATACTGAGATAGCCCGACTCAGTCAGAAGCTCGTAGAAGTTGAAAAGGATTATGAGTCTCTTCGAAGAAGTGATGAAGTCTGGCGAGGACTGATGACTGAACAGTACCTATGAGCTAAGGAGAAGTTGGAAAGCATGCTTAGAGCTCAAAGGCCAATAGCCATGAAAGAAGGACTTGTCTACACTCATGAGGCTTCCATTTCAACATCTAAAAGCTCAAAAATGCTGGCTGATAGGTTCGTCAGAGGAAAGGCTCAGGGTACTGACTCAACACCTCAGGCGAAGAATAAACAGAAGATGATTGCACCTCAGCCGAGTAACCAGAAGCAACTGACCAAAGGTTCCAGCCCCAGGACACCACGATCAAACACAGGGGGAACCAAGAAGGTCAGGTGGGAAGAACACTACAGTGAACCGCTATATGAACATCCAGCTCAGTATGGTTCGTACTACTATGAGCCTAGGGTCAGGAGGAACACAAAGCCTCAGAAGAAGAAAGCTCCTGAACCCAAAACCGTCAAAAAGTCAGTATCTCCAAGTCTTGTGGAGAAGAAAACTAACAAGGTTCAGAAGAAGAAGTCTCAGACTTCTAAGGTCCCTAGACATATCTGGGTTCCGAAATCACCCACTAACATGTAAGGACCCAACTGAACCAAAGGGTACTAAAAAATATTTCTGTTTTGCAGGTGCATAAGGACCCTTAGATAGTGGACAACGGCTGCTCGAGACACATGACATACCAGAAGAGCCTGCTGACCAACTACGTACAAGAAGATGGTCCCAAAATTGAGTTTGGTGACAACTCAAAAGGCTACACAAGGGGATATGGAACGCTGAATATTGGAACAACTTTAGTTACAAGAGTAACTTATGTTGAAGGACTTCAACATAATCTCCTTTCTGTCAGTAAATTCTGTGACAATTTGAATAGAGTTATCTTTGACGCGGGTTTTTGTGATGTTGTTGACAAATCTACAGGGAAAACAGTGTTATCAGGCTCGCGGAGGAAGAATATCTATGTTGCAAACTGGAAAACCGTAGAACCTGAGGCTTGCTTGCTTGCACAGACAAAATGTAGTGACAAGGCAGGATGGCTATGGCACAAGAGACTCAGCCACCTGAACTTCAAAACTATGAACAAGCTAGCCAAGAACACTAAAGTCAGAGGACTGCCCAACGAATCGTTTATCAAAGACAGGAATTGTGAAGCGTGTTTGAAGGGAAAGTAGACAAAGAGTAGCAATCCACCTATTCCTTCACCTTCCACTGATGGAATCCTTAAACTGCTACACATGAACCTATTCGGACCAGTCTCTCTAGTGACTATAAGAGGCAAGAAGTATGCCCTCATCGTTATTGACGACTATTCACGATATACTTGGGTCATCTTTATAGCCAACAAATCTGTCATGACTGAGTTGCCCAAACTGCTGAAAAAGCTCAGTGTGGAAAAGGACATCAATATTCAGAGAATTCGCTCAGAAAGAGGAACAAAATTTCTCAACTCAGTAGTTAAGGAGTACTGCGAAAAGGAGGGAATTAAAAACGAGACATCAGCAGCTCGCACCCCTCAGCAGAACGGACTTGCTGAACGCAAAAACAGAACACTTAAAGAAGCAGCAAGAACGCTCCTAGTAGACTCCGGACTACCCTCTAAGTTCTGGGCAAATGCTACTGACACCGCCTGCTATACTTAGAATCGCTCACTGCTTACACAGCAACACATGAAGACACCTTACGAACTATGGAAAGGGAGAATTCCTTCTATTTCTCATTTTCATATCTTTGGTTGTCCTTGCTTTATCAACAATAATGGGAAAGATCAGTTGAAGGTCTTTGATAGCAAATCTGATCAAGGAGTATTCTTAGGATACTCTCAAGTCAGTAAAGCTTTCAGAGTTTTTAACTATCGGACTCTTTGAGTGGAGGAAAGCCCTCATGTTGTATTTGATGAGTTTGTTACTGAGAACAGGAAATCTTCAAAGACAAATACTGAGGATGTCAGCAGTTGGCTACAGGATCTCGCACTAAACGACAAAACTGAAAAGATTCAGCATTGTTGGGATGATGAGTCAGACGATGAGGAAATATAGACTCAACCAACAGGCGATGTAGCTGACCTGGTTGATTCTACTAAACAGAATCAACAACAGGTAACAATGGTCGATGAGAAAGCCCCAGTGGTAACTGAGACCTCTACTGAGAATATAAACTCAGGGGGAACAACTACTGTTCCTGAGCTAAATGCCCCTGAACCTGGAAACTCAGTAGATCCTAACCTTCTTACTGAACTACTGCAATCACGAACGCATAACCGTAAATGCCCAACACACCTACTGACTGTGCAGAAGTAGTATCAAAAGAAGAAGCCAGACTCAGACGTTCATGGCTTGACGCTCATTCTTCAGATCTTATTATTGGAGATCCATCAGCAACTATCAGGACAAGATCTAGATTAAGTCAAGGAGAAAGCTCACTCTATTCTTGTTTCTTGTCTACAGAAGAACCTCAGTTAATAGAGGACGCACTCAACCATGCAGACTGGATCATTGCCATGCAAGATGAGCTGAACCAGTTCGTGAGAAACGTAGTTTGGGAGCTTGTTGACAGACCTAGATATCAGCACGTGATTGGCACTAAGTGGGTCTTCAAGAACAAGCGTGATGAAAACAACGTCATTGTCAAAAACAAAGCTAGACTAGTTGGCAAGGGATACTGTCAAGCAGAAGGAATAGACTTTGATGAAACGTTCGCTCCAGTCACCAGATTGGAAGCCATAAGTTAGTAGGAAACCATTTTCATTTAAAAGACTTAAGACTTTAATGCTACCTGCAGCACATTTAATGCATGTCTTCTCTCCTTACTTTATACTACGCATTTCCTACGTGGGTCTAGGATAGAGGCGGCCTATGTAATCATTCTTTTATAACATCTAATCACGATGCCGTGTAAAAACGCGAGATTAACTTCATACCGTTGGATTAAAACCGATTGATTCGCATATCCTTTAAAATCCTTTTGTTTTCGCCCTAATCCTACTTTTACGCCATTTTTGAATTTCAAGAGCTTTCTTCGCATTCGGTTTCCCATTTCTCATTCCTCCGAAACCGCTTCTCTCGCATCTCTCTCAAGCTCTTTATTTACGGTAAATTCTTCTTGAACCGCATTATCTCGTATCCTGTTTACTCGAATTTCAAAATACTAACGAGCTTTTTGCAGATAAAAATGGCTGTCAGTACCCCACCACAAATCGACGAGATCATCAAGTCGCGCATCCAGTTTGAGCCGACGATGGCTCTGCATCAGGCGGAACTTCCATATCTTGAGCCCGTCTTCGCGGCTCTCGAAGAATCCGGACTCAAGCTCCTTGTCTCGAAGCACCCCAGAGCTTATCTGCCTCGACAAGTTGCAGAAGTTTATTACAACTGGAGATCCATAGAAGACACAGGCGCGGAGGAATCCTATTTTTCATATATGAAGGAAGTGATCCCTCAGACATGGGAAGCCAGTCATCACGTCATCAATATCCGAGCCGCCGTGGAATTGACCTTTGATCTTCTGGCTCATGGAGTCTCACCAGTTGGATATAAGGAGAAGGAGATAAACTCCTATGTTCAGAGGTTCTACGAAAGAGACGACATAGTCTTCAAATCAGCGCTGCCGAACAACCAGTTGCTACCAGAATACTGTGAGCTCGCCTACATCGTAACTCACATTCTTACGAGCTCAGCCGGTTCATTTGATCAGCTATCAAAGCCCCGTCTCCAGCTGATGATGATAATAGAAGACGGCATCCGAGTCAACTGGACTGATTTCTATGTGAATGAGCTTAAAGCTCAGGCACAGAAGTTCGCAGCCACACCCTCTGGAGAAAGGAGACTAATTAGTGTGGGAAAGCTGCTGTACGGGACAAAGATGTCTGTACTAATCGAAGAATCAGTATCGGATCACTCAGCCTTTGCTGATTCGCGTCATTTCGACAGCGAGCTCATAAAGTTCAAGACTAGAGCCGCTGCTGAGAAGTCAGTCGGTCGGGGGCCAGCCGTACAGAAGAGGAGTACTACTGACTGCCCCCTCGCGCCGACCCACCTAAGAGGAAAAGGCTCAGCAAGTCTGGAACATCTAAAGCCCCAGCAAAGTCAACCTCTCCCCCACCGACTCAGGAGGAGTCAATCTTAGATGCGGACACAGGCATTGAGGGTGCCACTCTCAAAGACAAAGTCCAGCGCATCAGCTCTGAAGAGACTCAATCGGACACAACTGAACCGACTGAGGAGACCTCCTCCGAATGGACGACTATGCACTCGACTCGCCTCCGAGCCACTGGTGAAGTCACTGCACAGATCCCAGAAATTGCTGATCATAGGGATCTGGTCGATATTGCTATAAGGGCGAGGACTCAGATGTTACTGAGGTTCCTCAGCTGGGACATTCTTGAAGAGCTGATAAAGAATCAGTCCGCTCTGTCCCTGCTGACAGAGGAGCAAAGCCTGCAAACAGTTATTGGGTTTGGGGAACCCGCTGACCTAGCCTCGTTCGAGGATCTCCGCACAGCCATGCTCTATCTTCTAAGCTTGAGATCCTCAGAACATGTCAGCAGCCCTTCGCCGCCATCCCATCACGATGATGACAATGACAATGATGTGGATTAGGCGCCACCCAAGGAAGCAGAACTGGGAGGATCTGCTGAGGGCAACACTCCCAGCGAGAAGGGCAAATCACCACCACCGTCTATTGGGATTTTGTATACTGGAAGCATTTTTTATGCTTGTATACAATGTGTTTTCATCCTTACCACTATTTTATTCTCTTATCTAATAAATATGTATATTTGCACATATTATCCTTTATCTTGTGTAAAAGTTAGATTTGTGTGGTGTGTCGGGTATCACAGAAGACAACACAAATTGGTTGAACAGACAAGATATAAACAGTTATCACAGCTGAGACAACTTAAGGATAAGTTGTCGGTTTAAGCTGCAGTTTAGATAAGAAGTGGTTTGTCTTAGCTGCTTGTTTTTACTGGTACACTTAAGGTGGTGTATTGACGGATCACAGTGAGATGTGTTCTCCTAACTGACCTTAGTGGAGAACCAAGATCTCGGTGACCTAGCTGGTCTTAAACTTGGTAAGACTTCAGCTGAGTACATTCGACTATCTATCACTTTGACCTACTATGGTGAACGTCATCGCGACCGGATCTACGTATCTTGGGTGTTAGTAGTTATTTGTGGCTCAGGCTGGTTGTCTGTATCTTGCAACCGTATCCTAGTAAAATGGGTTGATAATATCCCCTGAGAAACTCGAAAGGATTAGCACACTAAACCCGGTCGGTTGATTAAGTTCAGGTATGTTAATAAGGTCGAGTGGTATAACTCAGGAATATAAGATGTTAATTAATTTAAGCTGTCAGTGAGCTTAATTAATTAACGGATATTTCTATCTTAAATACGGAGATCGATTAAGTCTAAAATACAAGCCCTTGCTCAATTTGGGATAAAGGGGTAAGTCAGCACGGATTCTCTAGTGGAATGAATCTGTGTTTATTAATTAATTTTGCTCTGGGCTGAGCATAGATAATTAATTAATTTGAGGCCCAATGTTATTTCTTGTATTGGATCCCTGATCTGGCCCAATTAGTTGCCTAGTTATTTATTGTCTCTCAGAAATCATTATTAATGGATTAATGTATTTTTACATTATTTAATAATGTTATTTATCTGGAATTAATTGGCTGGACCAATTAATTGATAAATATTAGTAGCCCAGTGGATTAATTAATTATATTATGGGCTAATTATGTGGAAGCCCATTAGAAATATAATTAAATTAATGGCTACCAATATATTAATATTATATTGGCTTTTGAAGCCTATATATATTAGTATTCGTTCGAAAACGTAACACACACAATCACAAATAAAGAGGCACGGCGTGAGTAGTGTGGGAGAGACAGTAATCTATTTTCTTCAGTTCGCTGACCACCAGAGGAAGAAAAAGATCGGGACACAGATCAGAAGATCTGACACACGAGCAACAATCAAAGCCGCGACAACGGAAGGTATCGTTACTAACCCTCAATTATCCTTCACCGTCTACATCAGGTGATGCCCCGGTGCCTCGAAGCCTAGTCGAGAGCAACAACTCGCAGTGTCTGAGCAGAGGCTCAGAACCAGCAGCTATCAAATAAAACCTATCGGTTCCATGACCTCAAAATCCATCAACAAAGCCATCAGATGACTGGGAGACAAGAATCGTCTCCTTGCCAAGGACGTACATCTCAAATGGGCTCAGTACACAAAAGCCCAAACTGAGAAAGTTAACAGACTTGCGGGCGAGATGAAGAAGGTCTCCGAAGCTCCTACTCCTTCTATCAATATCCAGGAGATGATCGAGACCGCTCTCGCAGCTCAGAAAGCGGATTTTGCCGCTCGAGTCAGCGGCTCCTTCAATCTCGGCGAAAAATGTTCTACGAGCAGTGACTCGAAACCTCGTATTAGTTCAAACCGCAATGGACGAGCGTAACAAAGTGGTCTTCTTCAGCCTTCAAATAGCCATAAAGCAACAGACGGAGGCCCTCAAGCTCATTCAGAAGGAGATGACATATTCGCATGATGAGTCTCTCCTAAAACTAAGACAGGAGTCAGCAGCACAAATCAAACACATACGTGCCGACGAGGAGAAAGACTGGGAGCACTCTTTGCGACGCCGTCAAAGACTTCGAAACAACCGCCACCTCTATTAAGAATATATGTTACAATCTGGAGAAAGAGGTAATTGCCATCCGCACTCGCCTCTCCCTGGCTGATAATGCCAAAAAGGGGGAAGGAGTAGAGAAAGCTGAGGCGGAACAGGCTCAGGCGGAATAAGGACCAGAGGTCCTAGTAATAACTAAGGGGGAAGGTTCAACAGATCAAGCTGGAACCACCTCTGTACCCCCTCCCGAGATCGTCCAAATCCCAACTGTCCAAACATCTACTGTGGTTGAGCCAGCTGCAGGATCTGGAGAAGGATCCTCGGCTCAACATATTGAGGAGGTCGTACAATTTGTCGACCAGGAGGACGAGCCACTGCCACCGCGTAGGCCGGGGAAGGAGATTACTACTGAAACAACTCCTCCATCTTCCCCGACTGCTATGTTCAAATCCAAGGCGGAGCAGGAGGCATTCGATCAGCGTGTTGCTCAGAAGCTTCAAGATGAACTCAACTATGAGCAACAGATCGAGGAAGAAATTCAGAAGGCAAAGAAGCCCATGAAGCTTACTTGCAAAATCACCAAAGGAAAAACCAAACTGCTCCTGGAAGAACAGAAGAGAAAAGCTCAGGAGGAGCTAGCTAAAGCTTCTGCCACTGACACTCAGCCCTTGGCTCAGAATACTGATATTTAAACACTTACTCCAGAGCAAGAGGTAGAAGACAGAGCTACCTGGGAGGCCACGCTGAAAGGTCTGAATCTCCGGAGAAGAGACACTAGATCAGCAGCCCTTAGAGAAAAGAAGAGACTGGAAGATCTGGCCAAGATCATAGAGATGACTGACAAGATAGCTAGTGAACCAGTCATCGACTGGAACAAACAAACTCCAAGGTCATCCAAGTACTACAGGAGAGGCGCTCCCAGAGCAACTTATCTGAAGAAAACCCCTCGCCCTCATGTAGACAAATGGGTACCTTTGGAGCTAAACGAGCAATAGGAGGAACTGAAGGAGGAATTTATTAAAGGATACTACGTGTGGGGATTTTACCCATCTGGGATCCCGGCAGACCAACTGTTTGATGAATTCATTCATCAGTATAATGCTAGGCTCAGAGCTTAACTTCTGCTGATCCTACAAAAGGAGAAGCGACCACTTGTAGCCACTGCTTTCAGAAGGATTCCTCCTCCCCGAACGACTCGTGGCGTTTTGTGCACTAAGGAGATAGAAGACTAGGTCGAAGTAGCAGCATATCATCATGATCTTAGTTCTGAGTCCCCTGCTAACCTCGAGGAAATCCAAACACTGCGCGCTAGAATCTACAAATATTATGGTTTGGAACCCCCTACTGGCAAGTCTGCGGATTTCAAGAGCAAGAAGAAGAAGTTCAGACGCCAGCAGTAGTCTTCTTATTCTCTCCTTTTTGTATAGAAGATAGGAACTCTGTATTCACTTCTTATATATAACAGTTCCTGCTTCTAGCTAGACAATTACTCATTGTCTCACGGCTTTTGTTTATGTTATCACAACTGATCACTGAAGTGATCTGACACACACTCACACATAACCGTTTCTCTTATTTTACCTCTCTCTCAACTTCTGACCTCATGAAGTTAACTGATTCAGTTTTACTAAAGTCTATCCATATCAGTAGTTTAGTTGTATTATCTAGAGGTTTTGGCATCATCAATTAAGGGGAAATTGTTGGGTTATGAGTCAGTAGATGATACTCAGCAGTTAGTGGGTTAAAATAATATTGGGGGAAATCGTAGTAGTACTATGGAATTGAAGATCCCAAAACCCAGCTGATATCAGTAGTGTAGTGTCTTGATAGGATTAACTGATGTATAGGCTAGACTGTTTTTGTTTTGTTTATCTTTGTGTCTATGTCCTGTACGGGGTAAAATGTTGGATTGATCTTCTGCCGAAGTTACTTTCCAGAACCCCACGTCATCAGTGTAAGAGCCTGCATTCTTGAGTCATCGGCGATCTTCGCCTCGATAAGACATCTCATCAACTGACAGACATCAGCAGAAGAACTCTATGCAAGCTCAGTACCTTCGCAGTCATCAGCTGACCACACTCAAGAGAATATCTCTTGTCAGCCGACTCAGACGAAGAAGACAGAGACTGCTTCAAGTCTACTGTATCCGACAGGAAACGACCCAGCTGTTAAAGTCTTTTCGAAAGTCAGTAGAAGACCGTACGAGGATTAGGTAGAATCAACCCCGATGTCTGACACAATCTCACCTACTACAAGCCTCGACCAATGAGAAGCCGTCAACGCGATATCTGCTCTGACCAATTAAAGCTGCTCTCATGTACAGTATCAACAACTCTGCTGCAACAATTCGAATTTATGGCTATTTTCTTTGGAAGGTTGTGACACGTGGCATCGTCGTCTCCAACGGACATATGCCTGTTTCACGACTATAAATAGAGAAGAAAATCCAAACTCCACGCACGGGATATCAAGTGTTGGTCCCGAGTGTACGGTCAGGTGTAGAGGGGGGGTGAATACACCTGAATCCGATTTTCTCAACTTCAAACACAAACAGTCCTGTTCAGGAAAGTGCCGTACTAAAATAATTCAGCAGACCAAATAGCTGTTCTGAATCGTGTGTGGCAAAGAGTCTGACTCTACTGAGATCTGCTAGCTGACTGAGTCAGAATTCAGTATCAAACAGGTAGACTTCAGCGGTGCGGAAAGGTGTAAGCCCTAATCAGTTGAGTGGAAAACCGTTTTATGCAAGTCTCAGTCCAGCAAGTAGACAGTTCAGTATGCTGAGACAGTTGTATGATTTTAAAGAAGATTTTCGGTATGAACAGTAAAATCAATGCAAAATAATCAGAAAGCAATAACAAGACACAAATTTTTAAAGTGGTTCGGATATCAATCGATCCTACGTCCACTGTCCCGAAAGTTCAGGAGGCTATTTATTATACTGAGTTAGTCTCAGTCAGCTTGTGCACATGACAAAGCTGTGGCTTGGGGATTATACTGAGCAAGTCCCAGTTTACAAAGGCATCAAACTAAAGTGTTTGACAAACTTCTCCAACTATGAAGGAGTCATTTTACAATAAGGATTGGGTTCAAATATGAACTCCTTCGTCTAAGCTATAAGTATATTCGGTTGAGCTTAGGGTTAGAGGGATAGGGAATGAGAATGTAGCTTCTAGATCGACGAACAACTGAAATAAGCTTTAGGTTCGTGTATCGTCGATTTGGATACTAGAGGCTCTTCTAACAGTTTAGCTTGGTTCCCTATGAGCTGAGAAGGTAGTCTTTCGCCGGAGATAGATCTTCAAGTTCTTGCGGAAGACTTAGGGTTTTCCGGTTCTAGCTCGTTTGAATGCTTGTGTGTGTTTTCGTTGTTTTAAGCTTATGCGCATTCTCTCTTTGAAATGTCCCTCTATTTATAGAGCAGAGATTGGAAAAGATCCGTTGGAGACGATCTTCTTCTCTCTCTCTCTCTTTTGGTAGCAAAAGGCTCTTTTGAAGTAGGTAACAGTGTACTTTCCCACCTTTTTAGGTAAAGGGTTGAGTGCAGCTTTAGCAGGTGAGAAGACACGTGTGTTCTTATCATTCGTCGAGGTGGATAGAGTGGTTGAGACAGCACAGACTTCAAGGCAAACTGAAGTTGACTTCTCTCTTCCTTGTATATGACAATGCTGATTGTCTTTCAAAAGTATCTGACAGTTCAGAAGACTGTCTACCGATGCTGAGTCTGATCCCGTATTCAGTAGGTAGATAGCTGAGTAAAGTCTACTGAAGATCAGCTCTGAGTTCGGCCGAACCGCTCTTGCCGAGTCCAGTTCCCATCGACTCTTTCGGATATCTTGCTCTGCCGAGTCTAGTATTACTGAGTCTTCTACTTCTGGTGTTAAGGCAGATAATCCACTGAGCACCTTGATCATAGGCAGAGTGTCTACTGAGTCTGAAACCTCAGAGACAAGAATAACGATTACAACGGAATGGTTCACCAATCAGATAGGGTTTTGGGATCTTCAAATCTTCTCAACATTCAGAGCACTAGGCTGCTGAGCATGGTTCAGTATAGAAGATAGAATCATTTCCCACCAAGTAAGACTATGCTAAGGACAGAATCATCACCCAACAATTTCCCCCTATTTGATGATGCCAAAACCTATCATCTATGCTAACACTAAACTATCAGAAACAGAGCTCCTTACATTATTACAAGTAAGATCAGTGGAGTTGTTCCAACAGTTCTAGACTACTGAGGGAACAGGGCAAAACACAATTTCCCCCATTACATAGAAACTAGACTAGCATAATCTAACAAAATAATAAACTGACAAGAAAGTAAATAAAGTGAGTGTGTGAGTCAGCAATCACTTCAGTGATTCTGAGTGTTAAAGTATAATATAAACACGGCTGAATAGCAACAAGTGGTTGTCAGAGCCAAAATCAGATTTGTATATATGAGTTATTCAGATCAGTACAATTACAAATCTTGCTAAGCTAGGAAGAATAGAACTAAGCCTAGGAGCCCTTAAACCGCTTGATCCTCGTCCATGAATCCTTGAGATTGCGTCTCTCGCGGTGGCACTCCATACATCCGGTATGTGTTCTTCCTCGGCTTCAAGTATGCAAGCAAAGTCTGCTTGGCTCATCTTCGTCCAGTTCTCTCTTTGATGCAAAGCATACTTCACTTCAGCTTCTATTACCCCAAAGTGGATTGAGTCATCATTTCTTCTAGGTGGAGGTATGATTCGGGCTCCGAACACCGACCTCTATACCTTCGGATACGGCTTTATGCAAGTATATGTATAGATCGTGTTCACTTATCATCATCCATTACGTGTAGGCATCGGCCTTAGTCATGTTGGGCGTAACCTCCGGAAAATAATTGCGCTTGATGAACTCTATCTTTACCGATTCCCATCTCTAAGTAAATTGAGCAGGTATCCAATTGTCTGTCTTTGGCCATCTGTGCGATTTCAGATCAGCTGGCTTCCTGAACCTTTTGTATCGATAAGGAATATCAGCTTTTGAAGGTACTCTCAGCCTGGCCTCTTCCTCAGTCCTTTTCCTCAGTGCTTCAAGGTTTGCCTCCCAGATTCTGTCTATGGCAGCCTGAACTTGTCTAGCCTCTTCGCCTCTGTATAAGTATCTGTTCATTTGGTCGAATATGGCCTCAATTTCATCATCTTGGGCTCCAGTGGCTTTCTGAGGAATGTCTTCAGATTCAGCAGGGGTACTTGATTTTTCTTTTGACGTACCCTGCTTCTCAGTGCTTTGCTGCTTTTGCTCCTTCTCCTTCTCCCTATCTTCTTCATCGTCGATAATCAGTTTCCTGGGAGGTATCCTAGCAGGCTTTCTTCCTCCTCGAGCTGAAGATTTTGTCTTTCCTTTGACAGGCTTTGACTTTGGTTTATTAGCAGATTCTGTTCCAACAATCTCCCTTTCCAGCTTCTCATCAGCTGCAATTTGAGCCTCCTCCTCAGCTGAAATTTATCTCATAGTTTTCTTGGCTGGAGGGGTTGGGAGAATCAGCACTTTCTTGCCTTTTCCCTTAACAGGTGGAGGTAGAGGAGCCTCTTCCTCTTCCGACTCTTCTGCTCGAGCATACTCTGCAACCTCCTTGATAAAATCGGTCGGAGTCCGGGTTGCATGAGTAGCTGGGTTCTCGAGCCACTTGGGCCGAGTCTCATGTGCTCGCGGCCCAAGACACCCCTGGGCCTTACCCTCTGCCTGAGTCCGAGTCCGAGTCCTACTTATCTCGGTCCACGGACTTGGTCTTTTCTCGGATCTCGGTGAAGTTTGTCCCCTTAAGTAATTTGGCGTAAGTTTTGGTAAGGGTCGGCTTCTCGGTTACTCTTCTCTTTTCCTTCCGTACTCTTCTCTTTTCCTTCCCCCTTTTTGGCATCATCAATTACAATAGGGGTAGGGACGAGTACCTTCTTGTCTAGGCGTTTGTAGACGGTGGATAGTTCGTCCGATCGTCATGGATATTTGTCGGTGCCAAGTGAAGCTCATTCCTCTCATTAGTCGGTTCCTCCGAGTATTGCTTATGGGAGAGGTCACTGCTTGCCTTGAATTACGTCGGCTTCTCGAAATCTTCTCCTCCACGACCCGATTGAATGTTGTCAAGTCGGATTTACGTGGCCCGGGCTTGTTCAAGAAGGACTCGGTATGAGTGGACATGGAAGCCCTGGAATGCTTCGAGAAGTTTGGCTTGTCCTTCCCGAATGATTCCGAGCTGATCATCAAACCCGCCTGCTTAGCCAAAGCTTCGGATACAATTTCGGAGACAACAGGGCGGCCGATTTAGATACCGATGTTTTCAGCCCGTAGCTCATTGGTTGTGGCTAGCGCGATCTGTTTCCACACCTTGTGGACGGCCTTCGCAAGAGCTCGATTCTAGATTCCCCGAGCGGTGAGAGCTTTTGCTACGGATCGAGATCTCTTGGAAGTTGAGCCGGGCGCCGCTTCGTAAGTCGACTCCAGCCAAGAGCCGAGCGGGCTCGCCGAGGACGAAGCACCAGCCGTGGACTTCACGGGTCCAAGGATACGGAGTGGAGGTTGAGCTTGTTCAAGAGCATGTGTATCCTTGTCTCGGGATTTTCCTCATCGAGCTTTCCGTGGCCCGAATCACTGGGTGGATCTTGACCATCGTGGTCCGATCCATCGAGGTCTTGCGAGCCTGTAGCTAGCCGCCTGTCATGTATCATTGCCGCATAGCAGCCCTCGGGTTCTCCATGGTGCTGAGGTCGCGGGCTCGTAGTAGCCTATTTGCTCCCTCAACTTCAATTCTTCTTCATGAAGCTGCTGGCAGGAGTAGTGGAGTACTAGACGTTGTAGATGGGGCCACTCCTGAAATCGCAGCAACATGTGGAGCCTTGCTGATTTTGCAATGAGCATCAAATCGAGTAGTCGGCAAGCTCGGAATCTCGTTGAAGAATCTCTTGGGATGCTCCGGATACGATCATCGAAGCTTCCATCCCAATTGTCTCTTCTTCGAATCTTTGTCTCGGACTCCAAGTCTATGGGAGACGTCTGAATCTCAGCAGGAGGCACACTGCTGAGTGGTGGAACTGAAAGGGGGCTGTCAAGACGCTGAATCTCTTCGCTATGTGCTTCAGTAGCATCCCCTTGTTCCACTTCTACGGGTTCCTCAATGGAGACGGCCTTCTCCACTGATTGAGTCTTCTCAGATGATTCTGACTCGTCTATCAGCCGCTGAGGTTGAATAGGTTGCTGAGTAGCCTGAGCAGCAGGAACTTCAGGAGAGACCTCAGGTTCAGTAGGCACGTCCGGAATAGCTTTCCTCAGTTTCTTAGCTGGTGCCTTTGGAGTTTTTGCTGGAGGTGTTCTCTTCTTCGAGGGTGTAGCCTGCTGAGGCTTAGTCTGCTGAGTTATGGCTGAGGGACCTGACCCGATCTGCTGAAGAGCAGCAGTCTTGTTGTGGAATCTGACCTTCTTCACATTAAAATACTCCTTGTCATTGTAGGTGATTGGTTCAGATCCTCAGACATCCTCTATCATTATGGACAACTTCAGTCCATAAAGAAGCTTGCCCTTTACACTCAGCGTGTAAGAGGCCTTGTCGAATTTGGCCGCCTGAGCCATGAATTCACGGATAAAGAACTCCGTCCAATTGATCTGGGCTCTATCATATATGGCCATCATGAGCTGGATCTTGAGCCTCGATACTTGATCGAATGAGCCTGCTTGGCTGGTCAGTAGCTGCGTCACAATATAAGCCAAAGCTCTGTACTGAGGCAGCATGTTGTTTTTAGGAAAAGCAGCTCTGAAGGTCGTGGGCTTTCCACAGAATATTGTCAAATAATCATCTACAAGATCATCCTTGTACCCCATAGTACTGGCTCCTGATCAAAACTTCTCTTTAGAGCCTCCTTGAGTGATATTTGCTTCAGTATCGGAGAAGCATCCTTGATCTCGTAAACGGCGAATCTTCCGATTATGTCCCCGCCTACTGAGTCAGAATTAAGATAAACTTCGGCCACCTTCCTCGGGAGGAAGTATGTCAGCTTCCTTGAAAGAAAACTTTCAAGCCCGGACTCTCTAAGAGCTGAGAAGATCTCGTCCATATAATCGAGATCACAGGCGTTGAACTCCATGGTTGGCTCGAACCAAACACGATCCTTGTCCAGGATTTCTTGCATGTTAACTGGAGTAGACACCGAAATATTTTTACTTGCAATGGTACTGTTACACTAGCATTTATCGAGATCGATTTAAATAAAACAGATTTGTATAGCGATTCTGAAAGAGAAAATTAATTCGTGTAGCAGTTGTAATAAGCATACCGAAAGAGAGATTCTGAAAGGATATGCAAGAGGGGATTGCAAGAAATGATCTCAGAATTTTTGGATGCAGAGGATTTTAAGTGCGGTAATGGCGGTTTCTAAAGATATGATCGAAAATATATATCTAACGTGAAGGTGAACGGTTTTCGATCAAAGGAAGAGTTTAAATCTGACTCGTAAATCTGATAATCAGATCTTCTATTTTGTCACCAGGCATGAGAGACAGACTTTCCAGCTTTTGGAGTTCCAGCGCCAGTTTGTTAGCTTTTATCTTCTGAGTTCCACGACTCAGTAGCGCTAGAGCATCCCAGAGATAAGAATCACTAAGAGTGGTCAGTATGGCATTTCTGGCGACTCGATCTAAGTTGTGAAGCTTCTTCTCTTCAGGAGTGAAGAGACTTCTGTCTTTAGGGATCTTCTTCCCAGTCACCATTCCTCCTCCTTCAGCTGGGGCTTGAGTCACGACACTATCGATCATGGGAACAATAGGTCCATCTTCAAGCACTTCAGTCATACTATCATGGAGGGATGTCAGATGTGCTTCCATTCTGACTCGCCATACTCCATAATTCTCTACCGAGAACATGGGTACCATTCTTATCCCTGACATATCAGTCATATAAAACTAATGATATGAATGTAGAGTGATATGCAGTGAAAATGATTTTCCGGATCCGTTCAAGTAGACCAGTTTCAAGATAACAAGAGTCTTAAAGAACTCCCGCTCTGATACCAATTGTTGGTCCTGACTGTACGGTCAGGTGTAGGGGGGGGGGGTGAATACACCTGAATCCGATTTTCTCAACTTCGAACACGAACAGTCTTGTTCAGGAAAGTGCCATACTGAAATAATTCAGCAGACCAAATAGCTGTTCTGAATCGTGTGTGGCAAAGAGTCTGACTCTACTGGGATCTCGCTGGCCGACCGAGTCGAATTCAGTATCAAACAGGTAGAGTTCAGCGGTGCGGAAAGGTGTAGGCCCTAATCAGTTGAGTGGAAAACCGTTTTATGCAAGTCTCAGTCCAGCAAGTAGACAGTTCAGTATGTTGAGACAGTTGTATGATTTTAAAGAAGATTTTCAGTATGAACACTAAAATCAATGCAATAGTAATCAGAAAGCAATAACAAGACACAGATTTTTAAAGTGGTTCAGAGATCAATCGATCCTACGTCCACCGTCCTGAAAGTTCAGGAGGCTATTTATTATACTGAGTTAGTCTCAATCAGCTTGTGCACAGGACAAAGCTGTGGCTTGGGGATTATACTGAGCAAGTCCCAGTTTACAAAGGCATCAAACTAAAGTGTTTAACAAACTTCTCCAACTATGAGGGAGTCCTTTTACAATAAGGATTGGGTTCAAATATGAACTCCTTCGTCTAAGCTATAAGTATATTCGGTTAAGCTTAGGGTTAGAGGGATAGGGAATGAGAATGTAACTTCTAGATCGACGAACAGCTGAAATAAGCTTTAGGTTCGTGTATCGTCGATTTGGATACTAGAGGCTCTTCTAATAGTTTAGCTTGGTTCCCTATGAGCTGAGAAGGTAGTCTTTCGCCGGAGATAGATCTTCAAGTTCTTGCGGAAGACTTAGGGTTTTCTGGTTCTAGCTCGTTTGAATGCTTGTGTGTGTTTTCGTTGTTTTAAGCTTATGCGCATTCTCTCTTTGAAATGTCCCTCTATTTATAGAGCAGAGATTGGAAAAGATCCGTTGGAGACGATCTTCTTCTCTCTCTCTCTTTTGGTAGCAAACGGCTCTTTTGAAGTAGGTAACAGTGTACTTTCCCACCTTTTTAGGTAAAGGGTTGACTGCAGCTTTAGCAGGTGAGAAGACACGTGTGTTCTTGTCATTCGTCGAGGTGGATAGAGTGGTTGAGACAGCACAGACTTCAAGGCAAACTGAAGCTGACTTCTCTCTTCCTCGTATATGACAATGCTGATTGTCTTTCAAAATTATCCGACGGTTCGGAAGGCCGTCTACCGTCTTGAGTCCCGATCCCGTATTCGGTAGGTAGATAGCCGAGTAAAGTCTATCAAGATCAGCTCCGAGTTCGAGAATCGCTCTTGCTGAGTCGAGTTCCACTGACTCTTTCAGTATACTGCTCCTGCTGAGTCCAGTATTACTGAGTCTTCTACTTCTGGTGTTAAGGCAGATAATCTACTGTGCGCCTTGATCATGAGCAGAGTGTCTACTGAGTCTGAAACCTCAGAGACAAGAATAACGATTACAACGGAATGGTTCACGAATCAGATAAGGTTTTGGGATCTTCAAATCTTCTCAACATTCAGAGCACTAGGCTGCTGAGCATGGTTCAGTATAGAAGATAGAATCATTTCCCACCAAGTAAAACTATGCTGAGGACAGAATCATCACCCAACATCAAGGGAAAACGCTCAAGCTTTCAAACAACTCTAACGCATTCAAGATTAATCCAGCGAAGAACTTGCTTAATAGAATATCATTAGTTCTTCTCTCTAGAGTTTTTTAGATCCCTCTTCTCTAGCTAAGCTCATTGCCAAATCTATAGCTTAGAAATTCGAAGGAGTTCACATTTAGTGATTGTTCTTATTGTAAGAACTCCTTCCTAGTTGGAGATTATCCCCTCCCCTTCAAACCTCGGTTTGATTTGTAGAGTCGCTAAGGACTATAACTTAGAAGGGTCTCGTCCAAAGGCACGCATTCCTTGCCGAGGCTTGCTTAGATAAATCAACAAGACCTCCTGTTCAGCAGGACCGTGGATGTAGGATCTTGCGTATCCGAACCACGTTAAAAATTGCTTGTGTTATTTACTGTTTTATTGCATCGCATATAAACTGATTACAAAATTATATCCTTGCATAAAACGTATTCTTAAAAGCGCACTAGCCAAAACTACTGGTGAAAATCACGTTTTCAAACTGAGATGAATCTCCGGGCCCCACACTATTCCTTACTAAGGTTTTCGACTGAGTCTCAACGACTGACAAAGTCAGTAGGAGAGCTCAGTAGTTAACTCACTCTGACCCGAGATCTAAGGTTCTTACTTGGCACTGTTCATTAGTCGCACCAAACAGCTCAGCAGTCCTTCGGTTTGAGAAAAAGAGCAGTAGTCAAGTGTATTCACCCCCCCCCCCTCTACACCTGACTCTCGTCTCCGGACCAACATATATAGTTTGGATAAGTGTATTCCCCACTAAGTAGTCGTACTCATCCCTATTATTTTAACATTTTTCTGGAAATGGCTCGGCCGATACGTAGAGGTGTTGGTGATGATGGTCACACGAGGAAGGATTTATGAAATTGATTATTGCATTAACTAGTTTTATCATGAACTGTGTATTTTTTTTTTTTTTTTGAGAACTTGTTTTATTTAAGACTTCCGCTGACTATAAAAAAATAAAAACCTAAGTTTCGAATTGATTTTTTTCCATGGAAATATTTTGAAAGAATTTAAATATGCACGTTAAACATGAAGTAACGTCCTTTGTTAAGTTTTGAAAAATTAGGGCGTTACAGAGTGGTATCTGAGCAGGTCTACTTTCCTGTAGACTTGTTTCATGTTATGCAGGAAATTGACCATCATTACTACCACTGCATCGTGCCGGCGAGGTAAGTAAAGTTTTCAAGTCATGAAATGTTTTTAAAATTCATATATTGCAAGATTAAGAAAAATGCATGGTTTTTCATGAAAGTACATGCATTCATGTTTTTAAGCTAAACAAATTTTCGAGGACGAAAATTCTTTAAGTGGGGTAGATTGTAACTCCCCGAAATTTTCAATATAAAATGCATTGCATATCTATTCATGCATGTTATCAATTGTTTTAGTTCTGTAAGTCGCGCCTTAGAAAATTAAATGAAAATTAAAGCATATATCTTATTTGTCATTAAAACATTTTTGTTATGTAAATTTATTTTTAATTTTGAATGTGTTTTTTTACATCATATTATGATTATTATTTTTTTAATTATTTAGAAATCATGTTAAAATAATTAGGCAAGAATAATATTTATTTATTTTGGATTTCCTAAACCAACTAGGATTCATAAAAGAATATAATATCTTATATTGTATTAAATTATTAGGAGATGAATTCTATATTATGTTTTATGATTAAAATAGATATTATACTTGTAATATACATGTTTTAGGAAAAAATCTAGTTGTGGTTATCCATATCCTAATTTATCTATGATTGAATCTCTTATATGGTAAGTGATAGAATAAATTCTATATAAAATATATATGGACGAAAATAATTATGGATAAAATATATTTGATACCTTATTTGATTAGGGATGTTTGGATAATGATATTTAGGCTTATAAATACCCCTTAGTCTCTCATAATATAGCATCCCATAAAATTTTTGAAAATCTGCTAGCATATCTGCGAACTGTTTCAAGAATTATTTACACATCTTCCCGTCATCATCTCGTTGTGAAATTTTAGGGTCATCTTCCAAGTTATGTCTAGTATTATATATTAATTTTATAGAATTTTACAAGCATGATATGGATTTGATTAAAATTGTTATTCATAACCTGCCAGTTTTTGACAGCATGTCCATAAGCTTGATAGGAAAATTGTTTTTCATTTTTTTTGAGTTGTTTTCGACCATGCTGAATATTAATAGGATATACTATATGTTAGGTCATTCATTTTAAGAATATAGAATTTTTAGGATACATTTACTATTTATTTGTTAATTTGTTTATTGTTATGCCAAATCTTTTGTCAATATGCATGTTTGACTTTATTACGTACACGATAGTTATAGCACATTAGTTTCGGTATATAATAGTTATTGCATACTAGTTTGACAAATAACTAATTAGGATTATAAGTGAAGAAGAAAATCTTATACATTATTTATATATAATCAAATAATGTTACCATGGTTTGAAAGCAATTTGGTACGTGTCTGACTTAAATTGTTTGTGCTTATGAATTTAAATTGTTAATATATAGGAATTAATATAAGGAAGAAGATTAGGAAGAATTACTTTAGTTTATGTGCCTTTGAATGTCTAATTATGTTGGGAGGTTATATATACTTGGTAATAAGCCGTATAAGAATTCATGAAATTCTTTAGTGAAATAGTAAGAATTGTTGTCGGCTTTGAGATCATGGAGATGTCAAAGTTTGATTTCTATTATATGACGTGGTGTATATTTACGTTATTTTATCTATGATACACATTGTTGTACACACATGACAATCTCATTCATTCAGAAATAATAATTTATTTTTAAAATAAAATTTTCCATAGGATCGGCGCGCAGGACTTAAACATTGATATCAATTATTTTCTTCAATGTCAAAGTTAAGGTGAGGAAGTATTCTTACACTACATTTATCCTTATTATATTTTATGCTCGATAGTTATGAGTTAATGTCAGGCATGATAAGGAAGGATCGAAGTTGATCGGTATAAAGGTTTATGGTCGAAGTTGACCGGGATCGAAGTTGATCGGTACACATGTTTATGGTCGAAGTTGACTCGGTGGTCTGTGTGACTACGTAATTCTTACATGTTCTAATTTTCCATAATATATTGGTATATTATATAGTTTGGATAAGTGTATTCCCCACTGAGTAGTCGTAACATTTTTCGGGAAATGGCTCACCGTGATGCGTAGAGGTGTTGGTGGTGATGGTCACACGAGGAAGGATTTATGAAATTGATTATTGCATTAACTAGTTTTATTATGAACTCGTGTATTTTTTTTTTTGAGAAATTGTTTTATTTAAGACTTCCGCTGACTATAAAAAAAAAACCTAAGTTTCGAAATGATTCTTTTTCATGGAAATATTTTGAAAGAATTGAAATATGCACGTTAAGCATGAAGTAACGTCCCTAGTTAAGTTTTGAAAAATTGGGGCGTTACACTTTTACTAAAAACAATGATATTTTTATTCGTCATAATCGATACTTTTATTCATAGCAAGTGATATTTTGATTTATAACAAGTGATACATTGATTAATAACAAGTGATATATTCAATAAATTTACTAAAACCAACGATACTTTTATTCATAACAAGCGATACTTTTATTCATAATAATTGATACATTGATTAATAACAGGTGATACTTTTATTCAGACCAAATGATATATTCAGAATAATTGATACTTTTTTCATACATAGAGATACTTTTATTAAGAACAATTGATACTTTTACTAAAACCAATAATACTTTTATTCATAATAAGTGATATTTTTATTCATAGAAAGTGATACTTTGATTCATGAAAAGTGATACATTGGTTAATAATAGGTGATATATTTATTCAAAATAAGTCATACTTTGATTCATGACAAGTGATACATTGTTTAATAAGAAGTGATACTTTTATTAAGAACAAATAGCTGTACTGAATCGTGTTCAGCAGACCAAATACTGAAAGAGTGTGCCGTACTGAAAGAGTTCAGCAGACCAAATAGCTGTTCTGAATCGTGTTAAGGCAAAGAGGTACTGACTCTTTTGAGATCTGCTAGCTGACTAAGTCAGAATTCAGTATCTTCATATGGAGTTCAGTGGTGCGGAAATGTGTAGGCCCAAATCAGGTGAGTGGAAAAACGTTTTCTTAAAAACAGTTTCAGTTTAGAAGAGTGAATCAGATAAGTATGCTGAAACTTAGTTGAATGATTTTAAAGATATGATATTCAGTATGAACAGTTAAAATCAATGCAACAGTAAATAAGAGACAAAGAGATTTTTAAAGTGGTTCGGATGCACAGGATCCTACATCCACTGTCCCGAAAGGTCAGGAGGCTATTTATTATACTGAGTTAGTCTCAGTCAGCTTGTACACAGGACAAAGCCGCGTCTTGGAATTTATACTGAGCAAGTCTCAGTTTACAACGGGTATCAAACTAAAGTATTTGACAAACTTCTCCAACTATGAAGCGGTCCTTTTACAATAAGGATAAGGTTCAAAGGTGAACCCCTTCGTCTAAGCTATGGATAAATTCAGTTGAGCTTAGGGTTAGAGGGATAGGGAACGAGAAAGTGGCTTCTAGATCGACGAACAGCTGAGTTGTAGCTTTGAGTTTGTGTATCGTCGATTTGGATACTAGAGGCTTTTATATCTGTTTAGCTTGGTTCCCTAAGAGCTAGAAGGTAGTCTTTCGTTGGAGAATGTTCTTTAAGTTCTTGCGGAAGACTTATGCGATATTCTGTTTTTGCTCGTTTTTCCGTTTTCTTGCTCGAGAGTGTGTTGGCTCGTTCGTTGCTTTTTGGCTCTCTGCATCCGCATGAAAAAAACTTGAATCATCCCTCTATTTATAGAGAAGATATTAGGAAAGATCCGTTGGAGACGATGATCCCTTTATCTTACTCTTTTGGTAGCTAACGGCTCTTTTGAAAAAGGTGACGAGTGTCCTTTCCCTCCTTTTCCTGAAAGTTGTTGACTTGCGGCTTTAGCAGTAAGGACAGGTGTTGGCTTGTCATTTGCCGAGGTTTTGCGAGTAGTTGAGACAGAACGGACTTCGAGGCATAATGAAGCGACTTCTCTCTTCCTCATATTTGACTATGCTAATTGTTGTTCAAAAGATCTCGACAATTCGAAGATGCGCCGCCTACCGAGTCCCGATCCGAGTAGAGAGTACCGAATTTACTCTACCGAAGGTCGGCTCTTAGTTCGGTGAACTACTCTGCCGAGTTCGGTCCCACCGAGTCTTTCAAGATATCTTGCTCCTGCTGAGTCCAGTACATACTAAGTCTTCTACATCCGGTGCTGAGGCTGATAATCTACTGACCGCCTGAACCAGTGCAGAGTGTCTACTGAGTCTGAATCCTCAGAGACAAAAACAATTACAAAGGAATGGTTCACCAATCAGATAGGGTTTTGGGATCTTCAAATCTTCATGGGATCACTCAGGGTATAAGCCTACTGAGTGCATTTCAGTACGGAAGATATAATCATTTCCCACTATGTAAAACCGTGCTGAGGACTGAATCATTACCCAACAAATTCTAATATATATATTAATATTTTCTGACTCATATATCATTTTTTTGAAAATAAAAGATTAAATTTATTATATTTTTTTTTGTATCATAGTGAAATTTGAAAAAGAATCAATTTTTAATGTCAAAAATAAAAATAAAAAACGAAAAGTTTGTTGCTGGGTCTCGAACCCGAGTCTCTTAGGTGAAAGCCCAACAACAAACCAATTGCGCTACATGAGCGCTAATGCTAGCAATTACGTTAATAAGGTATTTATCTCTATGCAGCCGGTTGCACACGCAAACAAATTGCACTAAAGTTTTTGCCATGTAACTATTAATCTTATGAAATGAAAGGTGAGATGTTGTTCTAGCCATTTCAGTAAGGTGTGTTAACAAAAGAAACATCCCCTATATATAAGAACTAAGAATCAATCCTAGCTTTTCCTTTTTTTTTAACTATGTACACCTATTTTTCTTATTTTGTATTTATTTTTCAAAAATGAGAAAATAAATTTCTTTAACGGTAAATATGGTTTTTTACAGTTTATGTTTTGAAATTTAACCAAACACCTACAGTTACCTCATGCGGCAGCGGCGGACCAGCGGCGGTGGTGGTAATCGGCAGTACCAATTTTTTTATGCATAATATGGTATTGATTTATGCATAATTACGAGCATTTTTATACATAAAACTGTTTGTTATGTGGATATATTATATAACAAAAATAAATTTTTATGCATATTATAGCATTTGTTTGTGCATAAGCCCGAACAAATTTATGCATAAAACTGTTTGTAATGTAGATATTATGTTATAAATAAAAACAGTTTTTATACGTATGACAATATTTGTTTATGCTTAAGATCGAAAAAATTTATGCATAGACTGACATATTGCAGTATTAGTTTATGATTAATTCAGTGCATTATTATGCATAACAATGTCTGTGTTTGTGCATATTGTGATATTACTAATATAATTCATCATACTTTTAATATATAACCTAACTCTCATTTTCTCGCTAGCTAGCAACGGCGGGCGACGTCGGCAGTGGTTAGCGGCGGCGGGAGGTGGTAGATTATTGGGGTTTTTCATTTTTTGTATTTTAATAAATTAATTATTAATATTGTTGTTTACTATTTTACACTCTATTAATTGAATAAAAAAATATATATTAATTGTACACCATAGATCTAATGGAGATCGATGGTGTACATTGGTTCTTAGTTGTTATCTGAGGGATGGTTCTTAGTAGCTGTTGGTCCCGAGTCAAATGTTCATGTGTAGAGGGGGGGGGAGGGGAGGGGGGTGAATATACCTGAAAACTTTTCTCAAAATTGAATGCGAACAGTCCGATTTCGGGGATTGTCTGCTGAATAAATTCAGTAGACAAGGGAAGTTGTTCTGAATCGCATGGACAGAGTGACTGACTATACTGAGGCCTGCTAGCTGACTGATGTCTGAATTCAATACCGTTCAGTAAGAGTTCTGTAGATGCGGAACAGTTTAGGCCTAATTTAATTGAGTTGAAAACATTTTTAGTATAACTGTTTCAGTAGATTAGTGCACTCAGTTAAGCTTTTTACTGAAACTCTGTTGTATGATTTTGCAAATAGGTTTTCAGAATAAAGTGGTTCGGATATCAAAAATCCTACGTCCACTATCCCGAAAAGATCAGGAGGCTATTTTATTATACTAAGTTAGTTTCAGTTGGTTTATACACTGGACAAACACGGCCTTAAAGATTATACTGATCAAGTCCCAGTTTACAAGGTTCAAACAAAGATGTTTGAAGGATTCTCCAACAGTGAAGGAGTTCTTTGCAATAAGAACAGTTCAAGATATGAGCTCATTCGGTTCTAAGATATAGATATTTCGGTGGAGCTTAGGTTAGAGGGAAAGGGAACAATGAAGGGGCTTCTAGAGTGAAGAACAGTGAGGAATAATCTATCTCGGTTCGTGTTCTATCACTTGGATGCTAGAGGCTTTAATTCTATGAAGTGTAAGTGCCTTTCGCATTGAGTGTTTTCTTTGAATTTCTTGCGGAAAGCTGTGTTCTTGCTCGTTCAATGCTCGTATATTCTGTGTCTTGTGTATATTCTTCGATTTGATTTTCCCTCTATTTATAGAGGTGAGCTATGGATAGATCCGTTGGAGACGAACTGTCCACATGTCACTCTCTTTGGGTAGTTAAAAACTATTTTGGAATCGTGCATAGTCTACCCTCTTTTTTAGGAAAGTAGTTGACTTGCAGCTTTTTACCAGAACTTTGACACCTGGCTACTTGTCATTGGTCGAGGTGTAGAAAGTTGTTGAGACATTCAAACTTCAAGGCAGATACTGAAGCTTACTTCTCTGATGTTTACAACCTCGGACAACTTTACTGATTTAACACAGAAAACCTTATGACAATCAAGGAGACTGTCAGGCCGTTGCTGAGTCTAACCAGGGGTTCAGTAGTATACTCCTGCTGAGTCCAACTCTACTGAAGGTCGACTCTGAGTTCAGTAAACTGCTCCTGCTGAGTCCAGTTCTATTGACTCTTTCAGTATTCTGCTCCTGTTGAGTCCAGCACTACTGAATCTGAACACCCCTCAGTATGCTGCTCATGCTGAGTCCAGCACTGCTGAGTCTTCACTCCATCGTACTGAGGTGGATAGTCTATTGAGGTTCAACAGACAGAACTTCTGAGCCTGGACCATGCTGAAGGCAAGTCTACTAAGTCTGAGACTCTCAGAGACCAAGGCGTTACAATTACAAAGGAATGGTTCACCAATCATATTAGGGTTTTGGGATCAACCAAATATTCTATATAATCTACTGCTGAATCACCTCCCAACAATTTCCCCCTATTTGATGATGCCAAAACCTAACACCACAAACTACCAGATGCAAACTCCTTACAAATATTACAAGTAGAATCAGTGGAGTTGTACTTCTAGTTCTAATCTACTGAGGACCATTAGGAGTTTACAGAAAATATCATTTAAAACAAATTATCCCAACACAATTCCTCCAAGACAACAATCAAACCTAGCAACAATAGATAAACATAAATAAGCAGTGAGTGTGTGAGTCAGTAATCACTTAGGTGATTCTGAGTGTTAAATTTAAACAAATTAGGCCATGGAGATAATAAGATGTTGTCAGGCCAAGCAACAAAGATGTATGTATATATATATAACAGGTTCAGTACAAGTACATCTCTTGCTACACTACCAAAACAAAAGAGAGAAGAAGACCTAGCAAGACTATCTTCTGAAACGCTGAATCCTTGCCTTAAAGTCTTTTGATTTATATTCAGGCAGAGGGAGTCCATATATCTTGAAGGTATCTCTCCTGAGCTTTTGAATCTTTGGAACGTCTTCAAGATCATTAGCATCAAGCTCAAGTGCAATGGCTGCGTTCCTGACTTCTCCTTCTATCACGCCGGTGTATAGAGATCCATCCAGCTTCTGAGGTGGAGGCAGTGGTCTGTAAGCCGGAGTCTGAACATCTTCTTTATCTGTAATAGCTTTCTCGACCATGTTGTAGATCTCCAAATCTTACTAGTAGAGCCAGTCAGCAAAGGCGTCGTTCTTCTGAGTTTCTGGGCAGTACTGCCAGACATAATAACGCTTAATGAATTGAGCCTTAAGTGTCTCCCTGAGCTGAGTCTTCTCCCAAGGAATCTATTTGTCAACCCGAGGCCACCTTGTCAGCTTCATCCCCCAGGATGAGTTTCCTTGCAGGAGGCCTTTTAGCTGGTTTCCTCGGTGGAACCTTAGTACGGGCCTTTCCAGGTGCCTTCTTAGGCTTGTTCGCTGCCTCAGCCTCAGCCAACTCCCTTACCAATTTCTTATCGTCTTCTATCTGAGCTTGCTCAGTTGGGCTTATGTATCATTTGTGGGATCTTTTCAGTGGAGTAGGAACCTTCAGCGGCTTCTTACCCTTTCCCGATACTGGTGGAGGCAGAGGAGGCTCTTCCTTATCTCTGAGTCCTCCTCTAGGAACTCAGCAACTTCCTTGATATGCTTCTGAGAGTTAGTGGAAGTTCCAGTTCCTGTCTCCTTGGGTCTTGAGCAGCTTGGGCCAGTCTCAACGCCTACATCACCTGCGCAGGAGACACCCTGGGCCGCACCCTTAGTCTCGATTTCTTCCTTTTTAGCAGAAGAGGGGGTCAGTGGGAGCAGATCTAACTTAGGTCCCTGGTACTGACTTCTTCCCTTTGGCTATTTCCCCCCCATTTTTAGCATCATCCAATACGCCAGGGGTGGGAAGTGAGACTACCTTGGAATTCAGTGCAGAGTAGGCAGTTGATAACCTATCGAAGGATTTTTGAAGACCTTCGAATTTTTCATGCAGGTCGTTCCTCTCAGTAATGAGATCTTCACCGTATTTGCAGTAAGAGGAATCAACTAGGTCCAGAATGGTCTTCAGCTTAGCATCGAACTTCTCCTCAAAGGCTTTTTGAATTGAAGCAATTCTGTGCTCGTGAGCCTTAGTAAGTGTGGAGAGTCTAGACATGTGTTCTGACTGGGCTGCCTTAAAGGATTCCAGAAGAGAAGTCTATGCAGCCGTCATAGATGCTTGCTGAACTTCAAACTCAGCTCGTTGTGTGGAAAGTGCGTCTTTGAGAATAGCTGAGAAATCAGGGACATGCGTGTTCTAAACTAAAGTCTTCAGCGCCCTGATTTCCTCGCAAGGAGGTAGTTCCTCGCAAGGAGGCAGTTCCTCTCAAGGAGGCAGTTCTGTGTCCCTTGGATTTTAAGAGCTTTGGCTACTAACTTCGATCTTTGGGGTTTGATAATGGGGGCAACCTCATAAGTAGACTGCAGCAATAGCTGTCCCGAGTCTGTATCATGAGAGGTTCCTTTTGCCGCCGAGCCAGGAGGAAGGGAGTTGATTGGTAGATCAGCTGAGGGTTGAGCTCCCTCCTCCTGTTGAGTACCCTAAGCAGGCTTCTCAAGGCCTGCATCATTGGGTGGGTCCTGATCATCCGAATCAGAGCCCTCTGAAGGCGCGATTGCTGAGGGGATCCTATCCTCAAGTAAAGCTAGCATTGTCGCCCTTAAGTCATCTAGGGAGCATAAGTCAGCAGGCTCGGAGTAGCCTATTTCCTGACGAATTTCTAGCTCCTCGGAATTCTGAAGTTCGCAGGATCTGAATTGGATAAGACGATCAAGAGTGATCCAATCTTGGAATCTGAAGAGCATTTGAAGTCTGGCCTTATAAGCAATATTCACCAAGTCAGAGTGACTTGTGATTTCTGGAATGGCCTCAGAGATTTCTCAGGTTACTCTGTCCTGAAGGGCGTAAAGTGCTTGTCTCCATGTCATCTACTTCTATAGGAGACATAGTCTTCTCAGCAGAGGGAAGACTACTGATCGGTGGTACATCCAGTGGGGACCTGGATGTAGGAGTCGTAATCTCAGGGGTAATCGACTATTCTGGTGAGGCCGCTTTGTCAGCTGAGGTTGCTTTCTCTTCAGATGCAACCTTTCCTAGTGAGACTGTCTTCTTAGAGGAATCTGAATCGTCCCTCAGTCTGAACGGGGCTACTACCACAGCCGTCTCATAAGCTTTTTTCTACTTCTTCTTAGGGGTAGCACCCTTGTTACTGGGAGTGGGGGCCTTCCTCTTCCCCTTCCCTTCCTCAGCAAAGCCAGCGCCTATCTGCCGAAGCGTGCTAGCACGGCTATGGAATTTGATCTTCTTTAGGTTGAAGTAGCCTTTGTCAGCATAAGCTATGTTGTCTTCGCCGCACAGATCTTCCATTATAATTAACAACTTCATCCCGTACAGGAGTTTGCCCTTGGCACTCAGACGTCCAGTAAAATTATCAAATATTGCGGACTGCGTCTGAAACTCCTTCAAGAAGAACTCCATCCAATTGATATTGGCCATATCGTAGATGACCATCATCATTTGGAGTTTGGGTCTGGACACTTGATCAAATGAGCCTGCTTGGCTCGTCACTATTTGCGTAACAACATACGCTAACGCCCGGTACTACGGGAGCATGCAATTTTTAGGAAATGCAGCTCTGAAGGTAGTCAGCTCTTCGCAGAATATCTCTAAGTATTAATCCAGTAGATCATCCTTAAACACGGCTATACTCAAGCCACTGTCGGGTAGCTGAAAGCTTCTCTGAAGCGCTTGCCTCACAGACATCTGTCTGAGTTCAGCATCGGCTCTCGCGGGGTCAGAGATAAGGTGGATTGTAAAAGCTCCAAGAACATCTCCGTCTACCTCCTCCAGATTAAGGTAGAACTCAGAAATCTGCATTGGGAGGAAGTAGGTTGGCTTCCTCGACAACAGTTTCTGTAGCCCTCATGCTCTGAGTGCATCAAAGACCTCGTCCAACATATCCAATCCGCTGGAGTCGAACTCCATGACTGGCTCGCACCATACTCGATCCTTCTCATGGATCTCGACCATATTGGCAGGTACGATCACGGTGATACTACTTGGGTTTGCCATGACTAAATCTGCAGAGTTACGTATTATTACTAGATAAAAGAATAAATAAGCATGAGTACTAAAGAACGTAAAAGTTATCGTTTAAATCTCTGAAAGGTATGCAAATGCAGAAGCAAAGGTAGAAAGGCTAGGGTTTTTCATAAGATTTAAGGTTTTAGCAGAGCGAAAATGGCGGTTTGAGCGATAGATACATCGATATTTATGATATGAAGATGGAGAGTTTGATGATTGATGGTTCAGTTATAATCCCCCTTTAATGGATTGGACCGTCAGGATTTAATATTATATAAAGCAATGAGTATGTAAGCCGCCTAAGTCAAGTCCATTGTATTTAGCCTATAGGAGTAAGTTGATATGACATGCATTTAATGCAAAGCAGAGTTCAGCAAACATAACATAGAATGTCGTGTATTTAATGAAACCGTTTATAATAAATAATATTCTCTAAAGCATTGACTACGATGCTGAATAGATATCATAACAACATTAATTATTGGTTTGACTACTAAAAGAGATACGCAAACCTGCCAGCTGAACATTGTAGTCAGCTGATACCTCGTGTAGTTGTTTATGAATCTCTGTGTATTGAATGAGTCTAGTACTGAGAGTAAGTATTCTCCCTTGCTGAATGCTTCTCTCCTGAATCCTCTTACTGACTTGAGTCAGCCTACAGACCTAGCTCTACTGAATGTTCTCTGAATCTGGCTTCAGCTAGAGGCTTGGTCAAGCCCTTTGATGGTCAGTATGGATCTTTTCCATTCTAATATCCTTCTTTTCGACATGGTCACAAATGAAGTGGTGTCTGATGTCCACGTGCTTGCATCTAGTATGAAGAACAGGGTTCTGTGTGATTACAATGGCACTGGAGCTATCGCAAACGATCGGCCCTTCATTTTGAATGACGTCATAATCGCGTAGCTGCTGTCTCAGCCAAAGCATTTGGGCGCAGCAACTTCCGGCAGCCATGTATTCAGCTTTAGTAGTTGATGTGGCTACTGAGTGTTGTTTCTTTAAGAACCATGAGATGATCTTACTACCGAGGAACTGATAAGTTCCTAAAGTCAATTTTCGATCAATCCTGCAACCTGCGTAGTCAGCATCAGAATAACAAGTTAGTTCAATATAATCATCTGCTGGATACCATAAACCCAATGTCAGGTGTTCCTCTGAGATAGCGGAAAATCTTCTTTGCTGAGTACATATGGCTCTGCTTAGAATTCACCTGAAATCGAGCGCAAACACCTATAGCATAAATTATGTCAGGTCTAGTAGCAGTTAGATATAATCGAGAACCAATAATTACATGAAATTCAGTATGATCTACTGATAATCCCTCTTTGTCAAGATAGATTTTCATGTTCGTGTTCATCGGATTCTTGATTGGTTTGTTGAATGTGCAACCGAATTTCTTGATGAGGTCTCGAGTGTATTTGCTTAGATTGATAAATGTTCCCTTCTCTGATTGTTTGACTTGAAATCCAAGGAAGTAATTCATCTCTACCATCATCGACATCTCGAATTTTTTCTTCATCATTTTCTCGAACTGCTGACACATGATGACATTCATTGATCCAAATATAATATCATCTACGTAGATCTGCACAAGTAAGCTATCGTCGCCTAGACGAATGCTGAATAGATTTCGATCCACTGTGCCTTTCTGAAAACCTTTCTGAAGAAGAAACTCAGACAGGGTATCGTACCAAGCCCTGCGTGCTTGTTTTAACCTGTATAGAGCCTTTCTAAGTCTATACGCTTGAAGTCCCTGCTGAAAGCCGGGAGGCTGTTCTACATAGACTTCTTCTTTCAGGACACCGTTCAGGAACGCTGACTTCACATCCATCTGATATACTCTCAAGCGTTGATGTGTTGCGTAGGCAAGGAATAGTTTGATTGCCTCCAATCTTGCAACTGGAGCGAATGTTACGTCGAAATCTATCCCTTCGGCTTGACAGTAGCCTTTTACCACGAGTCTAGCTTTTTTCCTTACTATAACATAGTTCCGATCAAATGTTGATGTAGGGGTCTATCAACGAGCTCCCATACGTCGTTCCTAGTGAACTGATTCAGCTCCTCCTGCATAGCAGTGATCCAGCGAGCATCTTTAAGCTCGTCCTTAATTGACTGAGGTTCATCTATAGACAAGAAGCAGGAATATAGAGCACTTTCTCCCTGACATAATCTTGATCTTGTCTTAACAGTTGCTGAAGGATCTCCAATGATAAGATCTGAAGAGTAAGCATCCAGGCACGATCGACGATGTCTTATCTCTTCATATGAAATTTGTTCAACACATATAGTAGGTGAGTTATGCATTTTAGTTCTACTATTCTGACATTGAAGTAATTCAGTGACAAGAGTTGGGTCTATTGAGTCACCAGGTTCAGGGGCATTAAGCTCAGAAACGTTATTTGTTTCCCCTGAGTTGTTATTCTCAGTAGAGGTCTTAGTTACCACTTGGGTTTCTTCATCGACTTGAGTTACCTGGGATTGATTCTCTTCAGTAGAATCAATCTGTTCAGCTACGTTATTCTCTGGATGTGATTCAGTAATCCTGACTTCACTATCCTCCTCTGAATCATTATCCCAACAAAGCTGGATCTTTTCAACATTATCCTTTAAGTTTAGATCCTGTAGTTGTTTACTGATGTCATCATATTCTCGAATTTCGCTTTACGCTCCCTGTTCTTAGTAGCAAACTCATTAAAGACAACATGAGGGCTTTCCTCCATGCAAAGGGTCCGCTAGTTAAAAACTCTGAAGGCTTTGCTGACTCGGGAGTATCCTAAGAAAACTCCCTGGTCTGACTTGTTATCAAAAGTCTTTAACTGATCCTTTTCGTTATTGTGGATAAAACATGAACACCCAAAAATATGGAAATGAGATAAGAGAGGCTTCCTGTAGTTCCATAGTTCATATGTTGTCTTCTGATGTTGCTTTGTTAGTAGTGATCTGTTCTGAGTGTAACATGCAGTATCAGTAGCTTCTGCCCAGAATTTTGATGGGAGTCCTGAGTCTGTGAGCAGGGTTCTTGCTGCTTCTTTGAGTGTTCTATTATTTCTTTTAGCATCCCATTTTGTTGAGGCGTGCGTGCAGAACTCTTTAACCATCGCATTCAGGAACTCGGTTCCTCGTCCCGAACGAATCGTTCGATTTCGTTGTTCTTCTCGACACTGAGTCTTTTCAGAAGCGTAGGCACTCTGTTTTGACGTCAGAGTTGTTGGGAATAAATATGACCCATGTGTAGCGCGAGTAGTCATCAATGACCACTAATGCATACTTCTTGCCTCTGATCGTCACAGGAGAGACTAGACTAAACAAATCCATATGCAGGAGCTGAAGGATTCCTTCCATTGAAGGTGATGGAACTGGTGGATTTTGTTTCTTTGTTTGCTTTCCCTTCAGGCATGCCTCGCACTGTATATCCTTGCTGAACACTTCATTCGTCAGTCCTCTCGCTAGAGCGTTTCTAGCAACCTTGTTGAGCGTCTTGAAGTTGAGATGGCTGAGTCTTCTGTACCAGAGCCACCCCGTTCTGTTGTCGTTTTTCGCCAGCAAGCATGCTTCAGGTTCTGCTGAATTCCAGTCAGCAATGTATATGTTCTTTTTGCGCGAAACAGACAACACTGTTTTCCCTATAGATTTATCAATGACATTACAGAAACCAGTGTCAAAAATCACTCTATTCGAGTTATCACAAAGTTGACTAACAGAGAGAAGATTATGTTGAAGTCCTTCAACGTATGATACTCTTGGAACTGTGGTGGTTCCAATTCTGAGTGTTCCGTAGCCTCTGGTATAGCTTTTTGTGTTGTCTCCAAACTCGATTCTGGGTCCTTCTTCTGTTATATAATTCTTCAGTAGACACCTCTGGTACGTCATGTGTCTTAAGCATCCGCTGTCCATGGATCCATGTGCACCTACAAAATAGAATTATATTCAGGTACCCTTTATTTTTGATTTTGGGTCCTTAAGCGTTAGTTTTGGAAACCCAAATCTGTCTTACGACCCTGGTGGTGTCAGACATTTTCTGTCCACTTTTGTCAACATATTTCACCTGGAGGTTCAGGAGTCTTGATCTTCTGAGTTGGTGGACTGCTCACCTTAGCCTTCTGAATGGCCTTTTTCTTCTTCTGACTCTTGGAACCCCTTCTGACAATAGGATCTGACACATACTGAGCTGGCTGTGTCAGCTGTGGCGGTGCATACTGATCAGCGCACTTTACTCTATTGGTTCCCCCTTGACTGTGCTAGGGTGATTTTGAGCCGAACTTTGGGTCAGACTTCTGATAGCTAGGATGAGGTGCTTTCATCTTCTGTTTTTTCTTTGCTGAGGGGTTTAGTGATTCAGTATTGATCGTCTCCCCTTGAACAAACCTATTAGTTAGCCGATTTTCTGAGCGTGTGGAAGCAGATATGGAGGCTCCATGGCTGAACCCGAGTACCTACTGAGAACATGGGTACCATAGGTACGATAGGTTCGTCTTCTAAGACCTCTTTTCATTCATAGATTAAAGAATTGCAATGTTTGATCTCGTCTTTGCGTCTTGTATTTCGAAGAGACAGTTTTTTCAAGTTCAACGTCCCATGGGTAAGTGTTTGATTCTTGAGTGCTCTGTGAATTGATCCAATAAGTTGCTCAATTCCTTTTCTTATGTTAATTTCTAGAATGGCGCAAAGCTAAAATTCGCTAAAATTAGTTCTGGGCGAATAAATAGTCGCTATCTATCACAAAACTCATGTACTCATGTTTTTCGTGAGGGAATGATAATGATATAAATCATGAGATAAATGTGTTTTTATAATATATCGTACGGCTCATTCTTAATTATATTGCTAATGAGCTTCTAATAAATTAATATTCAGCCCAAAATATAATTCATAAAAACTGGACCACCTATTTATCAATTAATTGGCCCAATCAATTAATTCTAGATAAATAATTCCCACATTATTAAATAATGTATAAATTCATTAATTGTTGGTCCGAAGACGAGTATCACGTGTTGGGGGGGGGGGGGTGAATTCACATGATTGCAAGTTTTTCCTCAAACGCGAAGGTCAGCTGAGTTGAGTTTTGCTACTGAATTTTTCAGTGCCATATATAAATCTTCTGATCGCGGGTCAGAGTGATTCAGCAGCTTAGTCCATTCTACTAACTTGAGTCAGTATGAGAATTTCGGTTGCAGAATGTTGTGCGGATAAGTGTGGAGCCCAGTAGACTTCGTCTCTTTGAAAACTTTTTTATGCAAACCAAAACCGTTTTGGCCGGTGCACTTTTTAAAGTTCGTTTCATGCAAAGGATGATTTTATAAACGGTTTTGAGCGCAATGCAACGAAACAAGAACGACACAAGTAATTTTTTACGTGGTTCGGATACGTAATTTTTTTAGCGCAATGCAACGAACAGGGTTTTTTTGTTGATTAATCTGAGCAAGCCTCAGCAAGGAATATATGCACTGGACAGACCCTTCTAAGTTATAGTCCTTAGCGACTTTTACAATCAAACCTAAGTTTGATTTGGAGGGGATGATCTCCAACAACGAAGGAGTTCTTACAATAAGAACAATTCACAGAATGTGAACTCCCTCGAAGGTTCTAAGCTAAGATATAACATTGGAGCTTAGATAGAGAAGGGGGAACCAAAGAATCTCTAGAGAGAAGAACTAAGGATATTAAACTAAGCAAGTTCTTAGCTGGATTAGCTTTAAGTGCGCTAGAGAGTTGTATGCTTGTATGCTTTGTGTTCCCTTGTTGTCCCGTGCGTTGATCTTGGAGACTCTTCTCTATTTGTAGTTGTAACCCATGCATGTATCTGTTGGAGAGGACGATGCCAAGTGCCACAAACTTCCAAGGAAAATGACCATATATTTTTGAAATGTCGCCGCAAAGTGGTTGGCTTTCTGCACATGAGATCAACTTTTGTGTTAGAGCAGGTAAGCTATGCTAGCTTCTCATTGGTCGATATTATTACGGCATTAGGTGAGACTTGTCAGACATCAGTCTTCTTCTTGTGTTAACTCTCCGAACCTCGTACAGTGAACGTTATCTGCTGATATTCGACATAAAGATTGGGCAGTCGATTTTCCTTATACGGTCTGCAACTGAGTTGCAGCTTTTCAGTAGATGAAGAGCTGATCATACTGAGTCTTCATCTGAGTCAGCTGATAACTGATCTTCTGCTGAAGGTTGTCACTTGATGATTTTGAAAACTACTGAGCTCTACAGAACCGATGACTTGGGGTTCTAGAACTTTAACTTCTCTACTGAAGTTATGTCCAATAATACTCCAAATAGGACTTTAGACAAAATTATCTATGACGATCAAACCAAGTCTAGCCTATTACATTATAACAGTTCAAACACACACACGGGTCAGGACGGGTTTTGGGATCTTCAATTCTATAGTAATACAATTCAGTATCACTACAATTTCCCCTATAATAAATTTTACAATATCATCCTAAGTACACGAACTACTGACTTCAGTTCTACGCAACTACTGAGTCAAACTCTAAGTATCCCCTAGCAATGATCTACTAGACCACTAACTCATATCCCTACATTAATCTATTAATAATTCCTGAGAGAACATAATAAATACATGGCATCTATTTGGGCCAGACTAGGGATCCAATATATGAAATAAAGTCGGGCCTTAAATTAATTAATTACCTTTGCTAAGCCTAGAGAAAAATTAATTAATAAACACATATTCATCCCACTAGAGAATTCGTGCAGACTTATTACCCCTTTCTCCCAACTTAAGCATGAACTTGTATTTCAGACTTAATTTATCCCCGTATTGAAGAAACAAATATACGTTAAAGCTCACAAACAACTTAAATTAATTAACATTTTATTATATTGTGAGTAGTATCAGTCGACCTTATTAACAAACCTGAACTTAACCAACTTGAGCCAAAAATAACTACTATGACCCAAGATACATAGATCCAGTCACGATGACATTCAACATAGTAAATTAAAGTGATGAATAACTAAATACACTCAGCTGAAATCTTATAAAACTTAAGACCAAATTAAGTCACCGATATCTTTGGTTCTCTATTAAGGTCATCTAGGAGAACTCATCTCACTGTGATCCATCAATACACCACCTTCAGTGTACAAGTATAGACAAGCAGCCAAGACAAGCCACTGCTTATCTACACTGCAGCTTAAACCGACAAATTGTCCTTAAATTATCTTAGCTATGATAACTGTTTATATCTTGTTACTTCAACCAATTGTTGCAGTCTTCTGTGATCTATAACACATGACACAATGTAATTCTTATACAAGATCACAGATCAACATGCGCGAATATAATTAATCAGACAGGAGAATAAAAACAGTGGAAAGGAAAAACACATTGTATACAAGCAAAACTGTTGCTTGTAGTATATAAAATTCCAACAATTCTCCCACTTATACTAAAAGTACAATGTGTCAATTCTAAAATAACACTAATTGAGCCATCTATTACAACTTCTCCCACTTATACAAAAGTTTCTGTAGTTCTAAGTGGGGGGGGGCATCTAACACACTTCCTAGCCACGAACATGATTCATGAAAGCTTGGATGGGTATGCTCTTCATGAAAGGATCAACGAGATTTTCTTCAATTTCGATCATGTCTACCAAAACATGACCTCGGTTCTTGAAATCTCATATTTAGATGCCTTGTGGGATATGAGTTCTTTTTAATTTATCACTACACCCGAATTATCGCAATAAATTATGATAGTCTTAGGCAAAATAGGAACAATATCAAGATCCAGGAGAAAATTCTTGAGCGAAACTGCCTATTTTGAGGCTTCTGAAGCATCCACATAGTCTACTTTCTTAGTTGAGTTCGCAATGCATTTTTGCTTTGCACTCCTCTATGAAATGGCTCCACCTCCCAAGGTTAACATATAGCCCGATGTAGACTTCTCGTCTCTATCAGCCTGGAAATCCGAGTCACTGTAACCTAAAGGTACTAGACTTTCTGACTAGTAAACAAGCCAATAATCTCTAGCCCGTTTAAGGTACTTACTTGAGAATATGCTTGACCACAGTCCAGTGCTCCTTTCCATGGTTAGAATGATATCTTGAGACCATGCTTACAACATATGAGATATCTGGTCTTGCACAAAGCATAGCATACATGAGGCTACTGATAGCGGAAGTATATGGAACAAACCTCATAATTTCTATCTTCTGGCGTTTTAGGGCACTGATTCTTGGATAGAAAAATGTCATGTCTGAAAGGTACTGAACCTTTCTTTTCATTTTGCATGATAAAACGAGCAATGATAATATCAATGTAGGATGCTTGTGATAAACTTAACATCCTTTTGTAGCGATCTCGGATAACCTTGATCACAAGGATGTAAGTAGTTTCACCTAAGTCCTTCATTTGAAACTACTTGGATAACCATTTCTTTATGTCTAATAACATTTCAACATTATTCCCAATGAGAAGGATGCATCTACGTTAAGGATTCACCTAAGTGCAAGAAACAACACTTCAACATTATTCCCAATAAAAACAGCATTTTGACTACCTCTTCAAAACGCTGGAGCCATAACCGGAAAGCTTGCTTAAGTCCTTAAATAGACTTCTTATGCTTCCAATCTAGATGTCCCTCACATAACCTTCGGGTTGTTTCATGTTGATGTCTTTACCTTCTTCAAAGTTACCATTTAAGAATGCGGTCTTGACATCCATCTGTCAGATCTATAGGTTCATGTGAGTTGCTATGGCAAGGAGAATTCGAATGGACTTGATAATTGCTACAGATGAAAAAGGTGTCCTCATAATCGATACCATATTGAACCTTTTCGCCGCTAGCCTTGCCTTAAATGCCACGATCTCTCCATTCGGTCCTCTCTTTCTCTTGTATACCCACTTACTACCAATGATCATGCATCCCTCATGTGGTTCTGTGACTTCGTATACATACATATAAGTTATGGACTCAAATTTTGAGTCCATGGAGACTCGCCATGAATTTGCAACTACATCTCCCACTGCTTTGGTGTAGGTCCAGGAATCCATGGTATTTGGTTCAGACGTCTCCCTAGTGAACATATACCGATCAGACGTAAAATACCACCCTCCCACTATGTCGAATAGTGTCAGCGTTGTGTTAACAAATTATGCAGTTACTTGTGGAGTACTATCTTGCCCAACTAGATTTTCGAGTGGAACTCTACCACCTTGTAATTCCTCAAGGATGATGTCAACTCGAGACTTGTGGTTACTAATGTAATCCTCTTCTAAGAATCGAGCATTGGTGCTAACAACGATCTTCTGTTCTTTAGGATCATAAATGTATCCACCCTTCGTTTCCTTCGGATACGCTAAGAAAAACATCACTTATGAATGAGATTTCAACTTGTCGGCCTGCATATTTAGCTCATAAGCAGGACAATCCTAATCCTTAAGTGGTGCAGATTGGGCTTATGCCCGTCTACAACTCGAAATTGGTCTTCCGTATCCACATGGAAGGCACACGGTTCAACAAGTATGCTGTAGTCTCTAGAGCATATCCCCAAAAGGAAACCGACAATGTTGCATAACTCATCATCAATTGAACCATCTCTAAGAGAGTTCGATTCTTTCTCTCTGACACACTAGGTTGTCAGCAAAGGCGTACCCAGTGCTGTCAGCTAGGTTGTAATCCCACATTCTGGCAAGTAATCCTTGAATTCGTTCGATTGTATTCACCACCACGATCAGATCGTAGTGTTTTGATTTCTTTACCAATTTCTTCTCCATTTCTGCCTTTCCTTATAGGTTTCAAAGTAATCTGACTTGTGGCGAAGAAGGTAAGGACATATCTATACCTTGAGTAATCATCAGTAAATGTGATGAAATACTACTACCCTCCATGAGCTTGTGTAGACATAGGCCCACACAAGTCAGAATGTACCAATCTTAATACGTTTGTAGCTCTATAACCCTATGCCTTGAAAGGCATAGTCACCATCTTTCCCTCTAAGCAGGATTCGCAAGTTGGAAATGGTTCAACTTGGAGAGACTCCAATGATCCATACTCCACCAACCTCTAAATTCTATTTAGATTGATGTGACCTAGTCGTAAGTGCAATAGATAAATTCGATTTACCTTTGAAGATTATTTCCTCTTCTTGGAGTTTTATGAGGAGGAAGCAACAATAACATAATTACGCGGTTTGCAAGTAATAGTACATAAATATCTGTTTAATGGCAAGTGATAGAAACATCACTTATAAAACTTGTTTTATAACCATCCATGGTGTTTTGCCTAAACTCAGAGATATATTAAAGAACATTTTTAAGTACTAAAACATAACTCTCAAAAGATAGATGTAAATCTCCAATGGCAATTGCAGGAACTCTCGATCCATTGCCCATTGAGACTAATACCTCGCCATCGCTCAATTGTCTTTTCTGCACGGTGGAACAAATATAATCAGTTGCCCCCGAATCACTACTACCCATTCGTGGGTAGAAGAGGAAACTAGAATAGTCTCAGTTACAAGAGCAACTCGCGTCTCTTTCTATTTTTCCTTGACATCTGGATAATAATTCTTCCAATGTTCTATCTTACCACACATGAAGAACCTTCCTTTCTACTTTGGCATTCGCATGTCGCCGGTAAGGACCGTCTTCTTACTCCCACTGCTTTTCTTCAATTGGCCACTCTTCTTGCTCTTTTTATGGTTTCCGCCTTTCAGAGGATTCCTTGAGCTATTAGTGACGTTCAAGACTTCAGCACCCTTGCCCTTTCTTATAACCTCTTCAACCGCTACCAAAGATTTGAGTAGCTTACTAAGAGTAAACTCTTTTCTTAGATAATAACAGTTTTGAAACAGAAGTTCTATAGGACTTCGGCGTAATGTTTATTAGGAGGGTAAGATCTCTCTTTCACTCTATGACATTAGTTGGACCCGTTAGGGGTTGGTTGGTTTGTCAATGACTTATGAAACATACATATCTGAAAAAATAAATATGCATGTAAGAAACATATATTCCCACATAATTTGTAACTAACCATCATTGTAACCAATGATGGTTACTTGTGTACCCCTAGACCATATATTCGCACATACTAGAATAGCTATAGGGATCAAGCTCGTAAGCTACTCAGGTGGACATTTACTTGTGTAACCCTAGACCAAGCTATATGCCTAGCTCTTTAAGTCCAATCCACGTATAGGTTCTTAAGAAGTAGTTAGGAAGAATCAAACACCATTTATTTCAGTTCATATTGTTCGAAATTCCAGATTTCATATTTACGTTCTCGTTGCTTTCGAATTTCGTTGCTAGGAGAGATCAAAGACTTAATCGGTACTCTCGTTCTTTAATTTCCATTATCGTTTTAATTCCAGTTCGTATTTTATTTTTAGTGTGTGTTCGTGTTTAATATCTTATTCTCAGTTTTTGTGCATGCTAGAACTAATTCTAGCATTTGTGTTCGGGATGTTTTCATGAGTAGCTAAAATTTTAGTGGTCCGGTAGAATGTAATACACACACGTGAACAGTACATGAGGCTTAGGTGCTAATATTTAATTGAAAGGGTTTCGGGTTAATTTTGAATTAATTAATCTGGCTAGTAATTTAGGCTTGATCACCGTAGGTTGCGTAGTCTGTAGCTAACTTAGTATTTCCATCGTTTATCATGGAATAAGGCTGGGTAAGTAGCGAAATTATTCCTAAGAATAATAGGATTAAACCTGTAGGAGACTATTAGATACCCAACATACCAGTAGGCTCCTATACTAGGCACCCTTAGATTGGTAAAGCTGTCTAGTTATTAAATTTATTGATTACCCAACAACATAGGTTGTAACTAGATTAGGGAAGTAGTCATTTCGATGCCCAACATGGCAACTACTGACTAAGTAAGTGGGAGTGAGGATCAATGCAGTTTAAGTTACGATTGTCTATAACTAGTTGACTCATGAGTTTAATTAACTTTATGTGCCAATGATTGGAACTTGTGTGTTGAATATTCTGCTGGACTTATCTTCCATCTGTCCAGTTAGGCGATCAACAGCAAGAGCAGGAGGTTTCATTCATTACAGAGTTTTTATTTCAGTTTAGTTTTTAATATTTGTTGGATTAGTAAAAAAAATCCAAAACTTGCGTGGTTGCTAACCAAACCCAAGATAAGTACAAAAAATAATGTGTCTAGTCGTCCGTTCCCTTCGTTCGATACCCTGTAGAATATACTTGAATTAATTCTCGATTTTTGCAGGATTATTTTGTGCAATACATCGATCACCAAATTGGCGTCGTTGCCGGGGAACGGTGTTATCTAGTTTTATATATTTTTCTACTAATCTTTTAGTGCTTTTAAGTGTTGCATGAGCAGGTCTTCCAACCCTAATATAATATTTGATCCTGAGATTGAGAAAACAGCAAAGAGGAATTGGAAGAAGGCGAAGCTGCGAAAGTAACAGATTTAGGGGCAGGAACCAAAACAAACGTCATTAAACAGAACAACGAATTAGAACCACAGACTATCGTGTTCGACGAAGCAAGGCAGAACACACCTATAAACGACTCAGATTCTGAAGAGGAAGCCTATTATGGGATTCTGAAGAGGAGAAGATGGAAGAAGTGAACGATCCACAACCCTTAACGATGAATGCTGGATCGCTTGACATGGGAACAGACCTACCTGGTCCAATCCAAATCACAACTACTGAACAAATAATTGTCAAGCTGAATATGGTTGCAACAATGCCTAATTTCTATGGAAGGACGAGTGAGAACCTAAATTCATTCTTGGCGTCATTCAACCAAGTCGGCAACCTGCACAGTCAAGGCAATCTGGATGCATTCAAGCTCAAGGTTTTTCCATTCACACTTCAAGATGGAGCACAAGCTTGGTTCTCGAGTCTTAAGCCAAATACGATCACTACATGGGCCCAGATGTGTACGGTGTTCTTGAAGAAGTATTCCCCGCAATCAAATACTAATGCGCTTAGGAAGCAAATATCTGGGATTGCTCAAGAAATTGACGACACATTCGGCACATATTGGGAGAGATTTGGACAACTTGTTGATAGATGTCCTAACCAAGGCTACTCGGATGTGGAGCTTCTACGAATCTTTTAAGGAATGACCGATGAAGCAAAAGTCTTGGTCGATGTCCATACAAGTCTCTATGAAGATGCAAGAAACATAATTGAAGGACTTGCGAAATCTACCTCGCAATACAAGGGGCCAGGAACAACTAGGAAAGCTGCCAATTGGTCTCATTCTGACTACATAGATGAGGTCGATACTAAGGTGGAGGCAAAATTCAGCCAATTGCAAGACAAGCTAGACCTACAACTCAAACAAAATCCTTCTGCTTCCAATCGATTGGTTACCGATCATGCATGCAGAGCATGCGGAGAGAAGGGACATACGTCACTACAATGTCCGCGAGAAGAAGTTAATGCTTCTGTAAATTGGAGCGGACAACAAGGGGTTCATCTGAACCTTCGTTGGAGGAAACCGGAAGAGCAATTTCAACAAAGGAATCTGCCTCAACAACAATTTGAGCAATCGTACCAGCAGCACAAAGCAATCAGCAGCCATACCAGCCTCCTAATCAGCATAGCTATCAGCAGGCGTATAAGCCCCCGCATCAAAGGTTGTTTCAGCAGCCGAGTGCCCCGCCTGCCCAGTCAGAGCAGCAGAGCCCCTTAGAGAAGCTTTTGGCCGAAATGGCTTCTTCGCAGAAGGACACCACTACGTTTCAACAATAAATACAGAAAGAGATAAATCAGACGAAGAAAGATCAGCAAATTACAATGGATAATTTAGCCAAACAGATGAATAAGCTGAATTCTACCATGCAGGAAATAAAAAACTCTTAAGGGCAGTTTTCAGCTCAAACTCACCTGAATCCAAATACCCATAACTGTAATCACATAACATTGCGTGGATGAAAAGAGCTGCCTGGCCCGACTGTATAGGCGAGACACCTTTAAAAAGTCAGCAGAGACAAAGAAGACTGCTGAACAGCCTAAACCATCAGAAGTCTTAAGGAAGCAGAGTGCTGAAGACCCAGAACAAGAACGTGATGAGGAGGACGTCCTGACTGGCCAGTCAGAGTCTGAAAATCTAATTCCTCCACCATTTCCCAAAGCATTGGAAAGGAAGAAGACGCCGAACAAGGAGTACATGGACTACCTTAAGTTGTTCGAGAAATTGGAGATTGACATCCTTTCCTTGAGGCCGTCAAAATTCTTAAATTTGAGAAGTTCGTGAAGGTCTTTATTGCTGGAAAAGTCCCGAAGTCCGGGAAATTGTCGTGGACCACTCCGTCTCGGCAATCATTCAAAGGATGCTACCCGCTATGTGTGCTGACCCTGGTATGTTTACACTACCATGTTTGATGGGAAATGTTATGATTAAGCAAGTTGTGTGTTGTCTAGGTGCATCTATTAATGTTACGTCATTGTCCGTTTATAATCAATTAAGTGGAGTTGAATTAGTATCCACTGAGGTGCTAATTCAATTAGCGGATAGGTCATGCTTTGTCCCGGTAGGTTTACCTGAAAACACCTTGGTCAGAATTAATAATTTTGTTTATCCTACAGATTTTTATGTAATAAACACTAATGATAGGCAAGTTGAGGGTATCGCGGGTGTTTTATTGGATAGACCATTTTTAAAAAACTTTGAAGGCCATAATTAATGTAGATGAGGGATCTATAAGTGTTGCATATCATAATGAAATCTATGTTCATCATATTTCTGAAGCACTTAAGCGGCCCTTTGATCATGAAAATGAAGATGCTTTATCCACTGACTCCATTGAACGCTTTGTCTCAAGAATATCTTGAGACGTATCTGATGCAGGATAAGATGGAAGTCACTTTAACTCAAGGACTGACCGAATCAGATCTTGAAGGTATGAGAAATGAGAAGATAAGAGATAGCATCTCGGCCTTATAAGCAACGCCAGAATTGGTGACTATCAGCAGTGTGTCTCATTTGCACAGGCAAGACGCTTCTGAAAAGCTATTGCCATCAATCATCAAGGCACCAAAGTTGTAACTTAAACAACTTCCAACACAACTGAAATATGCCTATCTCAGAGATAATGAGACGTTGCCCGTTATCATCAACAAAGACTTGATGAAAATCAAGAGAATGCATTGTTGAAAGTTTTGAAGAAGCATAAGAAGACAACAGGATGGACTTTAGCCGACATCACTGGCATAAGTCCCGACATTTTCCAGCACTCTATTCTCATGGAGCCGGATAGCAAGCCTTTTAGACACCACCAAAGAAAACACAATCCGATCATGAGGGAGATCCATGGGAATTATCTATCCCATATTGGATAGTAAATGGGTGGGTCCCGTCCACGTCGTGCCGAAGAAGTCCGGATTCCAAGTGGTTGAGAATGACAAGAATGAATTGATTCCGATACACTTAGTGAGGGGATGACGCATGTTCATCGACTATAGGAAGCTTAACTCGGCTACACATAAGGATCACTTCCCACTTCCTTTCATCAATCAAATGCTCGAGAGACTTGCGGGGCAAGTTTATTTTAGCTTCTTGAACGGATATAGCGACAATTTCCAAATCCATGGGTGAGATAAGGATCAAGACAAGACGACATTTACATGTCCTTTTGGAACGTTCGCCTACCGCCGAATGCCATTCGGATTATGTAATGCATCGGGAACCTTTCAAAGATGTATGATGAGCTTATGCTCAGACCTTATTGAGAATTACATAGAGGTCTTCATGGACGACTTCACCTTTTACGGTGATTCTTACACTTCGTGCTTGAAGAATCTAGAGAAAGTACTAGCTCGATGCGTAGAGAAGAACTTCGTACTGAACTACGAGAAATGTCATTTAATGATGAGCGAAGGGATTGTGCTCGGTCATGTAGTTTCAAAGAGAGGAATCGAAGTCGATAAGGCTAAAGTGGAGTCCATCGTGAAGTTACCATATCCGACAACTCCAAAGGAAGTTCGCGGTTTCTTAGGTCACGCCAGTTTCTATCGGCGTTTTATCAAGGATTTCGCCAAGATTACTCAACCGCTAACAAGGTTACTTCAACAAGAAGTTGAGTTTCATTTGGATGCTAAGTGTAAAGAGGCCTTTACCCTCCTTAAAGGGAAGCTTACAACAACTCCGGTGATGCCGCCCCCGGATTTGACAAGCCGTTCGAGATTATGTACGATGCTTCTGACCGTTCAGTCGGACCAGTGCTGGGACAGAAATTCGGAAAGGATAGCCACATGATTTACTATGCATCAAAGATATGAAACCCAACTCAATGCAATTATTCCTCCACAGAGGAGCTGTTAGCTATCGTTTTTGCCTTCGATAAAATATTGCTCCGATTTACTGGGCTCAAAGATCATTGTGTATACCGATCATGTTGCCGTCAAAAACCTTGACGCCTACAAATGCATTTGAGATTTTGTGAGATATTTGATGTATGGGGTAGGAATTCATGGGTATGTATCCTAATTCAAGGGGTAACGTGTACATTTTACTTGCTGTTGATTATGTTTCTAAATGGGTTGAGGAGAAAGCAACAAAAACTAATGACACTAAAGTGGTTGCAGGATTTCTTCGAACGAACATCTTTTGCAGATTCGGCGTACCTAAGGCAGTCATAAGTGATCAAGGAACTCATTTTTGCAACTGCACAACAGAGTCGTTGATGAAGAAATATGGAGTAGCCAATCGAGTTTCTACCGCTTACCACCCACCCATAGGCAAATGGGCAAGCTAAAGTGTCAAACCGAGAAGTGAAGTCTCTTTTGGAGAAAACGGTCAATCCATCATGGAAAGATTGGATATGAGGTTGGATGACGCCTTTTTGGCTTATCGAACATCTTATAAAACTCCCCTCAGAATGTCTCCGTACATATTAATTTTTGGTAAATTATGTCACTTACCTGTGCAGCTAGAACACAAAGCCGGGTAGGTGGTAAAAAAGTAAATTTGGATCTGACCGAAAGTGCTAAGGAGAGGAATATCAGCTTCAAGAGCTTGAAGAAATTCGTTGGAATATTATGATGCGTCTATGAGATAAAAAGATCGCACTAAGGCGTACCATGATAAATCGATCCATTTGAAGACTTTTGAAGTGGGCCAACTTGTATTGTTGTATCAATTCGGCAATGCATCATGCCCGAAAAGCTCCGCTCAAGATAGATAGGTCCGTTCCGGGTGTGTTCTGTCTGGCTAGGCAGAGCAGTGGCGATACAAAAACTTGACTCTGGCGAAACTTTCACCGTCAACAGTCATCTCCTGAAAATTTATCATGCTGCTGCAATGATGGATGATGTGGACGAGCAAGTCCTGTTCGTTCCCTCTTACGTTTGACTGTTTGAAGAGGTGGTCTAGCCGAAGACTCTAAATAGAGGCGCTTCCGGGAGGCAACCCGTTGCTTTTATTCATTTTGTTTATTTGATTTTGTGTTTTTCATGTTATTTTATGCTTGGTGTTGTTTCTTTTCTTTTTCAGATTTTGGCTAAGTATGAAATTGGGATTAAAGTGTAAGGCGATGGAATTTGGAGGAGAAAATACGAAGAGATTAGAAATTGGGGGCTTAATTGCTATTCTCACAACTTTTGGGGACCATAATTAAGTCAAGGAATTTTCTTTGGGACTTAATTGTTTAGATGGACAATATTTGGGGCCAATTGAAGTTGAGGAAAAGGTTGGAGCTAAATCGAAAAGGAGGGACTAGATCTCTCAACTGCACAAGTGGGAGGACCTAATTGCAAACTTAACTTCTATAAAAGTAGAGAGGAGGACCAAAACCCTACCACTTGACACTATTCAAATCTTTTCTCTCTATATAACCGCCGCCCCTCTCCTATTCTTTCTCTACAATTTTTTTTTAGATTCAAGCCAAGTCTTCTTCCTGTCCAGGTGAGACGCCGCTGACCATGCCACCAAAGAAGAAATGTGGACTGAGCGCTGCTGCTGGTGGTTCACCGCCGTCCATGCGGATCCGGAGACCCAACACCGCAGCAGCAAAGCTGCTACTAGCTGAGGTGTAACAAGTTCCATTTGTGGAACATGAACCAGAGCCGCCGTCGGATTTTGTTTAGTGGAACCGAACTCACTGCCGGAAAAACAAGGTATCGGATCACACTATAATACGAAGTCATCTTCCCCGCCAAAACTGCCTCGAAGATGGTTACGAATTAACGTGGGAGTTCAAATTCGAGAACCAATTCTCGAGCCGATGCCGGAGCCGACTCCACCACAATCTCCGCTACGTAGTTCTAGGGTACGGAAACCCCAGGGCCACGTCCGGACGGTACCTCTTCATCCAATCCGCCGCCTCGATCACCTCAACTATTATGAAGATATAAATTGGAGCAAAAGCTTACATGGTGAGTTGCCGAGCCAAGAGGAGGAGGATTCGGAATATGTGTCCGATGATCACAATGACAATTTTGAGGACGATTTCAACTTGAGTAATTTATCTCTTGTTGACTCCGATCAGTCTTCGACCTTTCCAAGAGGGGAGGAGTACGAAAACCGCATGATCATCCATCTCGATACACCGGAAGCCGTGCATGCCCTCTATCAATGGATATCAAATACTTGACAATGCATTTACAAGAACGTGAGGGCAAGGATTGCCGAAGTGGACGCCCCCTCGATCGTACTTTTCTTCGTGCAACAGGTATTATCGAACCCTTCTTTGCTTATTTTCACAATATTTGTTGGTGGTGGTTGGTTGAGTCGCCTCATTATCCTTGTCAAAAAGAAGTTGTCAGTGAGTTGTTTAATATTTTCCATTTTGAGGGTGACAAGGATTTGGTAACACCTAGCATTGGGTTTAGGTTGTTTAGTGGTACTTATCATTTTTCGGTGGCGAGTGGAATGCTAGGCTAGGGATATGTTCGTTTGATGATTTTCATCTTGGTAATTTTGAGATTGGTTTTCATGCCTTGCCGAACAAGGACCCCACTTACATAGGTTCACGAGTAGCGTGGAGGCTTCTCGCCCCAAGCGACCCGGACAAGTTTCCTACGTCGAGTTCTTATGTGAGTTTTATAGACGATCCCGCCCTTTGCATGTGCCACCAATACTTGGTCCATAACTAAACTAGCAAAAGTACTAGTCATATCGTGCGTCACATGACATTATGCCATATTCTTGTATGGTGCATGACTACTAGACGTCGTCTTAACCTAGGTTGGTCGATTGCTAAGAACATGTTCACGATTGCTAGTCATGTCGTGCGTCACATTACATTATGCTATATTCTTGCCACTTATTGAGCGCAACTTTGTTATTTATGATGCTCGATATATGTTTAGGGTGGACCCCCCACCTTTGTTTGATTTCAACTTGTTGCGCCATACTCGCCTACTATATGAACTGCCTAACCGGGAGATCCAATTTTATCCACTGGGACCTCGTGTCTCGAGTGCCTTTACTTCTTCAGGTGTGGATACCGTGCAGAGTCTAAGGACGGATCTGGATTCCCTTGGCCGCAGAGTAGATCGCCTTCGCCGCACAATTTTTCCTTTTTGTGTTTTTGTTTTATATTTTGAGTCTGTTCTTATGTGTCTTTCTTGTTCTTACACTTGATAGGGATCAAATGTAAGGAGGGGGTGTTTATTTTCTTTTGTCTTTCATTTTAGTTTGTTCTTAACACTTGATAGGGATCAAGTGTAAGGAGGGTTTTTATATTTATTTTGTCATGGTTTCTCCCTTTGTTTTGTCTTTTCTCTCTTGCTCGAGGGCGAGTAAGGTTTAAGTGAAAGGACGGGGGTATTTTGAGTTGAAGCATGCAAAATTTTTTGATTTTTGAAGTGTCATTTTCTATGCTCGAGCTTATCTTATTTGTGCTTTTGTGTTTCAATATGATTGCTTGTAGAATTTGTGAAGAGTAGATCTAGGCACGTATATGCATGTAATTTGGGATGAGGAAAAATAAAGTTTGTTGGTTCAAATTTTATAAACCACTCACTTAAATTATATTTAAGCCTTAAAGTAGGACACTTCCTTCTAATTCTTTTTAGAGTGTTTATCCACAAAATCGCAATATGTTTGAGTCATTTGTGATCAATGATAGGAGGCACTAGGGATTTTTAGCCACACGGCCGCGACAAAATATTTTCGACCCTACATTATCCCGTAGTGAACCAATCTGAGTCTTGATCGATTTTCCTTGATATGAGTTACTAAAATTTTAGCCAAGGCCTTTTAAACTTTCTCTTGACCAATGTTATTGCATGTTTTACGAACTCTCTTGTGCATGATAGTGACAATTTGAGGAGTATTACATTTGTTTCCTTCCTGCCCAGTCTAGACGTGCTGAAAAAAAAACAGATAGGATAAAAAGTCTTAAGTGTAAAAACTACTCTATATAAGCAGAATTCAAAGTGTCATGTCTATGCAGTTGAGACAATTTGTGCCCATTTTGTTCAAAAGAAGAAAATATATGCCACATAAAAGAATAAAAAAAAAGAAGAGAAAACGTGACAGAATAAGAAAGAGAGTGGGTGCATAGTATTGAAGTTGTAGCATTGAAGTGAATTTTCTTAAGGAGTGGGAGTTTGATGTTCTGACTGCACAGGTGAGAGAGTTTGACATGCATAACATTTAATTTAAATCTTGATGGAGATTAGTACCCCTAAGACCCCTAGCAACATCAATTTGTCTAAGTCTTAAGCCCCATTACAACCAAAAGAGAAAGACCTCCTTGATATTGCTATTGTGATGATCTCTCATCATGATTGCGTGGATTGTTTTCCTTTGAGTGGCTTAAACCAGACCTAGACTAGTTGAGTGTTGAGAGAATCTTGAGGAGATCCACATTGTTTAGATTTTGACCATGTTGATATATGTGTGCCTAGTTTCAAAATTTGCATTGGCGACTTCCTTGATGAGATCTTGATTGCATGGTTTGACATTGCTTGGCTAGTTAATTGGTGTGGAAATTTTCGAATTGATTGGTATGGCTTCTTGTCTTCGTTTGTGAGTCCGTTGTTCTTTTCTTTCTTTCGTCCTTGTCGAGTCTTGAGTCTTGTCCATGTTGAGTCTTGTTCTTGTTTGAGTCTTGTGTCTTTTGCTTTGAGTCTTGAGTCTTGGGGAGGACCAAAATAATTAGGTACTTATCTTTTGTTCTTTTTATACACGAGGGTGAGTATAGTTCAAGTGTAAGGAGATATGATGAGTCAATTTTGTACCTTAATATTTTTGTCTGAAATGTCTCTTAACTGTGCAGGCGAGACACTTTTGTTGGTAGTTATGCAGGAATTAAGGCTGATTTGGCGTGTGACGTGGAGATGATGTGGCAATACGTTTTACAGCTGGAGTGGCGTGATTATGATTGAAATTGGTCGAGAAAAGGAAGCAAGGAAGTTGGATATATATGGTAGGATAAGATATTTACCTTATCTTGTGAATCTTTCCTTATCCAAGATTGAAACCCTAGATACAAGTTGATCAGAGGAGCAGCCATATAAAAGGGGAGAAGCGGCATGAAATAAGCGGGCCTTTAGACCATATTCATTTCCAATCCATCGCATCCTATTCATCACCGCCGCCATTCGATTGGAATTACGTCGACGAGAGGAAGTCAATCAACATTCCGTTTTCCATTTTCATTCCATGCAATTCGACAAGTAGTTAGGAAGAATCAAACACCATTTATTTCAGTTCATTTTGTTCGAACTTCCAAATTTCATATTTACGTTCGTTGCTTTCGAATTTCGTTGTTAGGAGAGATCGAAGACTTAATCGGTACTCTCGTTCTTTAATTTCCATTATCGTTTCAATTCAAGTTTGTATTTTGTTTTAAGTTTGTGTTCGTATTTACTGTCTTATTCTCAGTTTTCGTGCATGCTAGAATTAGTGTTACAAATGATTCTTTTTCTGTTATGTAAAAGTGTCTTACCTACGCAATCGAGACGTTTTCATGAGTAGCTAAAATTTTAGTGGTCCGACCAATTTTAATACACACATATGAATAGTACATGATGCTTATGTGCTAATAATTAATTGAAATGGTTTCGGGTTAATTCTGAATTAATTAATCTGGCCTGTAATTTAAGCTTGATCACCCTAGGTTGCGTAGTCAGTAGCTAACTTAGTACTTCCATCGTTTCTCGTGGAATAAGGCTAGGTAAGTAGCGAAATTGTTCGTAAGTTGAAGACTATTAGATGTCCAACTTATGAGTAGGCTCCTTTACTAAGCTTCCTTAGATCGATAATGTTGTCTAATTATTAATCTATTGATTGCCCAACAACGTAGGTTGTAACTAGATTAGGGAAGTAGTCATTTCGGTGCCCAACATGGTAGCTACCGATTAAGTATGTGGGAGTGAGGATCATGCAATTTAAGTTAAGATGGTCTATAACTAGTTGACTCATGCGATTAATTAACTTTATGAGCCGATAATTGGAATTTGTGTGTGTTGAGTTTTCTACTGGACCTATCTTTCAACTACCTAGTTAACACAGTTTTGATTTCAGTTTAGTTTTTAATATTTCTTAGCTTAGTAAAAAAAAATCCAAAACTTGCGTGGTTGCTAACCATACCCAAGATAAGTAGGAAAAACAATGTCTAGTCCTCTGTTCACTGTGTTCGATACCCTGTAGACTATACTGAATTAATTCTTAGATTTTGCAGGATTATTTGGTGCAATACAGCAATCACCATACTCGTTGTGGCATCTAAGCTTTGATATCTCAAAATCGGCATACGTACAAGAACCATAATGCATTCAATTTGATTTAATTTGTCATCCTATTTAATTATTATTCACTATAGTACTCGTATTCATTGGGCACGTAAGCCACTCACGTGGATGTTTACGGTTGCTGATACCAAGATCGCTTCAGGAGCTCCAGCAACTTACACCTTCGAGGCTGATCAAGATGTTAACTCCAACCAAGGGAGATTAGTTCCTCTGCATAGAACAGCACAACAGCCTTTGAACATTAGAGATAACTCTCGATGATAGATCTGTTATCAAACCACCATGTGAATAATGGGGACCGTAACTATATTGTTGGTAGAATATAAGTGAAAAGATTGCTACACCAAAAAGGGTTTTTGGGGAGAAAAAGAGAGATTTTTTATTTATTTTCCAATGTGTTATAGAGAGGAGAGTGTCTCCTTAGATATACAGATCTTTCAACACATCTAGATCGTCCCTATCTATTTACATCAGGATCAAGACCTTTTACGTGGTGTTTTGCATGAAAGAACATCTTTTATTCTGCATGATGAACATCTAGCTAGTGATGTGTCTCTAGTCTTCCCCTTCAATGCTCCATGGAACTTGTGTAGTAATAAAGTATTAAGTATTTCTTCATCGGTCATGTGATACTCTCCAGCTTTGGACGTATTAGACAAGGATGTAAAAAGTTTGGAGGTATCTATTTTTGGAGTATTGGGTTTGAAAGTATTTGCCAGGATACTGGTTTTCTCTTTATTTTGGGCTGGTAGTGGAGAGACTTCTGTATCTGTATTTTCTACTACAAAGGAAGTGTAGATAATGTTTTCTGGAGTATCTTGAGGAGGTGTCTTATTGGTCTGACAAAGATGAATATATAATTCCTTTAGTTTCTCTTGATTATGCTCAATAGTGTAAGGGTGTAATGTTCCACTTGTAGTACAGAGGGATAGGTGTCAAACTCACAACTATTCCATTTGAGTAGGGTCTCTGACATAAGAGTACCAAATGAACATCCTGCATAGTATCTTTCCACCTTGCTAAGCTCGGAGTAGAGGAGATAAAACCATTCTCCTCTACAGTAGCATATCATATTGGCTCAAAATTTTTTGTCTTAGCCTTTTCAAACAAAGAGGGAGAAATTTTTAAACCAAATGGCATGACGGTCCACTGGTATTGGGTTGAGGGTATACAAAAAGAGGTTTTGTATCTGTCTTTTTGATCATTACCAAGTTGCCCTCAAACTTGGAGAAAATACAGGCTTTTGAAAGTTGGGCAAAGAGCATTTGGGTTCTTGGGAGAGGGAATTTATCATCAAGATGATAAAAATTCAAAGGTTCATAATCAATGACTAACCTCGTATCTTGCCAAGTGATAGAAGCTGATTAAACTTTGCAGGTCCAATTTGATTTTGTGGGCTTAATAAGCCCAAGTGATAGAAGCTGATTACACTCATATCTTGCCAAGGCCAATTCTTCAGGATTCATACTAGGACGTGTGGCCTTGGTAGCATTGACATCTTCATTTTTCTTGAAGGGTAATTGAACAAAGAAGTCATTCTAGAAATATTTGATTTCCAATAGGGTGCTTTGAGATCAAGAAGGTGCAGAAAGTTTGTCTGCTTGTTATGTAGACTTCATGTTGGTCCCGAGAGTAAACGTTCAGGTGTAGAGGGGGGGGGGGGGTGAATACACCTGAAAATCGATTTCTCAACTTTAAACACGAACAGTCCATTTCAGGAGAGTGTCGTACTGAATAAATTCAGCAGACCAAATAAGTTGTTCTGAATCGTGTGGCAGGGTGACTGACTTTACTGAGGTCTGCTAGCTGACTAGAGTCAAAATTCAGTACCGTTTAGATAAAGTTCAGTAGTGCGGAACTGTGTAGGCCCAAATTCAGTAGAGTTAGGAAAAAGTTTTTAATAAAATAGTTTCAGTAGGTTAGTGCAGTCGATTAAGCTTGTTGAAACTCAGTTGAATGATTTACAAGATATTTTCAGTATGCACAGTAATCAATACAACAGTGAATAACGAACACAGAACACAGGCGATTTTTTTTAAAGTGGTTCGGATCCAACAATCCTACGTCCACTGTCCCGAAAGATCAGAAGGCTATGTATTATACTGAGATAGTCTCAGTTGGTTTGTACACTGGACAAACACTGGTCTTGAGATTTATACTGAGCAAGTCTCAGTTTACAGGGTATCAAAACTAAGTGTTTGAAAAACTCTCCAACTATGAAGGAGTCCTTTACAATAAGGATCAGTTCAGATATGAACTCCTTCATCTAAGCTATAGATATGAACAACTAAGCTTAGGTTAGAGGGACAGGGAACGAGAAAGTGGCTTCTAGAGCGACGAACGGCTAAGTATAGACTTGGGTTCGTGCTCAGTCGCTTGGATACTAGAGGCTATATAATTTTGGTTCAGCTTGATTCCCTATACGCAGGTATGTCGTCTTTCGCCGGAGATTACTTCTTTGAACTACTTGCGGAAGACTTTAAGACGTTTGTGAGTTGCTCTTTGAATGCTCTGTGTTTGCAGTTCGCTTGTGTGCTCGTTGGTTCACTCGTGAGCTTCAATTTGAATTGTATCCCTCTATTTATAGAATAGAGGCAAGGATAGATCCGTTGGAGACGACGATCCTTGTGTCTCTCTCTTTTGAGAAGCTAACGGCTCTTTCAAAGTATGGTTGTAGTGTCCTTTCCCTCCATTTCTGGAAAGTTGTTGACTTGCAGCTTTAATCAGAATATGGACAGCTGGCTGCTTGTCATTGATCGAGGTTCAGGAAAGTAGGTGAGACAGAATAGTCTTCAAGGAGATCTGAAGCTGACTTCTCTCCTCCTCGTATTGACTCTACTGATTTGACTTTAGAGAATCCTGACAGTCTGAAGACTGTCCAGCCGTTGCTGAGTCTGATTTTTATTCAGTAGCGTGCTCCTGCTGAGTCGACTCAACTGAAGATCAACTCTGAGTTCAGTGAACTACTCCTGCTGAGTTCAGTTCCACTGACTCCTTTCAGTGTACTGCTCCTACTGAGTATAGTATTACTGAGTCTTCTAGTTCTGGTACTGAGGCAGGTAATCTACTGAGCACCTGAACCAGATGAAGAGTGTCTACTGAGTCTAAATCCTCAGAGACAGAACAGAACACATTACAACTGAATGGTTCATCAGTCAAGATAGGGTTTTGGGATCTTCAAATCTTCAGCGAATATTCAGAGTGCAGGGCTACTGAGTTATGTCTCAACTGATTGTGAGAAGACTGAAACATCTCCCAACATTTTCCCCCTATTTAATGATGCCAAAACCTAACACTATGACTTATCAGAAATAGAGCTCCTTACAAGTATTACAAGTAGAATCAGTGGAGTTGTTCTTCAAGTCCTAGACTACTGAGGGAATCAGGGAAGAAATATCAAAACCGATACAGAAAACTAATCAGTAATTTCCCCCTTTCTAACAACATTTTCCCCCAATAAGGCAATCTATCAGAATCCAACTAAGCAAAAACTGACAGAATATAACATTACTCAGTAAGTGTGTGAGTCAGTAATCACTTGAGTGATTCTGTGTGTTAAGCATAAAAACAAACAAGGCCATATAGACAATAAGGAATTGTCAGGGCCAACAACAGTGATGTTTTTATATATGAAGAATTTCAGTACAGTTACATCAACCGCTATACTAAGGAAAGACAGAACAGAAACTACAAGAAACATAGAAGCTAACAATCATCTGAGCTGCTTAATCCTGTCTTTGAAGTCTTTTGATTTAGATTCAGGAAGGGGTAGTCCATACATTCTATATGTAATCTTCCTCAGCTTCAGTATCTCTGAAAAGTCAGCTGGATCATCTTCTTCTAAGCATTTGGCTTCAGCAGCATCTTTGATCTCTTTCTCAATAACTCCATGATTCTTGGAGCTGGGACTCTGACACCATGATTCTTGGAGCTGGGACTCTGGAGCTGGGACTTCAGCAGCATCTTCTCATTAATTTCAGTGGGGGCACCATGATTCTTGGAGCTGGGACTCTGACATCAATCTTGTCTGCAGTGGCCTTTGAACTCTGGCAAATATTTCTACGTCGGTCCTCAGAAGCCATTTAGCAAAGGCGACAGATTTGTGCTTTTCAGGCCAGTACCTCCAGAAGTATTATCTCTTTACATAATCAGCCTTCAGTGACTCCCACCTTTGAGTTCTTTCCCATGGCATCCATTCATCAACTCTTGGCCATCTGTGGAGTTTGAGATCAGTAGGTTTCTTGAATCGTCTGTATCTGTAGGGAATGTCTGCCTTTTCAGGAATCCTCTAACTTGCTTCTTTAACAGCTTTCAGCCTCAGAGCTTCTAAGTCTGCTAGTCTGAGCCTTTCTCTAGCTGCTTCTATCTGTCTTGCATCTTCTCCTCTATACAAATACCTCTCCATCTGAGCCCAGATCTCTTGCATTTCTAGATCTTCTTCCTTCGACGGGATATAGGAGGGTACATAAGGTTCTTCTTCTGAATCAGCAGGAGTTGTGGATTTTTCTTTTGAAGTGCCCTGCTGACCAGCTGTCTGCTGCTATTCCTTTTCATTTTCCTTATCTGCCTCATCCCTCAGTTTCAGAGTTCTGGGAGACAGTCTGGGTCTAGTCTTTCTTCCACCTGCTGGAGCCTTAGTTTTGCCTTTGGTTGGCTTCTTCTTTGGCTTGTTTGCAGCCTCAGCCTCAGTAATTTCTCTGTCTATTTTTTCATCGGCAGCAATTTGAGCTTCTTCCTCTGGAGTAACATACCTCTTAGGTCCTTTCTTTTTAGAGGGAGGGGTTGGAAGCGTCAGAATTTTCTTACCTTTGTCGGTAACTGGAGGAGGCAGAGGAACCTCTTCCTCTTCTGACTCCTCTTCTGCGTACCCAGCAATTTCCTTGATAATGTCAGATGGAAGTCGGCTCATTGTGCGACGAGTGCGTCTGTCAGGATACTGGAGAAATCAGGGACAGGTGTGTTCTGAATGGTTGTCCTGAGTCCCTTGATTTCAGCACTCTGAGCCTTAGTGGTCTGCCTCCACGTCTTGTGGACGGCGTGGGCGAGGAGTCGGTTCTGAGTCCCTTGACTCCTCAGGGCCCTAGCTACTGAATTCGAGCGTCGGCTTCTCAGGCTGGGTGCTACCTCGATGCCAGATTCAAGTAGCAGCTGAGAAGGCTCTGCTGACTTCCAGGTACCAGCCGCCGACTTTCCTGGACAAAGGATGCTGAGGGGTGGTTCAGCAGCAGATGTGGGAGCATCCTTGTCCAGTTCAGTTCCCTCATCAGGCTTCTCAGGGCCTGAATCACAGGGTGGGTCCTGACCATCGGGGTCCGACCTATCTGAGGGTGCCGATGCTGAAATGGGTTTGTGGTCGTTAAGCATGGCTAGCATGGCAGCCCTCAAGTCTTCTAAGGAGCAGACGTCAGATGGCTCTGAGTAGTCAATCTTGCTCCTTATCAGTAGCTCCTCCCCGTGGAGCTGTTCGCAGGAGTGATGTTTGATGAGGCGGTTCAAATTATGCCACTCCTGGAACCGAATCAGCATATGGAGCCTAGCTTGCCTTGCCAGTAGAATGAGATCATTATGGCTGGCTATCTCCGGGATCCTTTCAGCAATCTCTCGGGAGGCTCTGGATTGAAGAGCTGAAGCCTCTATCCCGATGGATTCTGACTCAGAAGCGGTCTCTGAATCTTCAACTTCTATTGGAGACGGCTGCTTCTCAACAGAAGGTATGATGCTCAGTGGAGGGACGTCCAAGGGGCTCTGAGATGTTGGAATAGGTTCATCTTGGACCCATTGGTCCACTGTATCGCCACGCTTAGTGGAGACGGCCTTCTCCACTGACGGAGTCTTATCGGATGACTCAGATTCATCCCTGAACTGCAGAGGTGGTTCAACAACCACGACCTCTGGCACTACCCCCGGTACGACCTCACTAACTTTCTTCAGCCTCTTGGTCAGAGTTTTCGGAGTAGATTTAGGAGGAGACCTCTTCTTAGTGGGAGTGGAGGTCTTCTGAGTTCCGGATTTGGGATCAGCAGGCCCTGATCCAATCAGCGAAGGTGATGTTGCTCGTCCCGCAGAAGTCCTCTATCATCACTGATAACTTCAATCCATATAAAAGTTTTCCCTTCACAGCAAGGCGAAAACTTTTCTTATCGAACTTGGCAGACTGCGTCATGAATTCTTTCAGGAAGAATTCGGTCCAGCTGATCTTGGCACAATCGTGTATGGCCATCATAAGCTGAAGCTTTGGCCTAGACACCTGATCAAAGGACCCGGCTTGACTCGTCAGTAACTGAGTCACTATATAGGCCAGAGCTCTATACTGAGGAAGCATGGCATTCTTCGGGAATGCTGCTCTGAATGTGGTAGGCTTCCCACAGAATTCTGACAGGTATTCGTCCATCAGGTCGTCTTTGTATGCTACGGTGCTGAATCCCTCGCTGGGGAGTTGGAAGCTCCTTTGAAGGGCTTCTTTGATCGACATAGTTTTAATCTCAGTAATTGCACGGGAGGGGTCTCCAACTGAATGAACAACATAACGGCATTGGATGTCTCCCTCTACTGATTTTGAGTTCAGATAGAGCTCAGCTATCTGGCGCGGCAGGAAAAGTGATGGCTTCCTCGTCAGAAATCCTTCGAGGCCAGTTTCTCTGAGAGCGTAGAATATTTCCTCCATGTAGTCGAGTTCACAAACATCGAACTCCATCATGGGCTCGCACCAGACTCAATCCTTTTCCAGGATCTCTTGCATATCCTTTGGAACGATAACTTCTCGTCCTGCCATATTCAGTGATCAAAGATTTTTCTAAGAGTTTTGAAAATGAGGTTTGCAAGGAGACAAGGATTATCTCAGAAAAATTAGGGTTCGAAAATATGCAGAGTAGAAATGGCGGTTTCTAAACTTTGAACGTGTATATATATCTTAAAGAAGATAAACAGTTAATTATCCACGGTTCAGTTTGAATTCGCTTTTTGAGATGGACGGCCAGGATTCAATGTTATAAAATAGGTAATGATCAATTTAGCCGCCTAAGTCAAAATACAGTTGTATATAGCCAAAGAAGTAACTTGATACGACATGCATTAAATGCGCCGCAGAGTTCAGCATACTTTACATAGAATGTCGTGTATTTAATGTAAACCATTATATTAAATAACATTTTCTAAGGCATTGAATACGAAGCTGAATCTGAGGCATAAATGCAAAGAAATATTTCATTGGCTACTGAGTAGAGATACGCAAACCTGTCAGCTGAACATCGTAGTCAGCTGATACCTCGTGTAGATGGTTCGTGAGTCTCTACGTACTGAATTTACTCAGTACTGAGAGTGAACATTCCCCCTTGCTGAATGCTCCTCTCCTGAATTCCCTTACTGACTGGAGTCAGTACGGTCCAGCAGACCTAGCTCTACTGAAAGTTCTCTGAATCTGGTTTTAGCTAGAGGTTTGGTCAGTATATCTGCCCTTTGGTGGTCAGTATGGATCTTTTCCATCCTGGTATCCTTCTTTTCGACATGATCACGAATGAAGTGGTGTCTGATGTCCACGTGCTTGCATTTCGTATGAAGTACAGGATTCTGGGTGATTACATCGTAGAAGATTAGCACTTCATTCTGAATAACATCATAGTCACGTAGCTACTGTCTCAGCCAAAGGATTTGGGCGCAGAAACTTTCGGCAGCCATATATTCAGCTTCAGTAGTTGACGTCGCTACTGAATGCTGCTTCTTTGAAAACCATGAAATCAGCTTACTGCCAAGGAACTAACACGTTCCAAAAGTTGACTTTCGTTATTATCATCAGCTGGATACCATAAACCCATGTCAGGTGTTCCTCTGAGATAGCGGAGAATCTTCTTTGCTGAGTCTATATGACTTTGCTTAGGATTCGCCTGAAATCGAGCGCAGACACCTACAACATAAGTTATGTCAGGTCGAGTAGCTGTTAAATATAATAATGAACCAATAATAGCACGAAATTCAGTATGGTCTACTGATACTCCCTCTTTATCAAGATCGATTTTCATGTTCGTATTCATCGGGATCTTGATTGGTTTGCCGGATGTGCAACTGAATTTCTTGATGAGGTCTCGAATGTATTTGCCTTGATTGATGAATATTCCCTTTTCAGATTGTTTGACTTGAAAACCGAGGAAATAGTTCATCTCTCCCATTATTGACATCTCGAACCTGTCCTTCATCATTTTCTCAAACTGCTGGCAGATGATGACGTTCTTCGAACCGAAGATTATGTCATCTATGTAGATCTGCACAAGTAAGATGTTGAATAATGTGCGGTCTACTGTGCCTTTCTGAAAACCTTTCTGAAGAAGAAACTCAGATAGGGAATCGTACCAAGCCTTGGGTGCTTGTTTTAACCCATACATAGCCTTTCTGAGTCTGTAGACCTGATGTCCCTGCTGAAAGCCGGGAGGCTATTCTACATAGACTTCTTCTTTCAGTACGCCGTTCAGGAACGCAGACTTCACATCCATTTGATAAACTCTGAATCTCTGATGTGTTGCGTAGGCTAGGAATAGTTTGATTGCCTCCAATCTTCCAACTGGAACGAATGTTTCGTCGAAATCTATCCCTTCAGCTTGATAGTAGCCTTTTGCCACGAGTCTTGCCTTGTTCCTTGCTATAACGTTGTTTTCATCTCGCTTGTTTTTGAAGACCCATTTTGTTTCGATCACTTGTTGATGCCGGGGTCTGTCAACAAGCTCCCAAACTTCGTTTCTCATGAACTGATTCAGCTCTTCCTGCATGGCTATGATCCAGTCAGCGTCCTTAAGTGCATCCTCAACTGACTGAGGTTCTTCAATAGACAAGAAGTAGGAATATAATGCGCTTTCTCCCTGACAGAATCTGGATCTTATCTTTACATTTGCTGAAGGATCTCCAATAATCAGATCAGAAGTATGAGCGTCCAGCCACGATCTACGATGTTTCAACTCTTCATCTGAAACTTGTTCAACACAGATAGTAGGTGAGTTAGGCATTTCAGTTGTACTATTCTGAGATTGAAGTAATTCAGTTACAAGAGTAGGGTCTACTGAGTCACCAGGTTCAGGGGCATTTAGCTCAGGACCATCATTTGTTCCCCCTGAATTATTATCCTCAATAGAGGTCTCAGTTACTACTTGGGTTTCTTCATCGACCTGAGTTACCTGGGATTGACTTTGTTCAGTAGAGTCAATATGTTCAGCTACTTCTGCTGCTGACTGAGATTCAGTAGACTTGTCTTCAACTAATTCTTTATCTGAATCATCATCCCAACATAGCTGGATCTTTTCAACTTTATCTTTTAAGCTCAGATCCTGTAGTTGCTTATTGATGTCCTCAGATTCAGGTTTAGAGTTCCGGCTCCTGTCTTCAGTAGCAAACTCATTAAAAACAAAGGGTCCGATAGTTAAAGACTCTGAAGGCTTTGCTGACCCGGGAGTATCCTAAGAAGACTCCCTGGTCTGACTTGCTATCAAAATTCTTCAACTGATCCTTCCCATTATTATGAATAAAGCAGGAACACCCAAAAATATGGAAATAAGATAAAGAAGGCTTCCTGTCGTTCCATAATTCATATGGTGTCTTCTTATGTTGCTTTGTCAGTAGAGATCTATTCTGAGTATAACATTCAGTATCAGTAGCTTCTGCCCAGAATTTGTTTGGGAGTCCTGAGTCTCCGAGCAGGGTTCTTGCTGCTTCTTTGAGTGTTCGATTCTTCCTTTCAGCAACCCCATTTTGTTGAGGCGTGCGTGCGGCAGACGTCTCATGCTCTATGCCTTCTGCTTTGCAGAACTCCACCATAGAATTCAGGAACTCAGTTCCTCTGTCTGAACGTATCTAGATGATTTTGGTGTTCTTCTCAACACTGAGCTTTTTCAGAAGCGTTGGTAACTCTGTTTTGACGTCAGACTTGTTGGCAATAAATATGACCCATGTGTAGCGTGAGTAGTCATCAATGACCACTAAAGCATACTTCTTGCCTCTGATCGTCACCCGAGAGACTGGACCGAACAAATCCATATGTAGCATCTAAGGGATTCCATCAGTGGAAGGAGATGGAACAGGAGGATTTTGATTCCTTGTTTGCTTTCCCTTCATACATGCTTCACACTGAGTGTCTTTGCTGAATACTTCATTCGGCAGTCCTCTTGCTAAAGTGTTTCTAGCTAGTTTGTTGAGCGTCTTGAAATTGAGATGGCTGAGTATTCTGTGCCAGAGCCACCCCGTTCTGTTGTCGTTCTTTGCCAACGCAAGGAAAGGCCTACTAGTGACTTCCCTAAAATAAGCTGCTGTAGAAGTAGAATCACCCGATCTCAAGGGGGACGATATCGAAATTTGAAGTTAGGATAGCTCAGTTGATAGATCCTAACAAAGACTAAAGAAATGTTGTTGATGTCGAAGAATCAAACAAGGTAAGCTCTGCTGCATGATGCCCCTGCCGGGCCAAATAATCTACCGGCTTGTTCCCCTCTCTATGGATGTGAGAGAAACGAACCCGACAGAATATCTCCAAATATCTCGGGAGCATACAGTTCTTGGGAAACGCTGCTCTAAATGACGTTGGCTCCCCGCAGAATATCTCCAAATATTCGTCCTACAAGTCATCGTTGTATCCCGCTATACTAACGCCACTGTCTGGCAACTGAAAACTGCGCTGAAGAGCCTGCTTCACTGATATCTGAATAACTTCAGCACTAGCTCTAGAGGGGTCAGCAACGTGATGAATCATGAAGGCACCAAGAATGTCGCCATCTACCTCCTCTGAGTGGAGGTAGATTTCTGAAATCTGTCTTGGGAGGAAGTACGCTGGCTTCCTCGGTAGAAAAGCCTCGAGGCCTGATGCTCTGAGTGCATCCTAAACCTCGTCCAGAATATCCAAGCCGCTGGAGTCGAACTCCATGATTGGCTCGCACCAGACTCGATCCTTCTCCAGGATCCTGATCATGTTAACGGGGACGATTACTGAAACGTTGCTAGAATTTAGTATTAGTACCAGAGAATATAATAAATCACCATAATAAGCGTAACATTTACCGTAATAATCTCTGAAGAATGTTAATGCATATTACAAAAGTTGAAGTTCTAAGTTTTTCAGAGATCTTAGCGTTTTAGTAGAGTGAAAATGGCGGTTTCAGAATCTTTACGTCGATATATATGATCTTGAAGATGAACAGACTTTAGATCGATGGTTCAGTTTAAATCCCGCTTTAATAGATTCGATATTATATAAAGCAATGAGTAACTAGCCACCTAAGTCAAATTCCAGTTGTATTTAGCCTATAGAAGTAACTTGATATGACATGCATTTAATGCAAAGCAGAGTTCAACAAACATAGCATAGAATGTCATGCATTAAATGAAATCGTTCATAATAAATGACATTCTCTAAGGCATTGAATACAATGCTGAACTAATATCATAACAACATTAATTACTAGGTTGACTACTGAAAGAGATACGCAAACCTATCAGTTGAACATTGTAGTCAGCTGATACCTCTTATAGTTGGTTTCTAAATCTCTATGTACTGAATGAGTCCAGTACTGAGAGTAGATATTCCCCCTTGTTGAATGCATCTCTCATGAATCCACTTACTGAATTGAGTCAGTACGGTCCAGCAAACCTAGCTCTACTGAAAGTTCTCTGAATCTGGCTTCAGCTAGAGACTTGGTCAGTATGTCGGCCCTTTGGTGGTTAGTATGGATCTTCTCCATCTGATATCCTTCTTTCGACATGGTCACGAATGAAGTGGTGTTGATATCCACGTGCTTGCATCGAGTATGAAGAACAGGGTTCTGAGTGATTACAATGGCACTGGAGCTGTCGCAGAAGATTGACACTTCATTCTGAATGACGCCATAGTCACGTAGCTGCTATCTCGGCCAAAGGATTTGGGAGCAGTAAATTCCAGCATCCATGTATTCAGCTTCAGTAGTTGATGTCGCTACTGAATGCTGTTTATTTAAGAACCATGAGATGAGCTTGCTGCCGAGGAACTTACAAGTTCCTGAAGTTGATTTTCGGTCAATCCTACAACCTATGTAGTCAGCATCAGAATAACTAGTTAGTTCAATATTATCATGTGCTGGATACCATAAACCCATGTCAGGTGTTCCTTTGAGATAATGGAGAATCTTCTTTGCTGAGTCAATGTGGCTGTGCTTAGGATTCGCATGAAATCGAGCGCAGACACCTACAACATAACTTATGTCAGGTCTAGTTGCAGTTAGATATAATGGAGAACTAATAACTGCGCGAAATTCAGTGTGGTCTACTGTTGGTCCGGAGACAAATATCAGGTGTAGAGGGGGGGGGGTGAATACACCTGAGTACAGTTTCTTTTTCTCGATGAAGGTCAGCTAACACTGTTAGTTGCAACTGATGAACAATGCCAAATACAACCTTCGATCGCGAGTCAGAGTGGGTCAGCTACTGAGCTCTCCTACTGACTTTTATCAGTACTTCGAAACTCAGTCGAAGACTTTAGCTTGCGGATAAGTCTGGGGCCCGGAGTTTGTCTCTTTTTGAAAACGTGTTTTCGCAAATTAAGTTCTTTTGGCTGTGCGACTTTTGAAATACGTTTTATGCAAACTTATGATTTTCAAAGGTTTGTATGCAATAAAATAGTAAAGAACACAAGCAATTTAACGTGGTTTGGATACGCAAGATCCTACGTCCACGGTGCTGAACAAGGTAGGATAACTTGTCGATTAATCTGAGCAAGTCTCAGCAAGGAAATTGTGCAGTGGACAGATCCTTCTAAGTTATAGTCCTTAGCGACTTTACAATTTAAACCTAAGTTCGAAAGGGAGGGGATGATCTCCAACTAAGAAGGAGTTCTTACAATAAGAACAATTCACAGAGAGTGAACTCCTTCGAATTTCTAAGCTATAAATTTGGCAATGAGCCTAGCTAGAGAAGAAGGGATCTAAAGAACTCTAGAGAGAAGAACTAATGATATTCTATGAAGGCAAGTTCTTCGCTGGATGATCTTTAAGTTTGCTAGAGTGTTCTTGAGCTTGAGCATTTTTCCCATGTTTATCCCGTGCATGGAGCTCGGATTTCTTCTCTATTTATAGCTGTGAGCTATGGCATATGTTCGTTGGAGACGACGATGCCACGTGTCACAAGCTTCCAAAGAAAACGGCCATAAATTCGAACTTGTTGCGACGGGCGGTTAATTATCGTACATGAGAGCAGCTTTACTGCAGGGAGCAGGTAAGGTGTTGTCGGCTTCTCATTGGTCGAGGTTTGTGGTTGGTGAGAATGTTAGAGTTTACCGTTCAAACAACCTCGTATGATCTTTTGTTAAACTTTCGAAAAGACTTAAGTAGCTGGGTCGCTTTCGTCGGATCTGATGAAGCGCAAAGTCTCTGTCTTCTTCGGCCGAGTTGGGCGACAAGGAATATAGCTTACGAGTAGGTCAGGTGCGGCTGAAGGTACTGGGCTTGCATGAGTTCTTCTACGATGACTTATCAGTTCTTTGGGTTGGCCTCTCCGAGGTCTAGTCATTCTTGGCGATCAAGAACGCAAGCGATTACACTGATGACGTGGGGTTCCGAAAAGTTTCTTCGACAGAAGATCAGTTGATAATTACCCCGTACAAGACTTAGACAAAAATATTAAAAACGATTACATCAAGTCTAACATATACATCAGCTAATCCTAACGACACACTATACTACTGATATCAGCTCGGTTTTGGGATCTTCAATTCCATAGTACTACTATGATTTCCCCCAATTTTCTTTTAACCACGAACAACTGAGTATCATCTACTGACTCATATTCAACATCTACTGATACTCCCTCTTTGTCAAGATCAATTTTCATATTCGTGTTCATCGGGATCTTGATTGGTTTACCGGATGTGCAACCGAATTTCTTGATGAGGTCTCGAGTGTATTTGCCTTGATTGATGAACGTTCCCTTTTCTGATTGTTTGACTTGAAATCCAATGAAGTAATTCATTTCTCCCATCATCGACATCTCGAATTTGTCCTTCATCATTTTCTCAAATTGTTGACACATAATGATATTCTTTGAGCCGAATAAAATGTCATATACGTAGATATGCACAAGTAAGATATTGTCGCCTAGACGAATGCTGAATAGTGTGCGATCCATAGTGCCTTTCTATTGGGAGATGATTCAGTAGCCTAGTGCTCAGTAGATTTGAATGATCCTAAAACCCTACTTTGATTGATGAACCATTCAGTTGTATTTATTATGTCTCTGTCTCTAAGAGTTTCAGACTCAGTAGAAATCCTTCCTACATGGTTCAGGCATTCAGTTCTGTCTGCTAGTTCTTCAGCAGACTATCAGCCTCAGTACCATGAGAAGGAGATTCAGTAGTGCTGGACTTAGTAGGAACAACATAGTGCGCAACATATTGAAAGGACTCAGTGGAACTGAACTCAGCAGGAGTAGTTCACTGAACTCAGAGTTGATCTTCAGTAGAGCTGAACTCTGTAGGAGTATGCTACTGAACATAGATCAGACTCAGCAACGGCCAGACAGTCTCCTGACTGATTAAAGATCTTATAAGTCAAATCAGCAGAGTCATACGAGGTATAGAGAAGTCAACTTCAGATCTATCTTGAAGTTTGTTTGTCTCACCTACTTTCTTCATCCTCGATGAATGACAAGCAGCCAGCTGTCTACTTTCTGATTAAAGCTGCAAGTCAACACTTTTCCGGAAATGGAGGGAAAGGACTCTGCCACCTTACTTTGAAAGAGCCGTTAGCTACCCAAAAGAGAGAGACATATGGATCATCGTCTCCAACGGATCTTTCCATGCCTCTCATCTATAAATAGAGGGAAGAATTCAAATCGAAGCTCACCCAAAAAATGAAGAATACACAACAATTACGAGCAACTCATAATCGACTTAAAGCTTTCCGCAAGATCTTCAAAGAGTTATTAAAAGTGAAAGGCGACATACTTGCTTAAGGGAATCAAGCTAAATCAGACTATAAGCCTCTAGTTTCCAAGCGACTAAATACGAACCCAGATTTAATCCTTTACCGTTCATCGCTCTAGAAGCTACTTTTTTATTCCCTTCCCTCTAACATAAGCTCAATAGACCATATCTATAGCTTAGATCGAAGGAGTTCATTCGTGAACTGTTCTTTATTGTAAATAACTCCTTCATAGTTGAAGTGTTTGTCAAACACTTCAGTTTGATACCTTGTAAACTGAGACTTGCTCAGTATAAATCTCAAGACCAGTGTTTGTCCAGTGCACAAACCGACTGAGACTAACTCAGTATAATAAAATAGCCTCCTGATCTTTTCAGGACAGTGGACGTAGTATTGTTGGATCCGAACCACTTTAAAATCGCTTGTGTTCTGTGTGTTTTGTTTACTGTTGCATTGACTACTGTTCATACTTAAAATATCCTTCAAATCATTCAACTGTGTTTCAGCTAAGCTTAAAAGATTGGACTAATATACTGAAACAGTTTTCCTAAAAACATTTTTAACTCAACTGAATTGGGCCTACACATTTCCGCACTCTACTGACCTTCTACTGAACGGTACTAAATTCTTACCTAAGTCAGCTAGCAGACCTCAATGAAGTCAGTCACTCTGCCACGCGATTCAAAACAACTTATCTGGTCTACTGAACCTGTTCGCGTTTTAAGTTGAGAAAGTTTTCAGGTGTATTCACCCCCCCCCTTCTACACCTGAACGTTTATCTCGGGCCAACAATTGGTATCAGAGCGGGAGTTCTCTAAAACTCTTATTTTCTGAAACTGGTCTACTTGAACGGATCTAAAAAACGTTTTCACTGCATATCATTCTTCATTCATATCAAAATTTTCAATGTCTGATATGCCAGGAATCAGGATGGTGCCCATGTTCTCAGTAGAGAACTACGGGGCATGGCGAGTCAATATAGAAGCTCATCTGACTTCTGTTGGGTTATGAGTCAGTGGTTGATCTTAATAACCATGTAGAGGGTACTTAGTATTACTTTATCAGTAGTTCTTATAATAGGACTTATCTGTTTATCGATAATGGGGGAAATCATAGTGATTTAATGCTATGGAATTGAAGATCCCAAAACCCGTCTTGTGTCCTTCGTGTAGTGTCTAGATGATGTAATGGGCTAGACTGATTGTGTTTTCTATTATCATTTTTGTCTAAGTCCTGTAAGGGGTAAGTGTTGGACTGATCTTCAGGAGGAAGTTACTTTCCAGAACCCCACGTCATCATTGTAAGAGCTTGTGTTCACAGGTCATCAGCTGACTTCAATCAGTAGAATATTACTTTTCAGCTGACCCACCTCAGTAGAAGAACACGGTATCAAAGCTCAGTACCTTTAGAGTCATCAGCTGACTTCGCTCAGCAGAATATTCGTTATCAGCAGACCCAGACGACGAAGACATATATCTTATTAGGTCTACTATATCCGACAGGAAACGACCAATCTTTTAACATCATTCGAAAGTCATCAGAAGATCATACGAGGACGAGTGAGAGTCAACTATGATGAAGACCGATGTCTGACAAGTCTCACCTACCACAAACCTCGACCAATGAGAAGCAGTCTAAACTTTACCTACTCTGACCAACTAAAGCTGCTCTCATGCACAGTAACCAACTACTCTGCGACAACATTTCGAACATATAGCCGTTTTCCTTGGATGTTTGTGACACGTGGCTTCGTCCTCTCCAACGGATAAACGCCTGGGTCACAACTATAAATAGAGAAGCCTTTTCGAGGTCCACGTATGGGATATCAAAGGGATTACACGCTCAAGATTTCGAAACACTCTAGCGCCTTTCACGAAGATCCAGCGAAGAACTTGCTTTATTAGAATATTTCTATTTCTTCTCTCTAGAGTTTTCTTCTTTAGATCCCTCTTCTCTATTTAAGCTCCATTGTTATATCCATAGCTTAGAACATTCGAAGGAGTTTACATTTCATGACTGCTTCATAGTTGGAGAACATCCCCTCCCCTTCAAACTCCGGTTTGATTTGTAAAGTCGCTAAGGACTATAACTTAGAAGGGTCTGTCCAATGCATAGATACCTTGCTGAGGCTTGCTTAGATTAATCAACAAGACCTCCTGTTCAGCAGGACCGTGGACGTAGGATCTTGCGTATCCGAACCACGTTAAAAATCGCTTGTCATTTACTGTTTTATTGCATTGCATTCAATTCATATTACTAACTCATACTTTGCATAAAACGTATTTGAAAGTGCACTAGCCAAAATTATTTGGTTTGCGAAAAACATGTTTTCAAATCGAGACGAAGTCAATCGGGCCCTACACACTTATCCGCACTAAGTCTCCGACTGAGAATCAAATACTGACAAAAGTCAGTAGGAGAAACTCAGTAGTTGACTCACTCTGACGCGCGATCAGAAGGTTACTATTTGGCAATGTTTATCAGTTGCAATATACAGCTGAACTGTCCTTCGCGTTTGAGAAAAAGAACTTTTACTCAGGTTTATTCACCCCCCCCCCCTCTACACCTGATACTCGTCTCCGGACCAACAATTGGTATCAGAGCATCAGTGTTCTTCTGATCATCGGTTCTAAAACTCTGGTCTACTCGAACAGATCTTGAAAACGTTTTCCTCTGCACAAACATCTCTTCATACATCCTTATACTTTCACCCATAATGTCTGATATGTCTCGTATTCGGATTGTACCGATGTTCTCTGTGGAGAACT